>PVHX01000846.1:0-248350 GCA_004024805.1 Geosciurus inauris | reverse complement strand
CAAGAGCCAAGAAATTCCCTCATTGACTTAGACCAGTATTTGTTTTTTTGCTTTTATTCACAGTTAAAATTCAAACACAACAACAACAGCAACAAACCACTTTCAATGGGAAAGAATCTTTTATTTCAATAATATATCTAAAATTAACCAGTGCTGCTCCAAATTCTACTACTAATAAGATAGATAACATCCCCATATTCCTAAATTTGAACCTAAACTACTTCCTAGTAATTTGTGTTTGTCTTAAAATTTTAACAAAAATTCTAAAATATGATGCTGAGCTTTGATTGTGTGAGAGTATTAAGTGAAGCCTTTAAGAGACGACTAAGCCATGGAGGGTTCTGCATAGTGAACAGGATGAAGGCCCCCACAAAAGAGGCTTTACAATGTTCAGTCTCTTGCCCTCTGCCTTCTACTATCTGAGGAGACTGCCACATCAGACAAGTGCCAAGCTCTTAGACTGCCCAAGCTCCAGACTATGAGAAAAATCTGTATTTGGTATATAGTAGCTGGTCTCAGATACTGTTACAGCAATGGAAAAGGGATAAGATACCTGGTTAGTTATTAATGTTTCTTCAAATAAAAATACCACATGAGTTCCTGACAAAAAGTGTATTTAACAAAGAGTCAAGGTTGAAGATGTTAAAATCAACCCAGTTCTCCCAATTCTGATATTTATTTGATGTACTTGTCATATTTGCTTTAGTTAATGATGACATTTTATATTTTATTGATCAGTTATATTTTCCAGATCATTATGTTTTCTATTCTGATGTGTTTTCTATGAAATGTATATTACAACATAACTAAAATTGTACTTCATTCTTTATGGTTTTCCTAACATGAAAAAAATATTAGTTTTAGATAGCAATATAGGCTTTTTTTTTTTTTTTTTTTTGGTACCGTAGATTGAACTCAAAGGTACTTGACCACTGAGCCACATCCTCAGTCCTATTTTGTGTTTTATGTAGAGACAGGGTCTCACTGAGTTGCTTAGCACCTTGTCATTGCTGAGGCTGGCTTTGAACTCACAATTCTTCTGTCTCAGCCTCCCAAAGTGCTGGGATTATAGGCATGTGCCATCATGCCCAACTCAATATAGGCTTTTTTAAGAACACTTGTGACTACTCTTCATCCTGTCACCCTGTGCTCTATGTGTGTGTGTGTGTGTGTGTGCGTATGTGTGATACTTGGGATTGAACCCAGGGTTTCAGAGATGCCAGGCTAGTGCTCTAATATTGAGCTACACCCCAGGTCCTGTGCTTTTGATTTCAAATAAGAATGGCAGAACTGGCTGTCACCAAATGCTTCCCCATGTTGAGTTCTGGATTGTGACTTCCAATGAAGCAGGGATCTAGGAACTGGAGAAACATGAAAATGAGAAAATAAATATGGGAGTACATTTTCTTTCTCATAATGAAAGAAACAGAGGCAGAGCATAAATCATATTTTATTTTAAGTATGTAGCATACAAAACTAAGTATCCTGGATATTATCTTGCAACTATAATTGAACATCAGTATTTATTAATCACTCTCAAGTTTTTTTTTAGTTTGCCAGACATTGAAAAGCATCATTAATTGATATTTTCTTTTTTGTAACTAGAGAAAAACAGGAAATGAAATTATTAGTGAAAATGAAAATTCTGGAAATTGCCAAAAATATTTTATTTTAACCAGGTGAACTTTATCATCCTAGCATAATGAGAGAGTAAAAGGAATATAAAATTAGAATGTATTTGCTCAAATAACAAATCCTTCTATAAAGAAAGAATTTATGTTGTTTGAAATTCATTTAACTTGAGTATAATCCATAAGAGAACGGGCACTCTGTGGCAGAGACGACAAGCCAAACACTGAAATCTCTTTCATAACATTCTGTTTCGCCTAAGAGGTGTTGGCTGAAAAGGACTCCATTTTCTATCCTCATCACAGATGTGACTTTGTGATTAGTTTCATCAATGGAAGTTCACCAGTGAAAGACAGTATTCTACTTCTCAGCCCACACAGATAGTAAATGAGCATGCCTCTCTGATGGTCTCTTTCCTCCTCCACCTAGTGGATACAGAGTTATGACCAGGCCACAGGAGACAGGGTAAACATCTTGTCCTCAAGAAACTTGATGCCTTTTACCCATAAGTACTGACAACTATCAATTGCCCATAGTTAAATGTCTCTATGTGATTACAGCAATTTTATTTGAAAGAAATGATTTTGCAAATGTTTGAAGAATTTTTAACCATATTAATAAGCAACAGCATATTATCATGACATTAATGTAGTTAAAGTAAGTGAGAAAATATTGTAAAAATTGGCAACAATTTGGGAAATATCAACTACCTTGAAAATTGTGCTTTATCTAAAGGAGGTGAAAAATCAGTCTCTCAGGTTTAGGAGCTGTGCATTCTCTTCCTTGAAGCATTGGTTATTACAGGGTAACAGAAATAAGAGAAAAAAATCAAGGGCTTAATTTGTCAGCCAAAGTTACAAACTTAATTCAAGAGACCCAAACTGGATAGATTTCTAAGTCACCTAAACATGTTTCAGGAGGTTCAGACACTGGTGAAATAAAGGTAAACATAGAAATAAAACTGACTGCATTTTACATAAGGCTGTTTGGTTTTCACCCAGATGCAAAAAAAAAAAAGCTGTTAAATTAAGCCATGGGTTTAGTTTGTTTGTTTCTATTAGGGGCCACTAAAATCAAAACTAGTAATAATTTTTTTTAAAAGAACTTTGTAACCTACTAATCTCACTGTGTTGTGGAACACTATTTTTGGTAGCTTCATGGCAAATTCAAAGATGTAAATATTGCATTACTGGTTAAGTTTACCATATTAAGTTTTCTACAAGCCAAATTGTCACATAAAATCAAGGAACCCTTTTTTAAGTCTTTTACTAAAAATCTGTTTGTTCATATGCAAGTATAATAACTTGATTCAAATACACATATGGATTAACCTTCTTTTTAAGAAACTTAAGTTAATAACAATGTTACCTTTATAAATTTAGATTAATTTGTACTAATACATAAAACAAAAATCATTTATATTTATAGAGTATCATGTAATGTTTCAATACATGTATACATTGTGTTATGCTTACATCATTTTAAACATCCATCTCCATAAACATTTATCACTTCTTTATGGTAAAAATATTCAACATACCTTCTTGTAGCTTTTCAAAATAGAGTACATTGTCATCATTTATAGTTACCTTACTGTGCAATAGCACAACAGAACTTATTCCTATCTACAATGTTTTCTCTTAAAAAATGTAGAACACTTGTTTATTATGATTAAAGACAAATAAATGAGGGACTTGAATGACTTAAAATGGAGAAAAATCCATTTTTTTCTGAATTGTTTACTTTCTACTGTCTTTGTATTTTTCCAGGAAAATGTCTATACCTATACAAAAGTATATCAATGTTTTTCCTCCCTCTCTCCCTTCCTTGCTACCTTCCTTCTTCCTTCCCTCACTCCATCTCTCCTTTCTTTTCTTTACTTTCTTTCTTTCTTCATATAAATAATGTATAAAACTTGCTTCCTATTTAGCTCACCTAAAAATATTTTCAGGATATTGTGTATTATCAATAAATATCATTCTTTTAAATGGCTAATATTCCATGATATGTGTAGAAAGTAATTTATTGAAACATTATTTATTCAAGCATATATGAATTATTTCCAGATTATGTTGTACAAATAGCAATAGATATATACTAATTAACAGGTGCCTTTTAAACTTACACTATTCATTTTTGTATGAATTTAATCTAAATTTGATTATCAGGATATATTCATTTAAATGCTTTAGATATCAAAAATTCCTCCAAAAAGGTAGCATAAAAGCTTTTTATGGAGCACCATATGTACGCATGTATTTGGATATTATAGTCCATTTGTATATATGCGTGTGTCCTTATGTATAGTCTATATGTATATATAGTGTCCATATATATACATATAGATATATATTCCATTTTGTGTATATGTTTGTGTATTGTTTTCCTATGCCATTTGTATAATTGACTTCAAACTTTTATTCCACTAGACTATAACTGGAGTATTCAGTTACAAGCTTCTTAGCAACTAGCTTTTGGAGTGATTGCTCTACTCCTTCATGAAATGAGTGGACTCCAGCTTGAGTCAGTTATCAAGAGAGATAACACTGAAATTTATCTTTTAGAATAGGTTTAAGTAACCCTCATTTGTTTAAGCAACATTTAGTTTAAATACTTGAAATCCCAACTCCTTGGGTTCTTTCACTACTGTGTAAACCTGAGCTGTCGATGCAACCTTTAAGAAACCACTGACACAGCAAGCCACCTTTCCTGGCATCAAGGATGATGCTGCAATTGCATAATTCATTTGTATCTTCAAAAGCAAGGTGGCCCATCCCTAGATGAAAAATATGTTTTAGATTTCACACATGCATAGAAGATATTCCCATTACTAAGGAAATAAGTGATTTAATCATTCAATGAATTACCGACTTAGTAAATAACTTAGTGGTTTATTTTTAAAACAATGCCATCATCCCCACTTAGAAATTAGGCACATCTGCTTTGGAAACTAAATTTATCTCTGTTTGACTTTGAATATGTCATTCAAATTCTCCAAGATAATCCCCCTAATTTTAAAAATGAAGGTTAAAAAAGGCTCTTCTTGAGTATGTTTAGTATTTAACAAGACAACATGGATAAGACCTGATGAATAGAAATTTAGCAATTCCATATTTTTCCCCATCTTTGATCAGTGTAAATGATTAACTTGATAATCTGGACATCATCCAAGATTCATGGCTTTGAACTATCAACAAGTACAACACTTCTGGCTCCTTCAAAACTGCTAGGCATGGTCAATCCTCAGATAACACGTATGTCTGATTTTCCCACCCCATAGCACTGCTCTTTCTATACTTCAGTCAATACTGCCTCTGCATTTTCTATACGTTCAACAGATAATTTAATTATGTTTGTGCTGTTCATTGCTAACAAGTTTGATGGCTTCATACACAATCTATATTGTAAAGAATAAAACAGTTTATGCTGTAGTGTTCTAGTTTTGACACATTTTATTTCTTTAGAATCTTGCTGTTTCAAATATTGCTTTCTGTTTTCTGTTTGTTGTTTTGCTTTGTTTTGTTGCATAGTTTAGCGCCCAACAATTACTTCTCATCAACAAAAGCACAGTTCTGTTCTAGGTCCCCACCTTTCTCCATCCTTTCACTGTCCTAGAGGTGAACCTAAGATCTATACATGATCCACTTTTCATTTCTAGTTATTAGTTAGCACTTCTTACTAATTTGTTCATTATTTCAGGCACCATCTCCTTCTCAAAATATTTTTTTAAAACTTCTTGGTCCACATTTCAGTCCCTGATGTCAATTTCAGTCACTCCACACTGATGGCAAGTGGAAAAAAACTGAGAATCTTTGTGGTTTACATTCCCTGCATTTATATTGAAAAGTTTAATTACTCCCAGTTGCACATCCTAATTGTCATTTATCTATCCTAATCTATCTTTACTTACAACACTTTTATTTATGTCCTTTTAAATATTTACTGGAATTTAATAAACATTGTCTTACCAGAATTATGATACACATGTTCCTTCCAGTTCCCTCCTACCATTCATTTCCTTGAGGTTTTTTTGTCATTTTGTGCCTACCATTTATTATACACTTGAGATGCTGGAATGTGAGGACAATCTGAATTTAATCCCATCTTCCCTCTGAATGGCTAACATGGATGACCCATCCTTTTCCACTGCTACACAAGCATGAATAAGCTTTGTTCACAAGAAAAGATAGCAACTTAATGAGGTAAAAGAAGACAATATTTTCTGTAAATATATATATACATATATATTTTATATTTTATATATTTTATATTATGTATATATTTTTAGATTCCCAGCAGCTTGCTCATTCTTTCTTAGCTACCCTAACAATATGCATCCTCCAAAGCTCACTTCAGACATAATAAAACTCCAGAATCTTTTCATAATTCAGGGAGTTTGAAATAAGGCCCCTTTTTAATGTGGCCTAGGCAATATCAGGTGTATGGCATGTGACTGTTGATTTGTCTTTCACCTTTGCTATATTGAAAACTACTGAAGGACAAAAGCTGGATTTTTTACTTAGTCATCCCCAGACTCTACTAAAACTATGCCTGGCATATAATAAATAAGTTATATATAGATAGACACACAAATATATATATATATATATATAAAAATATATATATATGTAGACACATACATGCATCACATACAACATAGGTATATTTAATATGTGGTATATATCCTGCTATTTTGATGACAGGGTTTTTTTAAAAAAATGTTCCATTTTATTGTAGTAATCTACCTTAGTTAACAAGCATTCAATAAATATGGAGCAGACTGAGTTAAATTAACAAGAAATATGGTTTCAATAACAATGTATTTGCATCAAAAATCTTACTTTAATAGAGCAATTTACATGTTCTATTTCTATATTCATTCTCTACATGTGTGTGATAATTGCTCCACTGGCTGCTTGGCTTATAAGTTTGTCTTCACCCACATGAGGCTAATGTACTTTAATTATAAAGCGGTGGTAAACAGAGCTGCACAGGTTTAAGATAGTTATGATATGATCAACTAACATTAGTAAAGGAGTTTTGCCATTCTTAGTACAGTTTTGTAATAATCTTAGCACTCATAGGTTTAGACAAATGCTTTGTCATGTTGTCTAAGGAATAAAACTGTTTATAAAATTCATAACTCATTAATAAATAAGCAGTCTAATTTAATATTTTTTTGTTCTGTACCAAAGCCCATATTTTCAATAGAACTTTGAATTTAAAGTAGGAGGTTGATGTGAAATCAAGCAAATTGTTAGGAAAGTATTCTTTGAATTCTAAAATGAAAGATTCTCTACATAATGGAAATTTCTGTCTTTGACTCCATAGACATACCCCTTGCTACTGACATTCCCTTGACATTAAGATTGGATCTTAGTTTGTTGTCTTTGGTGTCAGTTTCCTTAATAGGTCACAGACTTCTTAGGTGCAGAATCCATAGTTTCTTGTTCTCAAAATCCTAACCAGAAAAGGAAGAGAGAATGTAGAAAGCCAAGAAAGGAGGCCAGCAGCAATAGAATAGATATGGAATATTCAACATCCACTTCATGCATTCTTAGATCCTGTTTCCCCTTTATTAATATCTGATTGGCTCCACCACAAGAATTTCATTTTATCCAGATTCATTTGTGTTTAATATATTTTCTTTCCTCACTCTCACTATACTAACTACCCCCAAGCAATGTTGTGAATTAACTGTTTGGAAAGAAACATTTGATTTAATTAGTTAATATTAAATATTGGTGACCATTGACTACTTTCATATGGTGTACCATTAAAGGATCTAACATTTAAAAGAGGTGCATGCTACCTCAAAGCAATGAATCTCTAATGGTAAAAATTTCTGTACAGTATTGTGATGTAAGGACATTGATTAACAGTACGTCTCTCTATTGCTCTAATGAATATTATTTACAGAAGAAAAAGTGTGCTAGCTAATTTTAGAAGCAACTGAGATGTGGGGAAAATAGAGTTTTTTGAAAGCACATGAGATTTTTTTTCAACATAACTTTTGAATAATTCACTCTCATCTCTTAGACAGTAGACCCAAACAGTAATGCTAGAAAGCTGGCAAGGAGTTTGCTACGCACCATAAATCCAGCCTTTAGGAGATTTCATAGTATTCCTAACTACCTATCCATTTCTTTATATACCCAAGATTTGCAGGCTGGAAGATAACACAATTATATGCTCTTCTGCCTAATCCCTAAATAGTAGAGGTTTTTATTTTTGTTTTTCAAATAATATGAAACCTCTGCATTCCTAACACAGGCCTCACCGCACTGCAGAAGGATCTTCCTTTGCTGCCCACATAGAATTTTCTGAAACTAATCAGCAGGAGCATTTTGCAAGGCTTATGGTTATTGGTCCATAAATGAATGACACTCTCCAGGCCAAGGGCTAGCTAATCACCTAGTCTGAATTCTGTGTGGGTTTACTAGTGTGTGTTCTTTCCACTTTTCAAAGTCATAACGGATCAGGTACAGTGGCTTCGGCCTCCATGTTTGAGCTGCTTGACTAAACAGGCAGTAATCCCTCACCTTAGGCTACTGCATAATGCATTCCAGCCCGTTGCTCTGAGTATTTTTGACAGCTTTAACATTTGTTACTGGGGGTTGATCTTAGACTTTTCGATCCATGAATCTAAGTGGTATGGCTTGTCCCATGCTTATCATTTCTTGGTCAGCCATCAGGGGCCTACCTCAAAAATGAGCAAAAATGAAAATCCTTCATAAATAAATATTTCAATGATTCTGAATAGCTATTCAAAAAGGGAAGAAAATGATCTCCCTGCATGCAATTGTACAACATTGTTCTTCAATCACGTAACCATGATTGCAGATTTTCCTTTATGAAACTTTAATATTTGTTAACGGAAGGCTATTTTACACCCCTCTCTTGCATTGACCTTTTCAGGAATCACTGCTTCCTATTATTCTTAGCTTTCTGTATTGCTATTTGTTTTAGATATATAATTTGTGTTTGACATATAGTCAAAGTAAAAAGTAAGTAAATGCATGAAAAATGAAATTACTATTAATGTTTGTATACTAGGAATAAGGTATTAATTTCTCATTTAAAATTTCTGAAATGTCATATTTTACTATAAATTAGTAGAATTTTAATGTAGTAAAGTAAAAAAAATAATAAAATAATCATAATTATAAATGTGATTTTAAAGTCACTCTTTACTTCATTATAGTAATTCTAGGAATTCATTTCAATAACATAAATGTAAAAACCAGCAAAATCATTGGATTATTCATTAAAGAAAAAATAGCAACAACCAAAATGCCCAAGGATGACATAACTGGTAAAATTATGGTAGAACAATCTTTTTAAATATTCCATAGCATGGGAAATTATATTTCTTATGAACGCCTGAGAGTTAGAAAATGCACGGGAAAAGTAAAATATGATATCCAACATAAGATCTAATTCAATTGTATTCAAATATTTTGATCCCTACCTTCAATAAGAAATATACTGTACATATTATTTGCATATACATATAATATATAAATATAAATAAAACAAAAGTTTCTAAAATAAATGGCCATCTCACTAAATATAACATATTGACATTTCCTTTTTTCCTTGTTTTAAATAAACTTAAATAATACTGGATTATGACATATTAAAATAATTTCTTGACCAACAAGTAGGTTGAGATATATACATAATTTATACTGATCTAAAATACATTAAAAAAGTCTTATGAGAATATTCCTGAAGGACATTCAACATAATATTAATATATCTGTTGATTTGGACTTGTATTATGTTTTTCTCTTATTCTATTCTGATTTTAATATTGGCAATAAAAATATATTAATAGTTCAATTAACACTCATTTTTCAAATGCCATATTTTTTCATTAAATGTAAACTTGTTTTATATTTTGTAATTCAAGATAACTACTACATGACTGAAGGTATTCATAAATGTTTGAAAGGCTTTACAAAACAATTCAACTGTACTTTTATGAAGTGTGCCTTGTTTTTTCTTTTATTCACTCTATTACTGAGCAGCATAAGTTCTACTAACATAGGAGCTAATGTGATGAAACCAATGACATTTTCATACTCAGAACAAAATCTTTCCCATAAGATGTGTTCAGGGTTAGGACAGAGTTATGGTTTAGAGATAATGTATTATAAAATGTACCTGTTGCTGTGACAGCATAGGTGTGAGCACAGAAACAGTGTCACACCTAGGTACATGATGGCCTGAACAGATCACTAGAGAGTTCATGGGACTTCACCAAACTCCTGCTTCCTTGGTTGGAAAATGAGAATTATAATAGTTGTTTCATAACCTTTTTGAATAAATAATAGAATTAATGCATGTGAAATACTTAGGTGCATGCCTACCATGTATAAGTGCCTTTTTTCTCTTTCTGGATTTTTTTTACATAATCACACTTTTAAGGAGCATAGTGGACATTTAATAAAAAATATAAAATGATCTTTAAAAAATGTAAGCTTGTATATAAACTAAAGTATCTCAGAGTCAGCTATGCACAGGTAAAATTTTTAAAAACTATATAAATTGTAAAAATGAGGTATAAAAAAGACTAGTAAAAATATGGGGAGAACTTTTACAGATATATAAAAAAGTGCCATCATGAATGGAGGAAGATCATCATAGAACCAAAAACAGTAAGCTGAATGTAAATCATTCCCACAACATTATACTTATAAAAAGTGAATGCTCATACATATTTTAGACATTTTGTCCAAAAGAATAGAAAGTGTTGTGTTCAGCCCTAAATTCTCTACGATCTTCATTTAAGAAGCATGGTTGCATTGTTTTTTGCTTGTTTGTTCCAAAGTATGCTAAGAAACGGAAAACAGTTCACCATAGTACATGAAAAAATGTTGAAAATACATTTAGTGGATGAAAATTATAGATGTAGAATTTAATAAAAGAGGATATTAATATTAATTTAACCCAGATCTCTCTACATATCTAAAATAAAAATGTCCCCTCATACTCCCTAAGAAGAGATAAAGATACTAGTTCCACTATTAAAAAAATTTATGTTGAACACATTTTAAAGTAAGATTGACCAAAACAAATTTTAGATTCTGACTCAACAAAATATTTGGTTCATTTTGTTTTGAAATTTCATAAATTAATATGAGCATAATGACTTGAAGGTTTTTATTTATATCTGAATAGGATACTTTTATGAAAACAAAATAAATATGTAAATAAAATAAAAAATGTAAACAAAATAAAAAAATAATGTGTTCCTAAACTATTACTGATCATTTAACATAGGATAATTTCCTTAACATGTTGATCTTGTATTACAATTTTATAAATTAATTTTCTTAACATAGAAAAAATGTTCCCAAGATAATATAAAAGAATTCAAACAACTAACAATGAGAAGCAACACTGCCCAGCAAATAAACACAAACACTTTGCTCGGGTTCAAGTCCTGATTGCATCTGTTCATATTTGCATAAACCTATATACAATTTCACTTAAGCTTTTCTCAACTCATCCTTCTTTTCAATTCTACATAGAATAAAACAAGGTCTATGTCTATTGTGGAACATAATTTAGTTTTTAATAGAATATTATTTAGGATAGAGCTTAACATATAATTGAGTGCCTAATACATTTTATCTTTTATAATTATTATAGAACAAAACAAGCAATATGAGCAGAAACTACAAAAAGAAAAATAGCAAGAAATATATAAAGTATATTGAACTATTTTAATAAATAAATACAAGATACATTTTTTTGACATATTGGATTTAAAGATCTCTCAGTTGCTATAGGTGTGGGGAAAAAGAGACCCAGCCACTCTCAGTGAAAGTGTAAATTGGTATAACCTTTCTCAGGTCTACTTAGAAACAATAAATGAAGACTGCATATGTTGGTCTTTTTTTTTTTTTTTTCTGTGACAAAACATTCTCCACAGTACCAAAAAATCCACGGTACCAAAAAATCCACGGTACCAAAAAATAACAATTTTAAAAAAAGGGTTTCTGAACAAAATGAAGAATTTTAAATTAGCTAAATGGTAAATATTACTTATATAAATTGCTATTATCTTATAAAATTAATAACTGCTAGTTGTACTTTGAAAGATAAATATTTTTAAACTACATTATAAAAGTTTATACATTTAATGCAATTGTGTATATCTCTAATGTTTATGGAAAATAGAAAGAATTTGGTCATTTCTATACACTTGATCACACTGAAAATTTTCTGGTCAGTTAGGTATATCTGGCCACTTTCCCTATATAGAGAAAATTAGTTACATAGGATCAATTGTGTTATAGACTGTTTGCCAGGCAATAAGCCATATCCTACATGATAGAATAAAAAGAAAGAGCAAATTGTTAAGAAAATGATTGTCTTAGCAATGCTTAAATCCTAAGTGAAACTTGTCTTTTATTTTTAAGTTAAAATTAAACATGTGAACAGCAGGACATGGCAATAAACAATTATTTTCACCATTTTAATGGTCTATTTTCTTACCAATGTTATAAGCTATAAAAAATTTCCAAACAAGCCCTACTTATAGTGACACAATTTTCTAAAAAATCTTTGAAAATTATAATTAATATCTGGCTCAAATTATGTGATAAGAGAAGGCCAACTTCATAGAGACTAGAATTTGTCTTTGCCCTAATTATGTTACACTTCTTTTAGTTTTGTTTTGTTTTTTCTATTTTGGAAAAGTGGAATGATGAGCAAGATAAAATGTAACAAGGACACAGGTGCAACTCATGCACAGGCATGGATGTCATCCCAGTTGAAAACATGAAGAGAGGGTGACCAAGGAGAAGATGGTTAGCGTCTGTGAATTTCTTTTTCCGTTGTTTAGGTAATTGATAATACACTCACTTGTAAAATGTAGTACAAAGAAAAAGCTCCATTTTTACCTCATTCCTAATCCTAGATTTTAAAATATTTCAGGCAGATTACTTGGCTGAAATTCATGAGATGAAATGTTACATGTAAAAATTTTGATATTAAGACATGTAAGAACCTGTATATTTTCATTTCATTTGGAATGCACATAAAAATTAAACTGAGATACTTACATTAGATGACATTTTGCAAGGGATTTGTGTTCATCTCAAGTGAAATAATTGACAACTTATACAATAAAAAATGAATCAACACTAATTATAATTATCACTAAGAGTATTTCCCTGGTTATTTTAAATTATCTGGTAAGTAGAAGAAAAGAAGAAAGGAAGCTAAGTCTATTTGAATTCCTCATATATGTCATACACATGGCAGGATTCTTCACAAACCCTATCTAAATTTATTCCTTACAATACCTTATAGTTAGGTTTTATCTCCACTTTAAAGATTAATCAAATGCAAGGAGGTTAAATATAAAGTCAGAAATACAAGAATATCTTCCCCACTCTTCTCTTTCCTTTACTCACAAATATAATCAGTCACTGAGCTTTATCAAATTTTCCTTTGTCTTTTACAGCAAACCCCTTTTATGATACTTGCTCAGTTATTGCTTTTGACCTTCATCACCTCTTGCTTGGATGCCTGCAACAGTTTCCTTACTAATGCCCTAGAAAATGCAGATATTTCCCTCTACCTTTCTTTTTCTACAGTGTAAAGCTTATCATGTGACTCCTTTGCTTAATACTCTTCAGTGTTTCTATTTTTGTAGGATGTAGTCAGAAATTCTTGGCAAGTTCTACAAGATTCTCCACAATCTGGTCCCCGCTCATTGCTTAAATTTATTTTTACACACTCTTCTATTTCTTTCCCAGACTTCTCAGCCATTCCAAGATAATTGCAGCTCCAAATCTATTTTCTGCTGTTTTATGTCTGAGCATTTTCTCACCTGTCTCCCGCTGACTTGAGCCGTTCCCCCACAAGTGCCAATTTCTACTAGATTGCCTGGATCATCTTCTGTAAGCTACTGATGACACTGCTTCCTTCATGAAACATTTGCTCATGACGTCCCTTCTGCCTGACTCCTTACAAGTGAATTGACAAGGTCCAACACACACATTCTACCATAGACCACCTATATAAACTTTCATATTTTTCTGACTAATAAATTGATTTCTTAGAATAATGAAACCATATCATATTTTATGTGCAAGCTTGGAAATAGATCATATTCTTTGTACACAGCAGGCATCAAAATCATTATTGTATTTGTTAAAGAATGTTGCCAGAGAATAAAAACATTAGATCAAGGGAAAAGGTTGAGCAGCCATCCGACACCTAGAAAAGAATGAACTAAGAATCAAGTTAGGGTATCCTAACAGTTCTCAGTTATGGATTTTCTTTTAGAGTACTGTACTTAATGTGACTCAGCTCTAATTAGTCCACATCTCTATGTGTTTGTATGTTCCTCTATTACAGGTTTCAAATTCTCAATAGACTAAATTTGATTTTCTTGAGTCAGGTATGTACAACTGAATCAACAGCAACCTAGACTCATGTAATCAAACATGAACAACAGATACCATTTATAGGAGAGGGGCATTGCTGAGAGCTGGGCTACCACTCTATAAAGTGCAAATATTAAATATAAAGTGCAATTATTAAATTTATTAAATATAAAGTACAAATATAAACTGCAAATATTCAATATATTTAGTTGACTATGTAGTGTTTAATAAGAAAAGAGAGCAAGCACATAAACAAAACTTTGATCAGAAAACCAAACAGTAAACCTCAAAGTATAAGCTTCTGAGACTAGAAGAACCAGAACAACTAGAGACAAACCATGAATAAGGTCTTCAAGATATTTTGAAACTTCCAGGTCCTAAATTATGTATTTAATGGCAGTGACTACAGTTTGGGAAGCATTTTAGTTACAAAAGAATGTAGTAACAATAAAGTTAATATTTTTCATCATAAAATAATTTTTCTCCAGGGTCATATGGCAGTAATGGATACATTACATGGGTAGTCATCTATTCTACAAATTATGATGTCTTTCATTTTTACTTATTGAAATGAATGTTAATGCCTTCCATTTTGTTTGTGATCCAGAAAATTCGCTATCATTCCTCCTTCTCTCTTTTCATCTTATGTTTGATTTCTCAATCAATTCTAATAATTATGCCTCTATAATATCTCTTAAAATTTCCACCTTGCTCACCTCCACTGCAACACTCTACTTTCAGTCACTATCATCTTTCTCCTGCAGTAGGAACTAGCTTCCTAAATTAGAACTGCCAGTCTGCATTATTTCAACTTGTTCTTCAGACTTTATCTAGGGGTGAAGTTTGCAAACTCAAATCTAAGCATGTCCCTATCCTCTCTGAAGCTTTTTGGTGGTGTTCCAGAGCTCCTAGAATAAAGAGAGAATTCCATGAATTGTTTCACTGGTACCCCATCTCCAACTCTAACACCTGACTGCGTAATCAAACAAGATATTTTCTTTTTCACTGTATTTGGATTTCTCCAGATATTGTATATGTTATTCTCTGTATCTTAAGTCCCTTTCCATACTTTTCCTTAATTCCATACATTCTTATGTTCTTAGCTCCAGCTAACTTCTCTAGAGAAGGCTTCCTTAATCTCTCTACTAAGTTAAATCCCCCCTCATACAACTTTCTTAGTACTTTTATTCTTAGCATCCTGTTGTTCTCCCAAGAATTTAAACCAGTTTCACTCCTTTGAATTTTACTATTTTATTAATGGTATCTATGTCATACTATAAATTTGGTGAAGAAAAACAAATATGCTTTTTGATTTCTAAGTTACCTATCACAAGGCAATATAGTGCATAATTAACAAGTATGTGTTGCATGCATGCATGAAAAAATGGTTGTTCACTAGAATGTCAGAAATCCCTGGGTTGGAATCTTTACATTTCTGTATATACTGTATATAATTTCTTTATCAGCTAAAGTTTAAAGGAAAATCAAATTAGTTTGCTAAGATGATTATTTTAAAATATCATTTGACTTCTTAATTATACTATTTCTTGTAATATGGAACCATAGTACTTGTATTTAGAACCCTTATTGATTGAAAATTCCATTTTAATATGGAATTCATTTATGAGTATATAAACTTTTAATATTTTCACTGCATAAAAGTATAAATTTTTTATTCAGTGGTTATTCAAATTAGTCTGAGAACACAATCCTATAGTTTACAGGGGGGAAAAAAGCACTTTGTATTGTCAATAGAGTTGATTTGCCCTAATTCACACCCTAACTAGACAGCAAGTTTTTCTGTAAAAGACCATGCATTTAATATGTTTTTACCCCCAAAGAACCAGGAGAATTCAGACTCTAAGTAGTAGTCGATAAATAATTTACTCTATTTTTCTTCCCACATCCATGCTCCCTTAGCTGTTTTAGATTACTTATCTGCCATTTCTGCAGCAACCTTTTGTGCCAGTTCACTGAACCAGAATATTTAAATGTTTCTGTATAGCATTTATTTTATGCTTGCCCTGGCTTTTACAGTATATGAGAATTCAGTACAACCAGAAAAGCACTCGGTGAATTGAAAATTAAAGCATTTCTGTTAGATTCCCTTGCAGAATATTTACAGTTCAGATTCCTATGCAATTATTATGATACATTAAATGTAAATTGTGAGTTATTAAAACTTTCAACTTAGAAAATATCTTAAAAACCAGAAAAAATAGTAATACTAAATGTATTTGCCTCCCAGATAACTGCTTTAGTAAACTAATATTCCTCTTCTTCATTCTTTCTGCCCCCCCCCCCCCTCATCTCCTTTCAATGATAGCAAGGTGAACTTAGGTGCACAATCAAAGTGCTCCCACAGGAGATAGAGAACTCATTACTGGAATGACTGAGAGAAACAAAAGTTGCTTAAGTATTTGATCAAAGTCAACTAGAGTCCCTATGTTAACCTATCAGATTTCTTCAGCCTTTGAAGGAGTACTGAAGTAAGATTTTGAAGGTTCCCAGCTCTTCCCAGGCCATTACAGTATGTAGTGCTGAGGGATCAATGTCTCTACAGCAACAACTTTCATTGCTTTATACAGGAATGAAAGAGTAAGGGATCACCCAAAGAAATGTCACAGAGAAGGGACTTGAGCGAAAGCTGAGGTATGGATATTTATCCCTTCCTGCTTCCTTCTTGTTTCTCAGTATATACTTTGAAATCCAAGGGGGAAGCATAAATTTTTGCCTTAGATCAAAATTGTTAAAAGAAAATTATGCACAGCACCATGGAGATGACACAAATAAATCAAATATCCCAACTGTGGACCTTTGCTTGTATTGCTTTAAGCTGGCAAATAAATATGAATTAAGGCAAGATGAATTGTGGAGGTAAGCAACTAATGATCATAATAGCTTTCAATTGCATAATAATAGCAGTTTATACAGCTCTTTTAAATTCATTATATTTTTTAAATGTCATCACAACTCAAGATTTTGTGATTAAAGTCTGTAAAAGCCAGAACAAAAATCTAATCCTTATAATCTTAATCCACTGTGCTTCCCACTATGGATTGCTAAATTCTCTCTTCCTCTCCCTCTTCCTTCTCCTCCTTTTGACAACTATATTGTTAAGTTCAGCTTTGAGAGCTCAGCTGGAGCTGGGAAAGGTGTGGCTGAAGGTTGTCAACATCCTTTCTTCAAGGACCCTCCCTGAGCTTCCAAATATCAGGCTTGTAATTTAACTTGATGGACAGACATAGGTATCTACATTTTCTGAAATTAAGTTTCCACATGTAAAATGGAAATATAAATCACAAGCTTCTTTATAAGTTTGAAACAAAGTATTTTATATGAAAACATTTTGTAATCTCTAAAAACAGAATTATAATGTTAAAAGACTTTGATTGTTTTTACGATTTTTAAAGAACAATATAATTCTATTCAACATGTAAATATTTTAAAAGGTGAATAAAAGTGTGAGTTCATATTTTATTTTAGAGAAGAAATATTCAAAATATAAAAAACTAAACCAAAACAAAATCCCAAAATAAAAAACAGGCCTTTCATGAATATGGTATGCTTAAACTGTCTTGCTGTTTCCTATCATCACTAGCACCCTCCTCCTTGTGCATTAAACAATGGGTCCAGAGTGCATTTGCTTTTCTTATTGTTATCATTGACCATGGATGCTAATAATCTTTCCTAACTTGGACAAAAAGAGCTAGAGCATCAGCAGTTATCTTCTCTTGTTTTGTTTTTCTTTGGGAGATATTTTATAACAAGATCTATTCAATATATTCCTGTATGAATTAGCTGGGGATGGATTTCTGTGTTGCATGGAAAAATAGCAACATGATTAAAATGAAGAAATATTTGTCATTTCTTTATCTTTGCAATAAGTTTCCTTCTGTGAGTAGCCTTGTGAGAACTAAGAATTTAAACTTTGAATAATGAAAAGAAGAATAGAAAATAGTCTTTGATGAGACTGAAAATAGTGGGCCTAAAGGCACAGAGGCACAGGTCACATAATGTGAAATCAGACCTGTCAAAACTGACACCAAGTGGAGGAGATAGCTCCATTTTATCTCTTTTCCCAAGACTTGAAGGCAGCAGAAAGAACACAATATAGGAAAAATTCTTTTAGGAACGTTTTGAGTAAGGCTAAATTACAGCAAGTTGTCATCATTAGAATAGCAGATATTAAAAATGGACTACTTTTACCAAATTACCAAATTGCAATCATTAATTTAGCCCATCCAATCTGATTTGAAATATTGGGAACTAAGTGGTTATTTTATTAAGAATACTGTAGAATAAAAATATTAAATATTATTTTCAAATATGCTTAGGGAATTCGACTTTAGCACAGGGATAAGCAAGGGTATTCTGGGAAGGTATTTTCATTTACATGAAAGGAGTTTAAAGAAAAAAAAGGACATTTCTTTTAATTCTCTAGGGGAATTAACTTTAAAAACCTAAATTATTTGCAGAATGTAAATGAATTATTAAGCATGTTGTGATGCCATCAGTGGATCACCTATCTTATCAAGTTATGTGTTCTGCTTTTACTGTAATCAGAGGAAGATAGGATTAATGTAGTAATAATGAAGATTTTTTAAATGGCACTATCCAGCTGCTAATTTTTTAAAATTAATTTATTTAAATGCATTTTAAGTCATGGTGCATATATAGCATTCAATTTTTCCATTTCTCTGGTTGCAAAACAGATACAGTCACACCATTTGTGTCTTCATACATGCACCAAGGGAGGTGATGACGATCTCAATCAACCATCTTTACTATACCCATTCCCCTTTCCCTACCCCCACTTCCCCCCTGCCGCATCCAGAGTTCCTCCATTTCTCATATGTTCCCCTTTCCCACCTCCCTTATGTATTAGCATCCACTAATCAGAGAGAACAGTCGGCATTTGGTTTTTTGGGATTGGCTTACTTCACTTAGCATAATGTTCTCCAATTCCATCCATTTACCTGCAAATGCCATAATTTTATTCTCCTTTATTGCTGAATAATATTCCATTGTGTATATGTACCACAGTTTTTTTATCCATTCATCTATTGAAGGACATCTGGGTTGCTTCCACAGTTTTGCAATTGTGAATTGTGCTGCTATAAACATTGAAGTGGCTGCTTTTCTGTAGTGTGCTGTTTTTAAGTCTTTAGGGTATAGGCCAAGGAGTGGGATAGCTGGATCAAATGGTGGTTCCATTCCATGTATTTAAAGAAATCTCCATACTGCTTTCCAGATTGGTTGCACCAGTTTGCAATCCCACCAGCAATGTTTGAGTGTACAGTTTTCACCACATCCTCACCAGCACTTATTGTTGCTGTTATTGTGGATAGCTGCCATTCTGACTGGCGTGAGATGAAATCTGAGAGTAGTTTTGATTTGCATTTCTCTAATGGCTAGACGTTGAACATTTCTTCATATATATGTTTATTGATTGTATATCTTCTTCTGAGAGGTTTCTATTCAACTCCTTAGCCCATTTATTGATTGGGTTGTTTGTTTTTTTGATGTTAAGTTTTTTGAGTTCTTTAATATATCCTGGAGACCAGTGCTCTATCTGATGTGCATGTGGCAAAAATTTGCTCCCAGAATGTAGGCTCTCTGTTCACCTCGTATATAGTTTCTTATGCTGAGAAGAAGCTTTATAGTTTAAGTCCATTTATTGATTTATTTATTGATTCTTGCTTTTATTTCTTGTGCTATAGGAGACTTGTTAAGGAATTCGGGGCCTAATCCAATGTGATGAAGATTTGGACCTACTTTCTCTTCAATTAGATGCAGGGTCTCTAGTCTAATTCCTAGGTCTTTGATCCACTTTGAGTTGAGTTTTGTGCATGGTGAGAGATAGGGGTTTAGTTTGATTTTACTGCATATGGATTTCCAGTTTTCCCAGCACCATTTATTGAAAAGGATATCTTTTCTCCAATGTATGTTTTTGGCACCTTTGTCTAGTATGAGATAGCTGTATTTATGTGCATTACTCTCTATGTCTTCTATTCTGTACCATTGGTCAACATGTCTATTTTGGTGCCAGTACCATGCCGTTTTTGTTACTATTGCTTTGTAGTAAAGTTTAAGGTCTGGTATTGTGATGCCTCCTGCTTCACTCTTCTTGCTCAGGATAGCCTTGGCTATTCTCAGTCTCTTATTTTTCCAAATGAATTTCATGATTGCCTTTTCTATTTCTATAACAAAAGACTTTGGGATTTTAATTGGGATTGCATTGAATCTGTATAGCGCTTTGGGTAGTATGGCCATTTTAATAATATTGATTCTGCCTATCCAGGAACATGGGTGGTCTTTCTATCTTCTAAGATCTTCTTCAATTTCTTTCTTTAGTGTCTTGTGATTTTCGTTATAGAGGTCTTTCACCACTCTTGTTAGATTGATTCCCCAGTATTTTATTGTTTTGGAGGCTATTGCGAATGGAGTAGTTTTTCTAATTTCTCTTTCAGAGGACTCATTGTTGATGTATAGAAATGCATTTGATTTATGGATATTAATTTTATATCCAACCACTTTGCTGAATTCATTTATCTGTTCTAGAAGTTTTCTGGTGGAACTTTTTGGATCCTCTAAGTATACAGTCATGTCGTCTGCAAATAATGATAGTTTGAGTTCTTCTTTTCCTATTCGTATCCCTTTAATTGCCTTCGTCTGTCTGATTGCTCTGGCTAGAGTTCCAAGGACTATATTGAATAAGAGTGGTGAGAGGGCATCCCTGTCTTGTTCCAGTTTTTAGAGGGAATGCTTCCAATTTTTCTGCATTTAGGATGATGTTGGCCTTGAGCTTAGCATACATTGCTTTAACAATGTTGAGGTATGTTCCTACTATCCCTAGTTTCTCTAGTGTTTTGAGCATGAAAGGGTGCTGTATTTTGTCAAATGCTTTCTCTACATCAATTGATAGAATCATGTGATTCTTATCTTTAAGTCTATTGATGTGATGGATTACGTGTATTGATTTCCGAATGTTGAACCAACCTTGCATCCCTGGGATGAACCCCACTTGATCATGGTGCACTATTTTTTAATATGCTTTTTTATGTGATTTGCCAAAATTTTATTGAGAATTTTTGCATCTATATTCATCAGGAATATTGTCTAAAATTTTCCTTCTTTGACATGTCTCTGTCTGGTTTTGGAATCAGGGTGATACTAGCCTCATAGAATGAGTTTGGAAGGGTTCCTTCCCTTTCTATTTCATGAAATAACTTGAGGAGTATTGGAGGTAGTTCTTCTTTATAGGTCTTGTAGAACTCAGCTGAGAATCCATCTGGTCCAGGGCTTTTCTTGGTTGGAAGGCTCTTGATGGCCTCTTCTATTTCCTTGCATGTAATTGATCTGTTTAAGTCATGAATGTCCTCCTAGTTCAGTTTGGGTAAATCATATGTCTCTAGGAATTTGTCAGTGTCCTCAGGGTTTTCTATTTTACTGGAATACGTGTTTTCAAAATAGTTTCTGCTTATCCTCTGTATTTCAGCAGGGTCTATCATGATATTTCCTTTTTCATCACAAATTTTGGTAATTTGGGTTTTCTCTCTCCTTTTTGTTAGGGTGGCTAAGGGTTTGTCAATTTTGTTTATTTTTTTGAAGAACCCGGTTATTGTTTTATCAATTTTTTGAATTGTTTCTTGTGTTTCAATTTCATTGATTTCAGCTCTGATTCTAATTATTTCCTGTATTCTACTTCTTTTGGTGTTGCTTTGTTCTTCTTTTTCTAGGGCTTGCGGTTGTATTGTCAAGTCATTGATTTGTTGACTTTTACATCTTTGAATAAATGAGCTTAATGCAATGAACTTTCCTCTTAACACTGCCTTCATAGTGTCCCAGAGATTTTTGTATGTTGTATCAGAGTTCTCATTTACCTCCTAGAATTTTTTTATCTCTTCCCTGATGTCTTCTGTTACCCATGCATTGTTCAATAGCAAATTATTGAGTCTCCAGGTGTTGTAGTGGTTTCCTTTTTTTAAACTGTCATTAATTTCTAGTTTCAGTCCATTATGGTCAGATATAATTCAGAGTAATCTCTCTATTTTTTTTTTTAAATATTTTGTTAGTTGTAGATGAACACAATATCTTTATTTATTTTATGTGGTGCTGAGGATCGAACCCAGTGCCCCACGCATGCTAGGCAAGTGCCCACCCGCTGAGCCATAGCTCTAGCCCCTCTCTATTTTTTTGTATTTACTAAGACTTGCTTTGTGGCATAGCATATGATCTATTTTGGAGAAGGATCCATGTGCTGCTGAAAAAAACGTGTATTTGCTTGTTGAAGGATGGAATATTCTATATATATTCGTTAAGTCTAGACCATTGATTGTTCTATTAAGTGTTGTAGATTCTTTGTTTAGTTTTTGTTTGGAAGATCTGTCCAGTGGTGAAAGAGTTGTGTTAAAGTCACCCAATACTATTGTGTTGGGATCTATTTCGTTCTTGAATTTGAGAAGGGTTTGTTTGACAAACATGGCTGCCCCATTGTTTGGGGCATAGATATTTAAGATTGTTATGTCTTGTTGATGTATGATTCCCTTGAGCAGTATGAAATGACCTTCTTTATCCCTTTTCACTAAATTTGGCTTGAAGTCTACTTTATCTGAAATGAGGATGGAAACTCCTGCTTGTTTATGCAGTCCATGCAAATGATAAATTTTTTTCCATCCTTTCACCTTCAATCTTTGAGTATCTCTTTCCATGAGATGAGTCTCTTGGAGGCAGCATATTGTTGGGTCTTTTTTTAAATCTAATCTGCCAGTCTGTGTATTTTAATTGCTGAGTTTAGGCCATTGACATTCAATGTTATTATGGAGACATGGTTTGCATTTCCAGACATTTTGGTTTATTCTTAGTTTTTAACTTGACTGGGTTTCTCCTTTGATTGGCCTTTAGTGTAGCTCCTCCCTCTGCAGGTTTTCATTGTTGTTTTTCATTTCCTCCTCATGGAATATTTTACCAAGAATGTTCTGTAGTGCTGGCTTTTTTGCTGTGAATTCTTTTAATTTTTGTTTATCTTGGAAGGTGTTTATTTCATCTTCAAACCTAAAACTTAATTTTTCTGGATATAAGATTCTTGGTTGACATCCACTGTCTTTTAGCACTTGGTATATGCTTTGCCATGATCTTCTTGCTCTCAGGGTCAGGGTTGAGAAGTCTGCAGTGATTATAATTGGCTTCCCCCTATATGTAATCTGATTCCTTTCTCTTGTAGCTTTTAAGATTTTCTCCTTATTCTGTATGTTAGACATTTTCATTATGATGTGCTTTAGTGTAGGTCTGTTGTGATTTTGTACATTTGGTATCCTGTAAGCCTCTTGAATTTGATTATCCAATTCATTCATGGAAAGTTTTCTGATATTATTTTATTGAATAGGTTGCTCATTCCTTTGGTTTGGAGTTCTATGCCTTTCTCTATCCCAATAATTCTTAAGTTTGGTCTTTTGATGTTATCCCATAGTTCTTGGATGTTCTGTTCATGGTTTCTTACCGTCTTCACTGTGTGGTCAACTCTATTCTCAAGGTTAAATATTTTGTCTTCAGTATCTGAGGTTCTGTCTTCCAAGTGGTCTACTCTGTTGGTGGTGCTTTCTATTCAGTTTTTAATTTGGTTTATTGTTTCTTTCATTTCAAGGATTTCTTTTTGGTTCCTTTTCAGAATCTCTATCTCCTTATTGAAGTGATCTTTTACTTCCTCTATTTGCCTATGTATCTCTTTATTGAAATGATCTGTGGTGACTGGGCTTGCTCTTTTATATCATTCTTTAATTCACAGAGCATTTTAATTATGTACATCCTGAATTCCTGTTCTGTCATTTCTTCTGCCATACTGACCATGGATTCTAATAGTGTGGTATCTTGGTTTGTTTGAGTCACTTTCTTCTCTTGTTTTTTCATGATGGTTGTGTGTCTTTCCTTCTAGCTCTGTTGAATCAAGTTGTTACAGTTTTTACTCCTATATCAGTATAGTTTCCCTGCAGGGTTTCAATACCTATTATTTAAAGGGAAGACCACTATTGATTGATCTCAATACAAGTAATATATAGTTTTAAACCCAGTAACTCCTAACAGCTCCCAAATACATTTACAGTTTAGTCACAATATATAACAATTATGAGTTCATTTACAATCTATTATGTAAACAATAAGTTTGCACATGGGTCTATAGTTTCTGTTGGTGGGCTAGGGAAACTTGAGAGTGGGATGTAGGATAGAATGTTGGGGTAGTAGGAAGTGAGGATATGGTTATTAGATCTTAGAAAGCTTGAAAAATAAATCCAGGAGAAGTTGGCTGTTACTAGAAAGAGCCACAGAGAGTTGGGGAAGACCAGTAAGGAGGAAGAAAAGAGAGTACAGCGAGGAGAGATGATAGCAAGAAAAATAAAACATATGCAAGTGGGAGTTACAAGACTATATAATACCACTCTATAATACAGTTCAGAAATCCCAATTTACCATATCCCACTGTATAACAAATACTTGGTTTCACAGCTGTTGGGGATTAGATGGTAGGAAAAGAGTGACAGAGAAAAAAGGGAAGGAAAAAGAAAGAAAGGAAAGAAGAAAAGAGCAGAGAAATATTAGGAGGAAAAAGGTAAAGGATAAAATAAAAATAAGAATAAAAAAATTAAAAAAAAAAAAAAAGTCTCAGTGTAAATAAACAAGTATGGTTCCTTTCACCTCCAGTAGGTGCTGTTCTCTGTTGCTTGCTGGACTTTCCCTGCTGGTGTCCTGGGTGTGGGTTTCACAGCAGGGTGTAGCTCTGGGCCACTGGTGGATATGCTGGTTCCCTAGCGGATACGCTGTTTTCCGGTGTGCTGTGTTGAAGTCAAAGTTTGTTCCCAGGTGCTGTCTCACGCCCTTTGGTGCAGGTAGTTCTGCCATTAGATGTAGATCCACAAAGAACAGTAGTTGGGGGTCCACTCAGGAGATGGTTTGTACACATAAGCAACTGCTAGGGGTCCTGCGTGGTTGGGTGGGTGCTAGAGCCAGGTATCCCATGTAGAAGCAGGCCCCGCCTGCCCAGCGTGAATCCTGGGCTCGGGCCCTGGGCTGGGACCCTGCACAGCAGCTGTGTTCTGCCGATTGCCCGCTGAAGCCACTCTGTTTGTGGCAATCGCTGCTGCCTGGTGGCCCTGTGCACACATGTGAGTGAAATTCTTGCGGGGGTTGGTGAGCCATAGGATGATGTCAAGAAGCTGGCTGGAAGGTGGTATTTCCACTACTTCCATCTTCGTTCCTGGAGAGACTAGCACAGAGGAGACCGTCTAAGCCGCCATCTTGGAACTGCCGCCCCCTAGCTGCTAATTTTTAAGGGATCTTCTTGTTTAAGGTGGCATGATCTTTTTTGTTGATAGTTTTTAAATACTTGGGTATTACTGTCATAGCTGCTTACTCCTCTCCTGTTGCCAACCTCTTCACTTCCTACCATCCTTCATCAGCTACAAGCATCATCTTTCTGCACAGATCTGATTAGGTCACATTCCCACTTAACACTTTCAATTACCTCTCCCTGCTTCCATGATGAATCCCAATGAAGTCCAGGATACTTATTCATGCTTTGGCACCAACTAATCTTTCATATTATGTTCTAGCAATACCTAAATATGCCATCTTTTATAGTTTCAGGTTTTTTCTCCTTTCAATACCTGAAATGACTGTTGCTTCATTACCTTATAAAGTTTTTCTCGTCTTTCAAAGACTACTGCATTCACCAGTTGACACATCTCCTTTCTGTTCTACTGCCTGTATACCTTGAGCCTACTCATGTAATTGCTCTTACCACATTGTGGTTTTGAACATATTGATAAATGATTGTCTAGGTTACATGCTTTTCAAAATACAATGCTTGCTTTTTTTTTTTTTTATCTTATGTAGGTACCTAACACTCCCTAGCACATGCTGAGGAACCAGAGTTTAACAAAAGAAGCTAGATCTGATGGGGTATAGACTCAAAAATACTCAATGTTGTTTCTGCATTATATTTTTGTTGTCTTAGAAGGCATGTTAAAGTTTATCAAAGTTCAGGGTGGAAGTTGGATAAGTGTAGTCAGTATTAACTCAAAAATTTGACATTCTCTGAATAGCATAGACTTCATAATTCCTTTTCCCTAGAGCCCTGCTGTGCCAAAGATAAATTTTTTTTTTTTTTTTTGCTGGAACTGAGAGAAATAACACAAAGATTTTAAAAATATTTAAAAATAAGGCAATGCATATCTCTTAATTATCTTTCAAAATTTCCTAAAGAAGAGTGTATGTATGAATCTGCTATAGCGACTGGTAGAAAACAGCAAGTGACACCCTTTGATCTGGATCACTACTGACTGTGCTTCAGTCTGGAAACAGAAGGTGGCTATTTGAAGGTGTTTCCCTGACTGTTCTCTTAAAGTTTCTGATTACACAAGTTTGTTTTGTATTTCTGTAAGATGACCATTTTCAATTAAAGGTACTTATTTCTTGTTCATCCTTATTTCTTGTTCAGGATTTGGTATTTGCTTCTGTGTAGGTATATTTTCCTAAATATTTTCATCTAGTTTGTTAAATTAAAATTAAATCTCAAGAACCACTGATTAGTGAGAGACTACAAAAGCCTTTTGTGGTGTCTGTAGAGATAAATCATAAGATAACACTCTTAGGTATATTTATACTTTCAATAAATATATAGTAAATTATATAAATATCAAAATGCTTCCACATTCTTTTCCTAGTTTTAGTTTTGAAATCACTATAATAAAATGGCTTTCAGAACATAATAATCAGGCCTCCTTAAAAGCCAGTGAAAATTTCAAAGAAAACTATCTTAATTGAATCAATTTAGAGTACAGGACACACATGAAAGGAATATTAGTAGAAATGTCTCACTAATATGTATATGTTAAATCCTATTTAACATATACAGTATATTGCATCAGATTTTCCTGTGGTATTATCATTATTAATTATAAAAGTTAATTTAGAAGGGAAGCTAATGCTTTTTACATCAGGAAGACTGTCTATTTCTCATCCAACTGTTACAAAAATTAAAGAAGGATCAAAATAGTTGTGAGAGCACTAATGAATAGAAATTTGTGAATCAACAAAGACTGACTGAATTCTGTGAACCAACACATAACTTGATACAAAACAACCACTAGAAACTCTATAGCTTATTTAAGAAAACTTGCATATGGATGCTGCTATATCATAGAAGTTTTGATTGTCTTTAAGTGCCTACTAATTATAATAGTCACGGTCCCCAAGGAACTTCTAACATATACATGAAAAGATAATGAAATACACAAGGTCTAGTTGATGTGTGCGACTAGATGCTGTACATGAACAATACAGGAGTTTCAAAGATACAGAATTTACTTAGAATTAGGACGATCTGATGCCTTTTAAAGGATGATTAACCTTGTTTGACAAATGAGTGATTACAGGATATTCCTGATGGGCACAAGGGAAATTAAGATTAAAGCTACAAGCTAAAAATGTTTGAGAGAAAGCCTAAACCTGCTTGAGTAGTATAGTGAGTAGAATAGTGAGTCCAATTTGTAAGAACAAAAAACTATCATTTCAGTAGCCAAGCAGAAAGCAAATAAAGTTGTTAGAGTCTTGAGCATGAAATTCTAGCAAGAAACACAACTGCTCTGGTATTTTTTTGTTGTTTAGTTAGTTTTGTTTAGTTTTACTTTTCTAAGACATGTCCTCTAAGTAGAATATAAAGAGGATTATTATTAATTAGACTTTTTTTTTAAGACACACACACACAAAAAAATCCTATGGCATGAGATAAACAAAAGGAATGAGTGTATTTTAATTATATCAAAGCCATTCTACGTTTAAAAGCCACTATAATTTACTTTTAAATGTTTTTATTTCTTATACAAATAACATTTTGCTTTGAAATAGTGACTGAGTTCAGTTCATTGGATTTACAAATGAAAGAGACATGTTCCAGTTCTCTTTAAATAACTAACTGTAAGGCTACACTAGAACTTATTTGTCTATTAACAGCAGAGTCTGGTTCTGTTTTGCCAAATACTTGATTTAATAATAATAAGCGAAAATATGTGGAGGAACAGATGTGATAAAAGAAGAAGAAAATAGAGTACAGTTTTCCTTCAGATGCTTCAAAATAGAGCTCATCCCACACTGACTTACACATCTACTTGTGGGTGTAAGACTTGCCAGCTAATGTGTGGTCTCCTTTGATACTTAGAACAGCCCAAAATACCTCATTCAATTTATTAGATGACTTCATTTCAGAAATCATGCTTTTTACTGAAATCTGCAAGCAGAGAAGTCCGGAACTGCTTTTACAAAGGGATAAAATGGTTTATGCAGGAATAGCTGAAAAAGAATGTGGGTTTGAGGGATTTATTATTATTTTTTGATTGCTTGTGGCTTCAGTAACAGTAATGCATGAATATAAGTTAGAGCTGATCAACAAATGAGAAACTTCAGCATATTGTCTCAAGTTATGATCACTGATTCTTTGAGATGCGATAACATAGTATTAAGGACAGTGTATAGTTATTTAGCCCTTACTATATACAAGATATTGCCATACGTGTTTAAGTCTGTGTTCCCTCTTATTTCCTCACAACAGAACTATGCATAGGTCATGAGTGCATGTGTTCCTGTTCCACAATGAACTTGATGCTGTAAGATTCCATAACCTGCAAAATTCAACCAACATACACACACCTGCTACAATCTCTCTTTCCAAGATCGTGAAACTGCTCTGATGTTTTAGTCACTGAGAGAAACCTTTATACCATTTCCACAATTGGATGTCATTATATGAACAGGCTGTGCAGTTGTAATTAAGCATGTGCAAGGAAAATACAAAGTACCAAATTACCTATGTGCTCATTGTAAGCCTGTTAACATCTCAAATGTCTCCTGAGATCCATTGCCCTTTTAACTGAAAGTAAAGCCACCTGACTCCCCTGGGAAGGCTGTGTGTCGAAGCAGCTGAATGTTTGCTTTCAGGTTAAATGCTTCTCTCACTCATTGGTTTATCTATTGATTGTACTTTAGCTTATGACTGCTTTGCCCTGAGATTTCGTGCAAGGATTGTAATCCAACATTTATTCAGCAGAGCTAATGCCTCTAGTCTTAAGAGTTTCCTGAGGGGTGTCTGACTGATCAACCTTGTTTTTCTTTCAAGAAACTATCAGAGTACAGACATAAGGGACATTAATACTCTTACTAGTTTAAACATCTTTCCAATTTCTTTTTATAATAACTCTCTTAAAAACCCTGACATCATGCCTTTAAAAATGTAGTTTCTTTAAAATTCCAAACTAAGTCTTGACCAGTTGCAACAAATGAAATAGTACAAAGAAATGCAAAGTAAAACTAAATCCCAAAACTTTCCATATAAACATGAAAGAGAAACATAGTGACTTGCTTCTTGTACTACATATTATATATATAAAAGCAGCAAGGTAAACATGTTCTCTATTTTCAGTGAAATTTGAAGGCATATATTATTCTGACTATATGAATCACACTGAAGCCTAGAAAGGGAAAGAAGTACGGTGTAGCTGCCAAGGAAATGCCAATAAAAATACACTTCATGAAGGCATAATGCAGATCTGTGATGGGGAAATTTCATCATTTTCCCTAAACAAGAATTTCAGGATCTAAAGGAAAAAGGTAAAAATAAAGCAGAAATCACACAGGAAGAAGGTAGGAGGAAGGTGAAACAGAAACATAAAACGACCAAATATTTCAGGGATGCAAATTTTAGAAAAGGAAAAAAAAATCAACCAATCTTTGAAGGAGATTTCCATAAATAACTGGGCCAGGAAATCCTACTGATTAATTGGTAAGCAATATAGAAATTTAAAAGAATCAACATAAAAATACTAAGGAATCTTTGCTACAATAAGGATGTATTAAAATGGAAAATTCACACCAAACATTTTGCTATTGTTAAGTAACACAACCGTTCTGTCAATGTAAGAAGAACAAGAAACTTGAAATTCAAGAGCTCAGTGAAATGACAGTGGGGCAATATTTGTTTATTAAAATGAACTTGTCCAACACATTATAGGAATAAAAAAGTAAACAAATACAAAAGCCCCAAAAGCAAACAAATGATAACAACAAAACTCTACAAAAGAACAAATTAGAGTGAACAGTATTCTCACAGCCAGGCCAAAGCAGTGGAGACTCCACAAAAAGAAGACCCTGGTCACTGATGAGGCACATGCTGGAGTTTATCTAGGGCCAAATATGTACAAGCACCCATAGCCAGGCCACAGGCTCATTACTGCTAATGTTGAATGGAAACTATGGCCTCCTTGGAATATCAGCTGGGAGAAACCAAAAGAGCAGATGATGGAGTGTCAGTGAGGACAGCTAAGGATCTAGGGAGCACTCAGCTTCATGCACATGGGGAAAATGCATTTTGATTTAGTTTAGAGGAGATTAAAATTGGGGATGCTAGGAAAAGATCCCTGTTTTCACCATCTCTCATTTATTACTCATAATGTAGCAAGTCTGCTTAAATCTATCATTTGTCTGTCTTCCTGACCAAACACAAAATAAATTTGTTATATAAATGAGAGCCAATTAGCATGCTGTTCTACTTCCATCTCTGGCCAGAAGAACTACTTAAGCCTAATTAAATGAAATGTTGCAATAAATTATTTTTGTGAATTAGTCAATAATATAACTATGGAATATGTAAAATCCTCATATTCTGTTATCAGGGCTAAAAGCATGTTAAACTAATTGTTATTAAATTAGTAGTAGCTAAGATGGTTCTGTACCAGCCATACAGTTGTTGATGTAAAGAAAAATTTTTGACAGGCTTGCCCCGACCCTTGGAAACCAGGCAGGACACCCCTGTCTATCCATGCAGAGACCACATAGGCCCAGGACAGACTCACCAATCTCCACAAGAACAGGCAAGCCCAGGACAGCCCCGCCAACCCATGAAAAACTCACGCCCAGGCCCAGGCACAGGACTGCCCACCCTGCCAAGGACCACACCCACATACCACAGTCCTGCATCTCCAAACAGGCCTCCCAAAACCATCATTAGGCTTGCCCTTTCAGCCTTATCTCTACAAGTGGTTGCTGCCATTTGAGACACCTCCATCACCATCTCAGTTTACCCTCGTTGCTGCCACCACCATTGTTGGTTACAGCAGCTTCTATCTTGGGACACCATCTTATGGCTGGAAGCCCAAAACCAAGGCAATTACGGGTTTGAGGCTATCCAGCCACCAACCATGGACATAGCCACCTCCATTTAGGGACAATAGCCAAGACATGGAATACTATCACCAAGGCCACTCCAGAAAGACCTGACTCATACTTCGCGCACCCCACCTGAGGAGATAAGCCCCATGCTGTGGTTCCCTATTTACCAACCTGTAGCTCTACCCAAATGTCCATTTTGCAACATTGCAACCACCGCCATAGCCCTCCCCACATGGTAATCTCCACCTACCCACATGGTAATACCAGAACTTAAACTATACTACAAAGCTATCATAACAAAAATGGCATGGTTTTGGCACCAAAATATACATGTGGACCAATGGTAGAGAATAGAAAACACAGAAAGAAACCCCCATGAATACAGTCATCTCATATTAGGCAAATGCACCAAAAACATACATTGGAGAAAAGATAGCTTCTTCAATGGTGCTGGGGAAACTGGAAATCCATATGCAGCAAAATGAAGATAAATCCCTATCTCTCACCATGCACAAAACTCAACTGAAAGTGGATAAAGGACTTAGGAATTAGACTTGAGACCCTACGCCCAAGAAAAGAAAAGATACATCCAAATCTTCATCATGTTGGATTAGGCCCCGACTTCCTTAACAACACCCCTAAAGCACAAGAAATTAAATCAAGACTTAAGAAATGTGATGAATTTAAACTAAAAAGCTTATTCTCAGCAAAAGAAATAATCAATGAAGTAAAGAGAGAGCCTACAGTTTGGGAGCAAATTTTTGCCACACGCACATCAGATAGAGCAATGATCTTTAGGATATATAAAGAACTCAAAAAAGTTAACACCCAAAATACTAACAATCCAATCAATAATTTGGCTAAGGAGCTAAGCAGACACTTCTCAGAAGAAGAAATATAATCGATCAACCAATATGAAGAAATGTTCAACATCTCTAGTAATTAGAGAAATGCAAATCAAAACTACTCTAAAATTTCATCTCACTCCAATTGGAATGGCTGTTATCAAGATCACAAGCAACAATAATTGTTGACAAGTATGTGGGGGAAAAGGCACATTCATATGTTGCTGGTGGGACTGCAAATTGGTGCAACCAATCTGGAAAGCAGTACAAAGATTCCTTAGAACTCTTGGAATGGAACCACCATTTGACCCAGCTATTCCATTCCTCAGTCTGTACCCAAAGGACTTAAAAACAGCGTACTACAGTAACATAGCCACTTCAATGTTTATAGCAGCATGATTCACAATTTCTAAACTGTAGAAGCAACCTAGATGCCCCTCAATAGATGAACAGATGAATAAACTGTGATATATATATGCAATGGAATATTACTCAGCATTAAAAGAGAATAAAATTATGACATTTGCAGGTAAATGGATGGAGTTAGAGAATATCATGCTAAGCAAAGTAAGCCAGTCCCAAAGAACCAAAGGCCAAATATTCTCTCTGATAAGCAGATGCTGATCTATGATGAGGGGGTGGAATGTTGGGGAAGAATGAACGAACTTTGGGCAAAGCGAGGGGGAGGGAAAGTAGGGGGCATGAGGGCAGGAAAGATGATAGAATGAGATGGACATCATTGCCCTAGGTACATGTATGACTGCACATATGGTGCAACACTACATCATTTACAACCAGAGGAATGAAAAGTTGTGTTCCATTTGTGTACAATGAATCAAAATGCATTCTGCTGTCATATATAGTTAATTAGAACAAATAAATTGATTAAAAAAAGAAATTCTCTTCTTATTGATACTGTCAACTGATGGTCATCATTTTAATGAGATTATCATTCAGGATTTTATCTGGCTTCTTGTGTTAAATCATAGTGTAGAACACTTTAGTTAACTCATGACAGCTGATTTAAGCAAAAGATCACAAAATTTAGGCATAGTTAGATAAATTCAATGATAAATAAAATAGTAGATAGTAAATAAATAGTTAGATAAATTCAGTCAGTTATAATACAAGGCTGACTAGAAATAAAAGCAGTCCTGACATTAGCAAGGCACAAGAAAACAAGTATGTTGGAAGAGAGCTAGTTGTGTTCAGAGAACTGAAAGGCTGGGGACTGGGATGGAGTGAAGGAAAGATAGAGCAATGATCTTTAGGATATATAAAGAACTCACCTATGGAGTGAAGGAAAGAAAGAGAGCTAGCTATGTGTTGAGGTATGAGTAGTTGGAGGACAGATCATGTAGAGTGTCATATGCCATGATGACATACATGGTCTGTGTTAATGTGCAAAAGCCATTAAAGAGATTTTATGATTGTGATGATATGATTATATTTGAATTCATGAAATATCATGCTTACTGCAGTGCAGACATCAAACTGGAGGGACACAAGTGCCAACATTGGAGGACCAGATAATAGGAATTATCAGCAGTCCAGACAAAAATATAATAATAGCTAAGGCTAATATTGTAGCAATCGCATGATGGATAAACAAGTTTATTAGGATTTATGAAGAGATTAGGTGTGGAGGTTAAGAGAGAGGGAGATAAATGTTCGTAGAAGACTGAAGTTCAAGTTTAACCTTCCTGAATTTGAGCTACTAATATAAGACACATTAATTCCATTTTCTCCTGCTTTAGAAAATAAAAGGGACCTCAAAATACTATTTCCCAAATCTACTTGGACCCCATTAGAATCACCTGGGAGCTCTTCTTAGAGATTCTGATTCAATTGTTCTGGACTGGTTCCTGGGAATGGGAATGTCTTAAAATTTCCCAGGAGGTTCTCATGCACAGCTTTAGTGAGTTGTGGGGTTGGGCTGAAGTAGGGGGATTTAATAGAAATGGAATAGTCAATAAAGTAGAAATGTTTTATAGGTGGTTAAAACATTACATAGTCATTACAAAAGGCTACTCTCAGTCTGTACTTTTATGATTTTTTAGATTCAATTTTCCTCTGTTAAAGATCTTCCAGATGTAGGAGACTTAATTCAATCCACTGAATATAGGATGCTCCTTAAAATTATTTATAATTCACTAAAATCTTGATTCTTATTTGATTCCTCCTTTTTAGGATTTAGAAGAGAAAAAAATCAGAGGAATTCTTATTAATTCAGGTTTTAATATTGACAGTTTGTGGGTTGTTGGTCTTTCAAAAATAATAGTGTCAGTCACATTTTAAACTTATTTATAGATAAACGATAGTGGGTGAAGGATGGAACATGGGTCATATACATGCATATGAAGGAAAGAAAATATAAGTGAATCATTCTATTGGTAAAAATTTAACTTCAGTGATGGTAATTCCTTTCTTCCATCCTCAGTAGCTACATATTTAAACATAGCATTTATTCATGAAATGGTGATAGCTATCAACTTATTCTCCTTCTGTATTTGGGGTATTATTTGAATAGATAACCATAGCCTTCAAATGAACAAAACAAAACAAAAAGCATCTTTTCACTGGAATTGACAGCCATTTATAGTTAGTTTAAATATGTTTTTCATCAAATATTTACAAATCACATATTCTGTATTAAAATTATGGAAATGATATTTATCCCATAATAGGTAAAAATATAGAGAGCTTCATCCTGGACCTAAGAGGTTATGTAAGGCATGTTCTTTGATCTCAGGAGTCTTGAAGAAAGGCAGACTGGTAAATAAATAAACTAGATAAAATACTACATTTTTAGAGTGGCATGTAACATGGAAAAATTGCAGATAACCAGCACAATCTTTTAAGTCCTATTTTAAGGATATGAACCAGAAAAATGTAGCAAGAAGGACCTCCATTTGCTCTCTTTGCCACATGAGAGAGGAAACAGAATTATACAATGACAATACTTTGTTTTACTATGTTTGAAGTATTGGAATAGTGCTTATTTTTACATGCTAAATTTACTATCCATAGAACCTTGTTGGAGAAGGTATTATTAACTCTGTTTTACAGATGAGAAAAATAAGTGCTAGGATCCATTGCCAATAGAAATATAAAATAAGCTATATATGTAATTGTAAACTTTCTAGTAGTAACATATTTTTTAAAAAGCAGTAAGAAATAAGTAAAATTAATTATAATAAATCATTTTATAAAATCTAATACACACAATTCAAAATATAATCTTTTCAACATATAATAAATGTAAAAACACTGGAGTGGTTTGCATTCTTTTTCATACTATCTTCATATGTATTTTATACTTTTAGAATAGCTCAATAACTACCTTCCAAATACTTAGTAGTCAAATATGACTAGTGGCTATTCCAGCTCAGACTTAGAAATTTTACATAAGTTTTCCCAGATTTAGTTACTGGAAAAGGGCAGAGTTGAAATTTAGACCTGAATGATCCCACTTCAGGGCAGAAGTTCTTGAACACCAACCTGTGCTGCTTGGGGGGATGTGATCTGAGGTTTCTAGACCTATATATGTCCTCCTTTCACGTATCGGCAAACGGTCTTAAAGATGTTAGGTAAAATTCAGCATCACAATTAATAGACAATACAATCAAAAGATGAACTCAGGTCTGTCTAGTTTCAGTCTGTATTTCAACTGCATCACCAGTAAATGGCCCAATTCACTAAAGAAGGAATTCAAAAGACAGATAGATACTGAATGGTTATAATAGATGATAATTATAAATGATGGAAGGGATTCTTATAACTAAGCACCCCTCTCTTATTTTTTAAAATTATCCATGCTTTTCCATTCTTTTTAAAAAGAAAACAGTAACCAATACCACCACAAAAGCAAGAAATTTGATTAATAGCTTGTAGCCCATAGGGCTGCCATTGTCCTTGGTTTTATATTGACAAACAGCTCTAAGAGGTATATGATAAGCCTCCAGGAAGGAGCTTGGTGTTTAGATTTCACTTGTGCATTAGGAACACACTCCCTGTGGATGTGATGTGCAGTAATGACACAGCCTTCTGGGAAATACCAGAGGTAGCCTCAGGCAACGGGAGGTGGGAGGCCACCCTAATGCTTTGTCATTAATGGTGGAGAAGATTTCATGTTATGGTGTCTTGGGTTTTAAATTAAATGTCAAATACAATTTGCCACTGAAAGTGTGAAGCATGGAACTGCCCTTAAGACTTTAGGACTTGGTGCTCTAATTGGTGGCTGCCTAATGCTGAGTAAAAATAGTTAAAGATCATTATTTGGTGAATTGTCACACCAGACTGCAGAAATGTGTTGGTTTTTTACCTCTTAGACTGAGTCTGTAATAAAATCTTGAGGCAGTATTTAAAATGTACAATGTTAAATACACTGGAACTGATGAACTCTTTTCATTGGGATTATACCACCGTTTATGTCCTGATCTCTCCAACATTTAGTCCACAACATCAGGAAATTTGTGAAAGAAACTAAAGTAGCACGTATTCCACCTACAGTGGTTTATGTATTTTTTTTTTTCCCTCTCTGCTGACAAGGTCTGTGTTAATGATCAAACTAATAATAGGTTTTCCAATCCACTTTAATGTGCTGGCATTATATCTTTCTGAACTATCTGTATATTAGTGCTAATTATGAGGTATGTTTAAGTCTAAAAATGCAGGCTTAAACAAGAAGACATCATTTTTACTGGTGGTTTTAATTAGAAACCTAAAGAAACATGTACAATTAAATATGCTCATAAAAATAATAGATACATTCCTATAATACTAGTCAATTTGTTGCATCATTAATATCATTCAGCATGGCAGTTTTAAAAACGTATTGGAGTAATTCAAGTAGAAAATGGCTAAGAACAAAATTACTAGCATTTAAACCACCATAGTTATTTTAGAAATGTGGATACTGCTTGAAGTAATTGAAGCAATAGCTGTTTTGCTTTGCAGTCACATTTTAAAGTCAACTGTTTGCCCATTTGAAGGACCGCTTATTTCTAAGAATGATTAATTTTGTTCAGAAAATACATAGTTTCAGAATATAATTAATGTAACTTCAGAAATTTACAGTTGGAAACAATTTTAAAGCAAATGTTAATGTCTAAACCAAGTAATATATTTTACTTTGAAAAAGTATATTTACTTTATATATTTTATATTTTTTAATATATTTTACTTTAAAAATATATTACTTGGTACTGGGTGCAGTGGCTCATGCCTATAATCCCAGCAGCTGGGGAGGCTGAGGCAGGAGGATCTCGAGTTCAAAGCCAGCCTCAGGAATTTGGTGAGGTCCTAAGCAACTCAGTGAGACCGTCTCTAAATAAAGTACAAAATGCGGCTGAGGATGTGGCTCAGTGGGTGAGCACCCCTGAGTTCAATCCCTGGTACCTTAAAAAAATTACTTGGAAGTCTTCTCCATGAAGAACTTAAACCCAAACAAACTAAAAGAACCCACTTAGTGTGTCTCTTACAGCCTGTGGATGACTACCTTCAATAAGGCTTAGGTATCAAGCAGTAGACAATTAATATTGTGAGGGGTATACTACCAGGAATCACCCTCTTTTTTTTTCCCTTTACCTCAATCCTTCTAAATATAGTAAAGACAATCATATCTGCTTCACTTTCAAAAACCTATCAACAACCTTATGAGGTCTGGTAGCACAATGTCATTGGTTCAGGGGAAAAAAATGCCACTGCAACTTGACCAGCATTATAATATCTACAATAAGAGAACAGGATGAGATACTGGCTTTATTCACAGAAAACCGGAACTTCATGTCAGGTCTAGTCTAAATAACCACAAATTCTAAATTAGTAATCTTGCTGTTAAGATTTATCACAATGTTATAGTTCATTACAAAGTGAATTTTATGCTGCTAGTTAGATGTAAAATATTTTTATGGTTGCTTATCACATAATTTTGCTATTAAACATCATTTGGTAGTTTTATGACAATTTTAGAAGTCTATAAACTTTTTTTAAAGGAAACACAGATGTTAAAAAATAGATATTTATTTATTCTCTGTGGTATATATAAATTGTAATTGAATCCTAGATTTTTTCTGAGCTATCGTCTATTCTCCCAAATTTCATATTCTTTTATTAATATTACAAATGTTTCCCATGCAAAAATATTAAAAAGTTTTTAAAATCTTAAAGTAAATGAGTCCAATATAAATAAACATGTACCATATATTTATGTAATGTTTTCTCTCCTACAGCCCCACAGTTACAATCATAATGAAAGTTAATTTTGTTATTTATCTATTATTCTCATGTCTGTAAATATGTCAAATCTTACATGTTTTCTTCCTTTGTAAAAGTGTTAATTTATTACTTCCAATATTTTAAAATGGTGAATTTTGGGGGGTTGCAAATTCTTTTTTGACTAAACTCGTCTGAGAAAATGTGAACAAGCCCCTTTAATGATCAATATTTATTAAATGGTGTCAGTTACATCAGAATTTTTGACTGAATTAGAGAGTTAATGCCTAGAAAGACAAAAAGAAAGTGAAACAGAATTGAGTAAGAAAGACTTTGAACCAGCATGTAGCCCTGATATCAGTGAAAAGAAAGGAAGCAAGAAACAGGACTGTGGGGGGAGATGCTCGGATCATCAGGAGATAATAGATCAAGCATTAGATCCAGATGTGTCAATGAAAATTCTGAGGCCAACAAGTCTATGTTAATGGAAGGTGTCACATGAGCTATATCTTTACTGCCATCAGGGCCTCTGCTACTAGAAACCAATAGTGTTTTTAATTGTGACAATAAAAATAAAAATCTCCCAGTAATATCCCTTGGGAGGCAAAATCACCTCTGGTTGTGACCAATGATTTAGGCTAATCCAATATGTACTTGAGGAACAAAAATTGTCTTGCTATAGAGTTTCCCATTAGTCAGAATGGCCAGGTCTTCATCCACACCAAGCTCAGTCTCATCCCACACCGAGGAGGATCCTGAAGGAGCTAATAACTGGAAACTGTCAGTTTCAAAGGAAACTCAGAGTGGTGTTATATTCAAGGGTGCCCCATAAAGGCCACAGATTCCCCTTTGTGAACTGAAGGCCTCATGTTGGGACAAGTCTGGTATGCATTATTTTGCCAATCCTATTAAACATTGCTAAGACTTGTGATTTGTGCTCCATTCTGTATTCCAGAAGTAGAGTTCTTTGGAATCTCTCCTGAAACGTTAGATAGCTTCCTTTCCTAGGTAATGACAATCTCATCTCTTTTTGACAACTTTTTTGTTTTGACTCTATAGCATCATATTTCTCAGCATTCCAAAGTTGAAATACATAGTTCTTAGACTTTGGAAATAAAATAAATTCTGCAAATGAACAAGAATTAAAGAACAGCAAAATATAGTCTTCATTAGTTTTATCCAGCATATCTTACATTTAGGTGGTCACCTATTTTACTGTGGTCACCTATTCTTTATACCTTCTACTCTTATGGAAAACATTCAAGGCATCTTTCAAGGAGTTCTTTGTGATGAATGACTATGCTTACCCTCATATCTATTTGTACTTCTAATACTGAATTCAGTTGGACTATTAACTTGGCTGGCCTTACTTTCTTAATTGGGTATCCATTACTCTGAGACTGGGAACATTTCAAGAATTATGTGAGCCAATCCCAAGATTCAAACAATATCAATGCAGAATGAACCTAGATATACAACAAATATTTAATTAATGTTGTTTTGTTACGTACTATATAACATAAATGAAATAGATATAATATCTAACTTTAAAACTTTTTCCAAATATAGGAACATTTTCTAATCAGCAGCTTTAAAAATATTTTAAACATATAAGTTAAATGTGCTTTTAGTATAATGTATAAATATTTTTTTCAGATTATTTAGGTACTATGTTAGTAATAGAATGAAATTGTGATACATTTTTGTAGGTGGGTTAGGGATTGGAAAAATCAGTAGCTAACTTTTAGTAGTAAATGTTTTGAAGTCAATTCTGAAATAAGAAACAATATTAAGAATTTTTAAAGTTATTTACGATTGAAAGTCTCAATGTGAAGCATTTAGACATCTTTGTCTGTGAAATTTCAATGGATTTACTGAATCTAGTAATGTCACTGAGGGCCGGGAAAAACTGGTACTTATAGGACATAGGTTAAATAAACCAAGGCAGAGAGAGGCAGTTAATTTGGAACTTGACAGTGAACAGAATTCAGGTTTCCTTACTTTTCTGTAGTCCCTATCTATCTGAGCACAATACTTTGTAGTTACTATGTGAAAACAAAAAGAAATCAATAGTAGCCAATTTCGGGGTATAAAATTATCCATTGTCTGTCCCTGTAGTCTCTCTTTTTCATTCATTGAGATTTCTTTATGACTCCTTTGATCAACAACATAGCCACACTTCTAGATTCTTATAATTCCAAATAAAATTCCCCAATATTTTATAACAATACTTTATATTTTTACATGAAAAGATCCCAAGTTTTTTGTTTTTGTCAGTTTAATTTTTTATCCGTTCTATTTGCCTTGCCTTTACAGAATATGAATATTGCAGGCAAGAGATTTTCATATGAAAATAGAAAACAAAAATATATATGATTCTTGAGGGGATTGCTTTAGCTATTTCAAACATTGCCTTGGAATTATTTATAATTCCCAGTTTAACCATGTGCCTGTTTAAATGCAATTTAGTCCTGTGGTTTCAACTGCCAGATGAAGATAATGATTCAAAATGCCAATTTTCTGAGGAGATGTAGGTCAAATTTTAAGTAAATCATTAAAAATCCAATTAAACCAAGAATAAGTGAATACAATTACACTTAATTTAACTGTTTTCAAAGGATTCTTGTTTTCATATTTAATTAAATTAAAGAAATAATAAAAACCCAAACAAGTATGGGACTCATACTGTCATGCAAGGAAATCTTTAGAACTCAAGATCCTTTGGATTTCCTTTTTTGCATTGTTCTACCTGTCAGGCATTGGAATTCCCTCTCAGAAACTAATTCATCAGAAAACAAATTTACTTATCTCAAATTTTTACTACCTCCCATTGTTCAGTGGAGTATGTAATCCTAAAACTGCAAATTTAAGCTCCTTTAGTCAGAATTCAGTTGACTTACTTGCCCATGTGGAGCTATATTCCTCTCTATTCACAGATTCATTTTCCAGAGTACAGTCACCCAAGTCCACATCTCCAGATGCCGCAGTGTGGCCTTCACTGACACCCTCTCCTCATGTTGCCAGCCTTCAAGCCCTGAGGCACCCTGGCTCATTTTCAGAACCTTTCCAATATATCTTCCAATATGCTCTCTTAAGTTCTCTAACAACTTGAACTTAGAATATATTTTTCTCCTCAGTAGAAAATGAAAGAAGCAAAGTGCATGTATTATTTAGATCTTTCCAGGAATCAGACAATGAGAGTGCTAACTCTGATGCTAACTCTAATTATTATCAGCATTAGGCAAGTCCCATCATTTTTTTACATCTATTTGTTCAGTTTGTAATAATGGGGTGTCATTTTTTCCAGTGTAGATATGGCAAAAACAGATAATATAGATAGTATGTGAGGATTTTAGAAGTTAATTTGTAATAGGAACATTTTATTGTTATGATGGTGTTTGTAATAACTCCTTTCCCTGACCTACGAATCATTTGTAATCTGGACTGTTAAGGCTTGAATTCTTACTCCTTCCTTTTGGGCATTAATGTTAGGTCTGTTCAGGGTTCAGGGTGTCCAGTTAGGGGGGCCTGTCAGGGCAGCTGTGGAATGGAGCGGCCAGCCAGACGCTGACATCAGGAGTAGAGGCGCCTCCTGTCAATCAGCGGGCTTTATTTGACTTATCCAAGAAGGACTCTGACCTTCTCTTCCTGCCATAAGCTCTCCCCTTCCTAACTGGGCCTTTTAAAATTCTCTGTACCCCCAAACACGTGCACCATTCTCCAGTATACACTCTGATGGACGGGAGAGTTCAGCCCGAGAGTGTGTATTTCCAATAAAGCCTTGCCCAGTGGTTTTAATTCACCTCCTTTTGGTCATCTGGCTTTACAATTAACTTCAGCCATGCTGGCCTTCTCTCTACAGCCTGGATGTACCAAATCTATTCTTGCATGAAAATCTTTGCAGTTCCCCTTGACCAAGCAATTTAAAATTTAAAATTTATTTCATTTAAAATTTATTTCATTCCTTCCACAAATAGATATTTTGAAATAAGAAATTTTATGCTGAGGAGTACAAGTGTGAACATTTCATGGAAGATATACAAGACAAATTAGTTTTCAGATAGCTGGGCTACAAAACATTTAAGGTGGAGTAATAGGAGGTACAGCAAGATGCATAGTTTGTGTTCTCTAAGACTAGACTGAAGAATGTAGGTTTTTCTTTTTAGGAGATAGAAAATTGCCTTATATGCTAAATTCTGTGTAGAAGAGTTTTAAACATATAATTCAATATATTTTCTTCTTTCCAAAACAGTGGGAGGTGATAAAGATTTAAGAAGAATATAAATTTGTTTTCTGACAAATTTTTATTTCGTCAATTAATCTAGAAATTTTAACACAATATTTTGCAAAAACCTGGATTAAAATCTTTGTTTTCTTTCTGCATAATACATGAACTGTTGAAATATTTAATGTTAGTCACTTCCCTGATTTTTATGCCACCATTTTAATGTATTTTAGCTTTATATTTTTCTTACATTTTACCCTATATGACTATTCTTGGTAAAGATGAACACTACACATTTTTTTGTCACTGTTCTTTCAGACAGTGTAGTGTGTTAATTAAAGTCACGGCTTCTGAAAGTTGGCTGTCTAGATATTAACACCTAGCTTACTCAATAGCTGTGTGGCTTTGGAAATTTTCCTTAAATTCCCCAGGCCTCATCTTTTTTATCTGTAAAATGAGAATAATAGATTTACTTCATAGAGTTCTTTGTGTTAAATAAATTCCTATGGAAAAGTATTTAGGACAGCCTCTGGCATACATTAAGCATTATACACATCAGCTATGGTTATTATCCCTTTGTGCATTTCAGAGATTACCTTTGCACTTACTTTTTTCTTTATACCCAATGAATATCATTTATTATTTTTCCCAGTAAAAATATACTTTTAGAAATCTCAGTTTTTGATTCAGTGTAAAGTGGTATTTTCTGTTGTCCTTAAATTTTCACTTGGTCTAGAATTATAGACTGTAAAGAAACAAAAAAACCCTTTAGATCAATTAAACTTAACAGTTTGTTAGAGCAAAGAAGAATTTATAAATCAGGCAGCCCTCAAAACCAAAGCAGACTCAGTTCTGGTAGTGTGAGCCATGAGGGAGTACAGAGGCAGAGGAGAGATGACTGGATTGCTCACAGCCAGGGGTTTCCTCCATTGGATATGGTCTGAAGGGAGATACCTAGTTGTAAAACCAATCACCTTCTTGGCATTTTGTGATTTCATGAGGCTGATTGTTTTAAGTCAGTTCTAAAAAATGGTTTCCAAGTTCTGGTTTGTTGCTCACATCACGGAGAACCTCAGGCTAATGACCTCCTTGAGATTTTTGATAGTTATTTCCTCATAGCACGTTATTGTCTTTTTTTTTTTTTTCAGAGCCCATTATTGATACCAAGAAGTCAACTGAGTCTGATTTTCATAGTTTTATAGCTAATTCTCTTTTTCTCTCTGGATTTTTGTTTTATTTTGCTTTGCCTGTGTTTTTTGGTGTCCTGCATTTTCACTATGATTATAAATTTTAAAAAAGGTGGTCTTAGATTAAAATGAATGAGAAAAATAGATTTTCACTATGCTTAACAACACACAATAGAAAATCCGGGATATCTCTAAAACGTGTAACAATGGTGAACTTAGTCTCCCTGCTACATCCTGGAGCACCTTGTCAGGGTACAAAACTGTCATTTGTTTTATTGTGATTCACAGTATCCTAATTCAGTCTAGTTATATTTAAGAGCCAAAATTCTATCTACTCACTTCCTCACACTGTTGTTTGGCCTTCAAGAAATATACGATAGCAAATATAACACGAACACACATTCTTATTTTTATTTTATTTCTTCTAAATCTCTGCTGTATCTCATTGTCTATTCTTTTGCCCAGGTGCATTAGGCTAGAGAACTTCACGGTTATCTAGAACACAACTCCTGCCAAAAGCATATTTTATGTTCCTTCTCTGTAAGTCCTATTCTGACCTTCCCCGTTCCTTAAATGATATCTTGTATGCAAAGATGCTACTTGCTCTCGTCTTAGTAAAAATTCCTGGTTTAGATGGAGCATACAGTTCCCAGAAAAAAGGAGATCTTTCATAATTTTATTTCCTTTACCAAAATTTATGCCCAAGTGTCTCATGTTATAGTTCTGGCATATATAAATGGAATAGAGACATATTTTTTAACCTCTACTTTTCCGATTTGCCAGAATAACTAACATTCTTTATTACCTCTATAAATAAAAATAACTCAAAACAAAAGAGATGTTCACATTTAAGTACATTCATCTCTAGTTAACTGCCACTTTGTAAGTTGGTAAATTGCATGATTACCAAGACTCAGTTGTGCTTGTCTAAAGTCTGTTTATGCCAATTGTGTATGTTGTTTTAATTGTGTTATTTAAATAAGCATTATGGAGATCGTAGACCTATGAGAGCACAAGAATAAAAAGTATTTGGATAAAAAAAATAAAAGTGAGCGCCTTGGACAAAGTCAGTAAGAGTGACTTAGGAAATGCTGTTGTATTACAGACACAACTATACAAAAATAATCTAGGCCTCCAAGAATGCTAACTTCTGACAAGTTCATATGTTTTTCTACCACATTAAAAATTTTTAAATTGTATATGGTGTATAACAGGCACAATTTATGTATTAAATATTCATATGAGGCTAAAACAAAAGAAAGGCTTTCTTGGGGCTGTGAGCATAGCTCAGTGAAAGACAACTTGCTTAGTTTGTATAAGGCATGGAGTTAACAAACAAACAAATAAATAAATAAGTAGAAGTGATCATTTATCCACCAGAATCTTCTTAATTAGGAAGAATCCTTTTTTTAAAATTCATTTTAGTTATATAAAATACCAGTATACACCTGTTGCTTTAAGGTCACTCTGCGTGGGTCCACTGGACTTGGTGAGTTGGGGTCCTGAGAGACAAAGAGGGGTCTCCGGGGAAGAAGACAAAATGGAACCTCCCAGGATCGGGGTGATGGTCCGCAGGGTCAATTCATTCCACTGATTCATTCCACTGTTCTTCCCTTTTCCTATCATTTCTTTCTCATCCTCATGCTCTTTGTCTAGGAATATAGCATTAAAATGTATTAACCAGATGACAACATTTAAGGTATGCATATTTGAGTTGTTTTTAATGATTTTTATTAACTCAATAATAGTCTCAATTATGGCAAGTAAGATGGTTCTAGAGACCCTTGGAGGAACTGCTGGGAATCCTGTATGAGATGATATAGCTTATGGATTAACAGAGTTCTCACCCCAGCTCTGTCTTTACTAGATAAATTATCTATAAATTATCTTGGATAAATTATCTTTGTTCATAAGACATTTAGTAGAAGTTGTACAGTGAAGGAAGTTAGCACAATGTTATAAGTGCTACAGAAATACAAGAGACAATGGTATCTTTCTTCTTATAGTTGCATACCAAATAATTTGCTTACTGCAGTCTATAGTTCATTCAATAATTATTATCTAAAATAGAGTAAATGAATGCCTACTGAATGCCAGTCATATTTCTAGATGTTGTGTCTATGAAGATAAATGAGACAAACATCCTTACTTTCATGGATATGGCATTGAGTGGGAGAAAAAGATAATAAATAGATAAACGTATAACCTTAGGCACCAAAAATTGCTAAGAAGAAAAATAAGACAGGGAAAATTAGTGACAGGGCTAGCAGGAAGTGGCTTGCTTTAAGGAGAATGATCAAGAAGGGCCTCTAGAAGTTTGAAGGAGCAGGCTTTGATGATTTACAGCTGTAAAGGTAGGAAAAGAACTGAATTTGGAGATGTGCAGATAAATGTCTGGCCTATTTGAAAATCAGCAAGAAACTGAGTCTTGGAATGGAGTAAGTCCAGGATGTTAGAAAATTAATATAGAAAGGTGGGACCAGAGTGCATATTGCCCTGTAAACTATATAGTCTGATTTATGTTTTAAAATATAATTCTGACTGCTGTATGAAAATAGCCCATAAGGCACCAAACCATACAGAACTGGGGAGAGGTCAGCAGTAAATAATAAACATCTCTCTCCTCTCTCTGGTTTCACATATGCCATTGCAAAGAGATCTCTTATGTGCATTTTTAAGAGAAAGACTAACTTGTAGTCAAGTGACGATATACTATCACCTCATTTATTTTATACAGCATATAACTAACCAGCTTTATTAAGATGTGATGTTTTTAAGGACTTGAGCATGCACTCAACCCCACAATGCATTTGTTCTTTATAATTTATGACTGAAACCTAACACAATAATTACTTATTACACTTTGCTTGCAAATAATTGCAATAATTCAGGGAAAATGCAAAAATATATGTCATTTCATACATTAGTCTTTACTTACATACCACAGGTGATAATGGGTATATATTCTAAGGACTAAAACAAATTCTTTTAAAAATTTGAAGGCTTTTAAAATATGTTTCTGATTAGTAGTTTCCAAATTAGTATTGCTGGCTTTTCAGTCTCTTTGTGAACAAGCTTAATATTTACCTGTTAATGTCCATTAAGGCATTTCTAAATCCATACCATTCTGAATTACTTTAGTAACATTTATTTACTGATTATAATTTAATCTAGCATCTAGTAGGAACTTAATATGTGTGATAAATTACCTTTCATTATTAGTTTGATACTGTAATTTTCTTAAAGTCATAGGATAAATGTTTTGAAGGAAAACATATCAGATGTTTATATATTCAGAGATTGTTACATAAACTTTTTACTTTAATCAAAGAGAGAAAGAAGGCAGGTGTGGTTCTGCATGCCTGTAATCCCAGTGGCTTGGGGGGCTGAGGAGAGTCCTGAGTTCAAAGCCAGCCTCAGCAACAGTGAGGTACTAAGCAACTAAATGAGACCCTGTCTCTAAATAAAATACAACAAATAGGACTGGGAATGTGGCTCAGTTGTTGAGTGCCCCTGAGTTCAATTACCAGTAAACCACTGCCCTCAAAAAAACAGAGAAAAAAGGAATAAAAAAGAAAAGAAAAAAAAAAGAATGTGATTTATATATCTCAAAAGGAACAAGTCAGCTTTCTCTTGGACAAAATTTCTAAAAAAATCAATTTTTAAGAAGGAAAATATTTATTTTGGCTCATGGTTGTTTTGTTGTTATTGTTGTTATTTTATTTTATTTTTTTTAAATTTTTAATCCAGGCTCATGGTATTTGAAGTTTTAATCCATGGTTAGTTGTTCCATTGCTTTCGGGTCCATGACAAGGCAGTACACCGTGGCAGAGAGCACATTTGGTGGAGCAAGCTGCTCACCTCCTGGCATGTCAGGAACAAGGAGAGAGAAGAGGGCCAGGTCCCTTTCTCCCACTCAAGCGCACGACCCCAGTGACCTACTCACTCCTACTAGGCCCCCACCTGCTAAAGGTTCCACCACTCCCCAATATCACCAAAGGAAGAGAGCCAAGCTTTAATACATTGGTCTTTGGAGGGCATTTGAGATCCAAAGTACAGGACATTGTTTCTTAAGAGCTATTATTTTTGTGTGTTTAATCCCTCACAACCAAGTACTGATGCTTGAGAAATAATACAAACACACACACACACACACAGGCACTTTCTTTTCTTAAAAGAGATTTTAATATAAGATGGATTCTTTTCGTAATCAAATCCAGTCTACCATCATTTATATTTGAAAATTGGGAAATAAATGTCTGGAATATACATGTAAAGATTCTTTCAAAATAGCCCACATGACACCTTTTTTTTTTGTACTGGGTATTGAACTCAGGGCCACTCGACCACTGAGCCACATCCCCAGCCCTATTTTGTGTTTTATGTAGAGACAGGGTCTCACTGAGTTGCTTAGCGCCTCGCCGTTGCTGAGGTTGGCTTTGAACTCACGATTTTCCTGTCTCAGCCTCCCTAAGTGCTGGGATTACAGGCTTGAGCCACCGCGCCCAACTCCACATGACATCTTATCAGAGAGGCTTTGTCCCTTCTCCTCTGGTGGTGAGGACACCAGAAGGCCAATAACTGCCTTGCCATTTTACTGAAGATCTTGCTTTACTATTTTCATCTCCTGCCATCTTTAGGAATCAGCTCTGCTTTACATAGCTCTTTCTCTGTATAACACTTAGGGCATTGTGCTGGTGGCTCTCTGCTATGCTTCCCTTCTGTGTCTGTAAAATGCAGAGGAGTGTGCATGCGTGTGGATTTTCTTTTTGACATTCCCAATGCATAGCACATAGTGCTCCAGGAGCATTAGCAGTTTTGATAAATGTTTAATACAACAGAGAATACTGAGACATTGATAATAGAGAGAGGAAGGACAATTTGGGAGGATATAGGAATGAGTATAAGCTTGTCAAACAAGTTCAAACTCACTCAAAACTATATTACATTCACAGGACTCACAATCCAAGAAAGGACTATTTTCTTATGATATGAAAAGTAACTAATTCAAATATGCTATTCTCATGAATTATAATAACAGTTCTAGCAAACTTCAAGTTTCTTCAATTGCTTCATGGAACATGTTAATTTTATTATTTTTTCTTTTCTGGTATAAGTCAGTTTATAAAAAATAAAAATGTTTTAAACTGTAAAAATTAGCAATGAGGCCATTTTTTGTGCTTTAAATAGTATTTGTTTCTGATAGTTATTCAGGACCAAAAAAAAAAAAAACAGTGGAAAGTTTCCTTTTAATGGGAGGTGGTTAAAAATAAATCAACCATTATTAACTTTTAACTTTCTTCTCTACCAGTGATCCATATCCATGAAATTAAATAGACTACCAAGGCATATCTTTTAAAATATAAATAAAATGGAACTAGCTTTATTCAGGTAGAAGGATTAACAAGAGACTCCCTCCTTTGGTATAATTATATTAAATTGTATGTAAGTAAAGGGAAGAATGCTTGTCTATATTTTTAAGATATTCCTTAAAGATAGACATTATCTGGAACTCTAAGTCGATAAGGAAGGACCACACCAAGAAAGCAGTTATATAAAAATCATCAACACACTGTGCAATTATTTCTCAATTGAACCATCTTTGGCCAAGAAAATCACAGTTGGCACCCCCAAAAAATCTGAAGCTCCTTGTGTAGGACAGGAATTTCCAATATATATTTGTCACGTTCTTACAGGGAGTTCAGTGTTAGAATTTTATATTCTTTTATACTTATTCTATCATTCAGGAAAAAAAGAAATTAAGGATATTAATGTGCTATACTACTATTGTTATAAAAATGGCATTAGATAAAGATATTAAATATTCATGAAAATCCTTATTTCCCTTAGGTTCTGGCTAGCAAGAGATGCTGAGAGAAATAACTCACAAAAGGAGGGAACTCTAACAAGTACAGATAATCACAGGAGTTATAAACAAAGGCAGTTGACATTAATAATTAAATGAGAAGTATTCCCTGTGTAGTTTATAGGCACAATGTGTAAAATCACTTGGATAACTGATCATTAGTTATGTTCTAGACCAGAGGAGTATATATTAATGTAACTGGTTCCTGTACCCTATTTTTCCAGTACAATAATTTGTCTAATGTAATAAATATGGCTATTATACATTCTCTGTGAGGAAAAATTATCCCCATTAGAACCTGATGTTTTTACTATCTGTAAGGGAATATCCTACATAAATAAATGTGATAGTGAAAGTTTATCACTTTTCTGAAGTTTTTGTGCTGTGCATTAATTGAGTTGTAACAAAAACTATTTTATTGTTGCCAATATTCAAGTGTATATTCATCTGACCTTTGCACCAAGTTATTTATCATGTAAGGGGATTATCGTGTTGGTGTGGTTTGTTATTTTCTCTGTTTTTAAAAGCTGTTATCTATTACAACAGGGTAATCTTTAATGAAGAAATATCAGCACTGATAGACACGCTGGGGCACAAAAGATTCCAGTGACCCAGGATGGCTTCCTTTTGGACACTAATTCTGTTTCTGTCGGTCACCGGGTGTCTTTCAGGTAAAGGACCTGCCTAATTATTTGATTTTCTAAGTATCAATTAACAGAACTATATCAAGATCTCAATCACAAAATGCCCTGTGGTGTTTGTTTAAATTTACTTTAACTTTTATACCTTTCAACAAGAGAAAGGCCAAACAACCCTTAAATTTCTGTGAGCAGAGCAAAAAGTCATACAAAATTCAATATTATAAAAATGTCATAACATCAAAATATTATTATTATAATATTATAATACTATATTATTATAAAACAATACAAAAATTATAAATATTAGCATAAGTATCTACTTCATGGATTTTTGTTTACTATCTAACCCGTTGTTAGCTTTCAGGAGACTTGGTTTTGTGTGCCTATGTGTACATACATGTTTATATTTATGTCAAATTACTGTAGAAGTTGCAATATAATAATTAGAATTCTAAATTTCACCATATAAAAACATAATCATGGCTTTACTTTATATATGTATTATATATCTTTATATATTATATATTGATATGTGTTATATAAAGATACACATATACATATATATGATATTATTTAAAGGAACTATAACCATATGTTTTTCTTTAGTATCTCAGCTTCCCTGACATTATTTTGTTCAGTATTGTTGTTCTGCATCTGGATATAAAGTGAGACCTTTTATTTGGCAAAAGTAGTCTATGAGCCTGGTATGGAGGCACACACCTATAATCCCAGAGACTCTGGACACAGAAACAGGAGGATGTCAAGTTTGAGGTCATCTATAGTTAGGGATTCCCTGAGCAACTTACTGAGACTCTGTCTCAAAATGAAAAATAAAAAGGACTGGGGATATAATTTGGTGGTATAGTGCCCCTGGGTTCAATCCCCAGGAACTAAAATAAATAAATAAATAATAAAATAAAAGCAGTTTGTTATTTAGAGTAATAATAATTGCAACAATTAATATAGCAGAGCTTATTTGTTTTTAATGTCAAGAAATTGAATTACAGTTATGATTTAAATATTATGCACATAATAATATAGCTTGATTTGATCTAACTCAGTGCCTCTATTGTAAATAAAATTTAAGTAACATATATGATAAGGGGTCTCTGAAACCATGCAATTATTTATAATTTTAGAATGAAGCCAGGCATGGTGACACATACCTGTAATCCCAGCCCTTTGGGAGGCTGAGACAAGGGAATTGAGAGTTCAAAGCCAGCCTCAGCAATGGCAAGGTGCTAAGCAATTCAATGAGACCCTGTCTCTAAATAAAACACAAAATAGGGCTGAGGATGTGGTTCAGTGGTCAAGTGCCCCTGAGTTCAATCCTTGGTACCAAAAAAAAAAAATATATATATATATATATATATATATATAATTTTAGAATGAATGATTGCTTTTATTTAAAAAAATATTTGTAATGTTTTAAAAATACTAAACATATATTTAAAGTAATAAGATATTTACTTTGGTCTAGATAATGTAATTCAGTACTCTGCAAGTAATGAATATAAATATACATATATAACATGCATACATATAATAATGCATAGTATATATATGCATGAAAGTGTGTATAATGTAGACTATATAGCCATATGAAGATAGAGCATACATTCTACAGATGACACAAATAGCCTTAACATTTATATCTTATTATATTACTATGCAACTGAAATTGACTATACTAAATTCTTTTTTTATTTCAAAGAATGAAACTTTCTCCAACAACTTAACCTTTCCTGTATTGTGTACCATTAAGAAAACTTCAGATTGTCTAAACAATAGACAAGTAGCAGAAAACTCCCAGATAGATGTATAGAAATTACTTTCAGAATCACTTGAATTATATTTTTAGCATTCTGATTTTCAGCAGATATTCTTTGGCCTTCACAAAGGGTTTACTATTTGTGAAGTACTACCAATTTAAATTCAACTACTTATAAGATGTGTGGTTTTCCCTAACATCAAAGTTAATCTTTAACTAACAATCAGATTGTACTTCAAAATCTTGTTTTGAAATCTAAAGGAATTTCTTTAAGCACAGAGATAAATTTAATATTTCAGTCACAAATTGTTTGTGTTGTCATATCTACAACATGCGTGAATGTATCTAAATGCTTTAAAAGATAGGTAAAATCCTCTTCCATCCTGTGATACAGACCCTTGAAAGGATCAGTTTTCAAGAAATTAAATAACTGCAAAGTAACGAACTAAATAGTTATGTATTTATTATATTAGTTTTATAAGCTGAACATAGTGCTTATAAAAAAATGTGTTAAGTAAATAAGAGACATGAAAGACAGAATGAGCCCTCTATAAAATGTTGGTAGATGCCTCTGTGGTGACATGAAAAGGTGAGTAATTTCAAACACATTGAAAGTTAAATGAAAATTATAGTTCATCAATATTGTGGTTCCTTAAAGAATGAAATAAAGGGGTCTGTGGATATTTTGTCCTATCTCAGGTTTTTCCCTTCTGCACAGTATTACTATCTGATGATATTTTTCTATTTCTCTCTTATCTTCTCAATGTCATTCTCCATTTAAACTCATAAACTAACTGATGGGGACAGGAGTAGGGTTGTGAGATGAAATTAAACTCCCAAATTTGAACTTCAAAAAACACCAGATAGGTTTTTGTGTGTTTGGTTTTAGCTCTATGTTCATGCAATATTTTGTTTCACTTTAACTGCTGTCCACTGTTTCTGTTTATAAATCTGAAATGCCAGATAAAGGGAAGGTAATGATCTTAGTAACAGTTCTATTTTTTTTCTCTTGTGCTGGCCCAACACTATTTTTCCAAATAAACAGTCTCTCCAAGATAAGTATTATATTGTGATTGCAGAAAAAGAAGCAGGCTCAGCCTGAAGTGGGGTCTATAATTGCCAGGTTCCCAGCTCATATGGCTACCCAGTTGTTATTCTTCCAGGGAGTAAATGAGACTGGGAAAGATAGCAATAATTAGTCTGATTTGAGGTAAGTGGCATTTCAAATGTAATGAGTAAAGCAGAAAGAGGAAAACAAAGGACATTTATAATCATTACATGGGATCTAACCTTTAGTCATCATACTTGCATTTAATATGGAGCAAAGACATCAGTTATTTTATAAACATTAATTTCATCTCTCCTGTAGACATTTGTGTAAATTCAAATCTATTCAGTGTGAAAGGATCAGTTTTCAAGGATGATTATGTTCAAAATATTTTCTACATCTTTATTCTTTTATTTTATCATATTATTCTGGAAGCTGAGGTCCTATTCTTTCATTACTTGGTCAATACTTATATTTAATATTTATTTCACTGTATTATAATTTGGTATTTTATCTTTAAGTTTTTCAATCATTGCTTTAAGTTGTGAGTATCACATTGTGGGCTTATTTGGCACAAGTCACTTGATTGCTATTACAGGAATGAGGGTAAGGAAGCGCTAGGTCATGAGCATATTTTATGTGGTTGCTGATGTTTGAATCAGTAAAATTGATTGAAGAGATGAGAAAACGCAGAATTTACTTAAGTGTTCTTTATTTAGTTAGTTTTTTGTTTGTTTGTTTGTTTGTTTTTAGTATTGGGGATTGAACCCAGGGGCACTCAACTACTGAGCCACATTCCCAGCCCCGACCCTTTTATTTTGGATTTTATTTAGAGACAGGGTCTCATTGAATTATTTAGGGCCTCACTGAGTTGCTGAGACTGGCTTTGAACTCACGATCCTCCTGCCTCAGCCTCCCAAACACTGGGATTATAGGAATACACCACTGTGCCCAGCTATTTACTGAGTTTTGAAATGAATGGATTATTTGGGGTGTGTTTAAGAAATATAAAAAAAATATATTAAAACCCTATATTTTTAACCTGATGTTGAGGATAATGAAGGTTGGGCAACTTTCCCAACACCTACAACCTTATATTCAAAATAGATCCACAAGTAAATTAAGATACCACCACACACATCAAAATGGCTACAATAACAACAAAAAATAAGAATAGAAAAAATATCAAATGCTGCAAAGGATCTGGAGCAACAGGAACACTCATTCATTGATGATGAGAATGTAGAATGGTGTAGTCACTTTAAAAATGGCAATTTCTTACAGAGCCAAACCTCAATTGATGAAGCAATTGAACTCCTAGGTATTTATCTAACTGATTTGAACATAGTTACAATTATTATGTGTCAATCAAAAAACAAAAAAAAATCATGTCTAAATAGAATCCTCTCTATAAATATTGATAGTAGTCTTATTAATAATAATTGAAAACTAGAAACAAAGATGTCCTTCAATAAATGACTGTATAAACTGTGAAATCCAAACAATGGAGTACTATTCAGTGATTTTAAAAAGTGATAACAAATAATGGATTACAAACCTATAAACACATGGCTAATTCCTATGTGCATGTTGCTAACTGAAAGTAGCTATTCAGAATAGGTTTCATACTATGTGATTCTATTTATGTTACTTTTTGAAAAGGGAAAATCTACAGAGACAATAAGCAAGTCAGTGATTGCCAGGGGCTGGTTTAGGGGTAATTGAATGATTAAATGGAGCAAAGGGCATTTTTTACGATGGTGAAACTACTCTTTATAATTCAGTAATGATAAAGGCATGATGTTATGCACTTACAAAACCATATAGAACTTTATATCATAGAGTGAACCTTAATGTGTGCAAATTAAATAGAAATAATTTAGGAGAAAGAAATTCCTAAAACAGAATGTATGACAAAAAATCAAACTATATTACCAATGTATGAAACCACCGTGAGTTAGGAGAATGTGGGGATAAACGTGACCTAAGTAACTTTTGGAATGAGTTTGCAGAACTAAAGGCAAAAGATACTGTACTTAAGCATGGTACTCTGTTTTATAATATTGTTTAGCATTTCTGAAGTCAACAAAAATGCATACTAGAATTGAACAATTAAGCCAAGGAATAGCAGATGGTAGAGGCCAGATTTCTCACTTGCATGGGGTAGTTTCAAGCAAGGGGTAAAGCTTAGAATCTTCCATATAGTAATGAATTAGAGTTGTAGACATTAGCATAAACTCATAGTTGGCTCAAGATAGATGTAGATGCTTACATACAAAAGTCCAGTCGAGAAGGCTTAGAAGCAATGCATCCCAACAGAAACCAGCACACAAGGTATTAAGATTTTGCTTTCTAACACCAGCTTCTGCCTAACGGAACCAGGGCTATTCAATAAATGATGATCCTAGAACTGGCATAGGAAACAAATAAATCATAAAATGATATCCTGTAGTGCTAGAAAATAAGGAAGTGCTAAAACAAACTAGCAAATTTAAAGAATATAAAATAAGCATAGTGAGCCAGGCATGGTGGTGCACACCTGTAATCCCAGCACTTTGGGAGGCTGAGACAGGAGAATCATGTGTTTAAAGCCAGCCTCAGCAAAAGTGAGGCACTAAACAACTCAATGAGACCCTGTCTCTACATAAAACACAAAATAGGGCTGGGGATGTGGCTCAGTGGTCAAGTGCCCCAGAATTCAATCCCCAGTGCCAAAAATAATAAATAAATAAAATAAAATAAAATAAGCATAGTGAAGATAGTATGGCACAGGAAACAACTCAGGGTTCTCACTAACCAGAACTTGAACAATTTGCGCAGCAAAATAAATAAAGTAGTATTGTTATAATTTAAAATAATAAAATAAATACAAGCTCATACTGATGAAAATAAAAGATTGAATAACTAAATGAATTGGGAGAACAGACAAATCTCCGTGTAGGTGAATTTCAAATAACTTATGTAGACACTTCCTCCTTGAAGAGGTTGTAGAATGTTCCCTCCTTAAGAATGAATTTCACATGGTATAACTTTTCAAAGTACTTTTCAAAGTGTACGGAATAGAAAGGGAGATAAAAAGACTAATTTTACCATGGTTGAGCCTGGTCAACATTGCCTCAGCCAGAGATGATCAAAGTCAACACCAGTAGAAATATCATTTGATATAATATAATGAGAATGACTCCTCATTCCTATGGGTTTTCTTCCTAAAACCTATAACCCCAGATAAACCATGAGAAAAATATGAGACAAATTCCAACTAAGGAGCACTGTAAAACACCTGACTAGTATTCCATAAAGCTTCCAATGTCATTAAAAATTTAAAAAGTTGGAGAAGCTATCACAGAAAAAAGATTAGAAAAGATGACAACTAAATACAAGGTGATATCCTGGATAGGATGCCATTACAGAAAAAAGAACACTATATTAATACTAAGGAAATCAGAATAAAGTGAGCATATTAGTGATTGAGACTTTTGGCATCTTGAAATATTTTGGGTTGGTTATTTTGAGAAATTGCAGACACAAGAGTAGTTCTGCAAAGTTGATCTTTTGTAAGACAAATGTACATCTATAAAAGAAACACACCCATTTGTGAGAGGTTTGATAGGGTAGGACTGGATGGTCTTATCAGGGCTCACACTGCTGGTGAGTGACCCCTTCTTAGCAAATGTGAGAAACAAAATCTGGTAGCCCTTTTAATTATTTTAATTATAGCCCATCCCTTTGCCCACCCCACCCCCTTTTTTTTGGACGAAGGATTGAACCCAGGGACACTTAACCACTGAACCATATCCCCAGCCCTTCTTACATTTTATTTAGAGACAGAATCTCACTAAATTGCTTAGGAGTTAGCTAAGTTGCTAAGTTGCTAAGGCTGACTTTGAACTTGTGATCCTGACTCAGTCACCTAGCCACTCATACTACAGGTGTGTGCCAGTCCCCAATTTTAAAACTATGCAATTACATAAATTATAGCCCAGAGCTCCTCTAATCAGGGTGAAGGGCAGCACTACCTTGGGGATACAAGCAGGCAAACTGCCAGCACCAGCCTGCTTTGCTAGCCTAGTTCTGTAGCACACCCTTCCTGCAGAAGTAAAGTTTGCCTTGCCCATCTACTTTCGAGCAATTGTTTGATTTCTTGTTCCACCTGGGTATTTGTAACAGCAAAGTGCCTTAGGAGTGAGTTGGTCACATCTCCCTCATATATTTATTTATTTTTCTCCCATGGAGTTCTTTCTTCTTTTTTTAATAGCAGAGATTCCACATGGAGTCTTTAAGGTGATACAAAATTTGCAAAGCAAGGAATGTCAAGTTGGATATCTGCAGTAGCCAATCCATGCTAGCACCCAGCAAATACAACCTTAGAATATCTCCCATCTCACACATCAGCAAATTCAGAGAAAGGCAGGACCTTGCTGAATCCAGACCTAAATTCAGACCCAACGCGAGCACTTACTGTGAACTATGGGCAAATCCATTTCTCTTGACATTAGTTCTTCTCAAATTCCTTGGAAACCTTTTAACACAAGGTCTGGCATAGAATAAGCGCCTTTATCAATGATAGCTCTTATTAGTACATAAAGAAAAGATTTTTGCCAAAATGTACAATACTAAATAAAATCCAGAACTTAAAATATTTTTTTCAGTTAGAATTCCAAATGACTGAGTAGTTTACTGTTAGCATAACAGCTGTACAAATTCACAAATGTTTATTTCATTGCAAAGATTATAAACATCAGAAATAAATATCATGTGCATTCATTTGTTCATTAGACAAACATAGACTCTGGAAATACAACAGTGAGCAGAACAGTCATGTTCCCCCACCTTCATCCAGCTGACACTTTAGCAGGTGCAAAAACCTCAAATCAGGTAAATCTCAAGTACATTGAATGTTGAAATGGAGACATACAGGTTGCTATAAGAGTTAAGAGCCTGGGCCCTAAAATGTCATTATGAACTGAGTACTCTTTATGACTTCCTACTAACTAGAAAAAGCAAGAAAGAATTTGTGTTCTGGTTTTTCCTCCAAAAAATTTTTTTCCATGCTAGGGCTAGGGAAGGTAAGTACCTTGAAGACTCTGACAAGGACCAATGCTGCTCTCTGACCTTATTTCAAGCTGGGGTATAAAAGCCATTTCATGAGGCTTTCATGCTCTTGTTTTTACCATGCAGTCCTCTTCCCTCTTCCCACCTGAGCTGCCTTTCCCTAACTTTCCATCTTACAGCATTCCAATCCTTTCTATCCTTAAGACTCACTTCCTATGTCACCTCTTCCATAAAGCTTTGCCCAGTTTCCCCAAGGAAGATGTTGTCTGTCCTTTCTTGGGATTTCCCAGACTTAGGAGTTGGGAGTCACTATCTATACCACTCCTTCATTTGACCTCTAGGTATGGCCCTTGAGTAGATCCCTGTGAATTATGTCTCCAAATAGACCATAAGCTTCCCAAGGGCAGGAAATAAGTCTCATGCCCAAACACTGAGCACAGTGCCTTGAACTTAAGTAAATTTAATAAACATTTGATAATGATTATCATACTTTCATTTCTAACATGGATTTTGTTTTTTTTAATTTTTAACACATCAGAATGCATTTTAATTTTAATTCATAGTACACATATGGAGCACAATTTTTCAATTCTCTGTATAAAAGTAGAGTCACAACATTCATGTTATCATACATGTACCTAGGGTAATGATGTTCATCTCATTGCACCATCTTTCCTACTCCTATGCCCCCTCCAATCCCCTCTCTCCCTTTGCACTATCCAAAGATCCTCCATTTCTCCCATGCTCCCCACTCCTACCCCCATTATGGATCAGCATCCACTAATCAGAGAGAACATCCAGCCTTTGGGTTTTAGGGATTGGCTTACTTCACTTAGCATGATATTCTCCAACTCCATCCATTTACATGAAAATGCCATGATTTTATTCTTTTTTAATGCTAAGCAAAATTTCATTGTGTACATATACCACAGTTTCCTTATCCATTCATCTGTTGAAGGACATATATGTTGCTTCCACTGTTTAGAAAATGTGAATTGTGCTGCTATAAACATAGAAGTAGCTACATTACAGTAGTATGCTGTTTTTAACTCTTTAGGGTATAGACCCGGGAGTGGGATAACTTGGTCAAATGGTGGTTTCATTCCAAGTTATCTAAGGAATCTCCATACTGCCTTCCAGATTGGTTGCCCCGATTTGCAGTCCCACCACCAATGTATGAGTGTGCCTTTTCCCCCACATCCTTGCCAAGAATTATTGTTGCTTGTATTCTTGATAAATGCCATTCTGACTGGAGTGAGATAAAATTTTAGAGTATTTTGATTTGCATTTTTCTAATTATTAGAGATGTTGAACGTTTTTTCATATATTGGTTGGTTGATTATATTTCTTCTTCTGAGAAGTGTCTGTTCAGCTCCTTAGCTCATTTATTGATTGACTTTTTGGGTGTTAACTGTTTTGAGTTCTTTATATATCTTGGAGATCAGTGCTCTATCTAACATTCATGTGGAAAAAATTTGCTCCCAAACTGTAGGCTCTGTCTTCACCTCATTGATTGTTTCTTTTGCTGAAAAGAAGCTTTTCAGTTTGAATTAATCCATTTATTGATTCTTGATCTTATTTCTTGCACTTTCGGAGTCTTGTTAAGGAAGTCAGGGCCTAATCCAACATTCGGGACTAGTAGATTCGGGACTACTTTTTCTTCTATTAGCCACAGGGTTTCTGGTCTAAGTCCTGGGTTCTTGATGCACTTTCAGTTGAATTTTGTGATGGTGAGAGATAGGGGTTTAGTTTCATTTTGCTATATATGGATTTCCAGTTTTCCCAGCACCATTTATTGAAGAGGCTATCTTTTCTCCAATGTATGTGTTTGACACCTTTGTCTTAGTATAAGATAATTGTATTTAAGTGAGTTCATCTCTGTGTCTTCTATTGGTCTACATGTCTATTTTGGTGCCAGTACCATGCCATTTTTGTTACTATAGATTTGTAGTATAGTTTAAGGTCTAGTATTGTGATAATTCCTTCTTCATTCTTCTTCCTAAGGATTGCTATGGCTATTCTGTGTCTCTTATTCTTCCAAATGAATTCCATAATTGCCTTTTCTATTTCTATAAGGAATGAGGTTGGGATTTTAATTGGAATGCCATTAAATCTATATAGCACTTTGGGTAGCATTGCCATTTTGACGATATTGATTCTGCCTATCCAAGAGCATGGGAGATTTTTCCATCCTCTAAGGTCTTATTCAATTTCTTTCTTTAGTGTGCTGTAGTTTTCACTATAGAGGTCTTTCACCTCTTCTGTTAAATTGATTCCCATTTTTTTTTTGAGGCTATTATAAATGAGATAGTTTTCGTAAATTCTCTTTCAGAGTATTCATCACTGATATATAGAAATGCATTTGATTTATAGGTATTTATTTTATGTTCTGCTACTTTGCTGAATTCATTTATTAATTCTAGAAGTTTTCTGGTGGAATTTTTTGGATCCTCTAAGTATAGCATCATGTTGTTGGCAAATAATGGTAGTTTGAGTTCTTCTTTTCCTATTTGTATCCCTTTAATTTCTTTTATCTGTCTAATTGCTGTGGCTAGAGTTTTAAGAACTATGTTGAATAGAAGTGGTGAAAAAAGGCATCCCTGTCTTGTTCCAGGTTTTAGAGGGAATGCTTCCAATTTTTCTCCATTTAGGATGATGTTGGCCTTGGGTTTAGCATAGATAGCTTTAACAAAGTTGAGGTATGTTCCTAATGTCCCTAGTTTTTCTAGTGTTTTGAACATAAAGGGGTGCTGTATTTTGTCAAATGCTTTCCCTGCATCGATTGATAAAATTATGATTCTTATTTTTAAGTCTATTGATGTGATGGATTATGTTTATTGATTATTGTTTGTTGAATCAAACTTACTCCCCTGGAATGAACTACACGTGATCATAGTGCACTATTTTTTTAACATGTTTTTGTATGTGATATGCCAAAATTTTATTGAGAATTTTTGCATCTATGTTTATCAGGGATATTGGTCTGAAATTTTCTTTCTTTGATGTGTTTCCATCTGGTTTTGGATCAGGGTGATATTAGCCTCATAGAATGAGTTTGTAAGGATTCCCTTCTTTTCTATTTCATAGAATAATTTGAAGAGTATCTGTATTAAATCTTCTTTGTAAGTCTTGTAGAACTTGGTGAAAATCCATTTGACCCAGGCTTTTCCTTTTTGGTTGGCTTTTGATGGCATCCTCTATTTCCTTGCCTGAAATTGATCTGTTTAAATTGTGTATGTCCTCCTGGTTCAGCTTGAGTAGGTCATATGCCTCTAGCAATTTTTGGCGTCTTCAGGGTTTTCTGTTTTATTGGAGTATAAATTTTCAAAATAGTTTCTAATTATCCTGTGTATTTCAATAGTGTCTGCATTGATATTCCCCTTTTCATCACAAATACTACTAATTAGAGTTTTCTCTCTCCTTTTTATTAGGGTGGCTAAGGGTTCATCAATGTTATTTATTTTTTCAAAGATCTCACTTTTTGTTTTGTCAATTTTTTGAGTTGTTTCTTTTGTTTCAGTTTTATTGATTTCAGCCCTAATTTTAATTATTTCCTGTCTTCTGCTTCTTTTGGTGTTGGTTTGTTCCTCTTTTTCTAGGGCTTTGAGTTGTAATGTCAGGTTGTTTATTTGTTGACTTACTACTCTTTTAATGAATGAGCTTAATGCAATGAACTTTCCTCTTAGTACTGCCTTCAGAGTGTCCCAGAGATTTTTATATGTTATATCAGAGTCTTCATTTACCTCTAAGAATTTTTTTTATCTCCTCCTTTATGTCTTCTGTTATCCATGCATCATTCAGTGGTGCATTATTTAGTCTTCAGGTGTTGGAGTAGCTTCTATTTTTTAATTTGTTATTGATTTCTCCTTTCATTCCATTATGGTCTAACAGAATGCAGGGTAGTAGCTCTGATTTTTTGTATTTGCTAAGAACTTTTTGTGGCATAAAATATGACCTATTTTGGAGAAGGATCCATGAGTTACTGAGAAAAAATCATATTCACTTGTTGATGGATGGAATAGTCCATATATGTCTCTTAAATTTAAATTATTGATTGTTTATTGAGTTCTATAGTTTCATGGTTTAGTTTTTGTTTAAAATAAAAACTATCCAATGGTGAGAGAGGTGTATTAAAGTCACTCAGTATTATTATGTTGTAGTCTATTTGATTCTTAAAGTTGAGAAGAGTTTTTACTTGATATACATAGATGCCCCATTGTTTGGTGCATTGATATTTAAGATTGTTATGTCTTGTTGATGTATGAGTCCCTTAGGCAGTATTAAATGACCTTCTTTATCCCTTTTCACTAACTTTGGTTTGAATTCCTCTTTATCTAATATAAGGATGGAAACCCCTGCTTGCTTACGTGGTCCATGTGAGTGATATGATTTTTCCCATCCTTTCACTTTCAGTCTGTGGATACTTTGTCCTGTCAAATGAGTTTCCTGGAGGCAGCATATTGTTGGGTACTTTTTAAAATTCAATCTGTGAGTCTATGTCTTTTAATTGATGAGTTTAGGCCATTGTCATTTAGGGTTATTATTGCGACACGGTTTGTATTCCCGGTCATTTTGGTTTATTTTTGGTTTTTAACTTGACTTTCTTTCTCCTTTGATTGGCCCTTCCTTTAGTGTAGTTCCTCCATTTGCAGACTTTTATTGTTGTTTTTCATTTTCCCCTGGTGGAATATTTTGCCAAGAATGTTATATAGTGCAGGCTTTCTTGCTGTAAATTCTTTTAACTTTTGTTTATCATGGAAGATTTTTATTTTTTCATCAAATCTGAAGCTTAATTTTGCTAGATATAAGATTATTGCTTGGTGTCCATTTTTATTCAGAGCTTGGTATATGTTGTTCCAGGATCTCATGGCTTTGAGGGTCTGAGTTGAGAAATCTGCTGTGATCCGAATCGGAATTTCCTTATATGTAATCTGATTCCTCTCTCTTGTGGCCTTTAAAATTCTATCCTTATTCTGTATGCTAACCATTTTCATTATAAAGTGACTTGGTATAGATCTGTTGTAATTGTGTACTTTTGGTGTCCTATGAACCTTCTGTTTTTTATTTTCCAATTCATTCTTCATATTTGGGAAATTTTCTGATATTATTTTATTGAAGAGATTGTGCATTCCTTTGGTTTGCATCTCTGTGCTTTCCTCTATCCCAGTAAATCCTAGGTTTGGTTTTTTGATGTTATCCTATAATTCTTGGATGTTCTATTCATGGTTTCTTACCATCTTTACTGTGTGGTCAACTTTATGTTCAAGATTGTATATTTTGTCTTTGTTGTCTGGGGTTCTGTCTTCCAAGTGATCAAGTCTGTTGGTGATGCTTTCCATTGAGCTTTTAATTTGGCTTATTGTTTCCTACATTTCAAGGATTTCTGTTTTTGTTTTTTTTTTCAGAATCTCTATCTCTTTCTTGAAGTAATCTTTTACTGCCTATATTTGCTCTCTTACCTCTTTGTTGGAGTGATCAAATTTTTCTGTATTTGCTCACTTACATCATTCTTTAATTTGCAGATCATTTTAATCATGTATATTCTGAACTCATTCTCTGATATTTCATATATTGAACTGCCAATGGATTCTATTGTTGTAGTATCTTGGTTTGGGGGGTGCATTTTCTTCCCTTGCTTTTTCGTTGTCTATGTTTCTGTCTCTCTTGCAGTGCAGATCTGAGGTATTGCAGCTTCTACACTATAATCTTGCAGTGTCCCTCTAGGTTACCTGTACTTTACCTTTAAGGTGGATATCAGTGTTTACAACAACCAATGCAACAAATATGTAGCCATAAATCAATTAGTTTCTATTTTGACATTTACAGTTTTATCATTGTAAACAGAAATGATGAGTTTGTTTATCTTGTACCACATAGTCAATAGGTTTGCATAAGCATTTACTGTTTCTAGTGTTGGACTGAGGGGGGTAGGCAGTGATGTTTATAAGATAGGATGTGGGCATATATAGAGGTATTAGATTATGGGACTAGTAAGAGAGTAATCAAAAGAAGTTGGTGTTAGGAGAAAAAAGAGATAGAGTTTACTCCATGCAAGGCTCCCCGTTGCCTCTGCAACAGGACAGTGTCTGTTAGTATACCAAAGGGAGATACTGCTGGCACAACTAGGCCCACAGGGACATTGGTGATGGTTTTCCAGGACTTGGTTGTTGTCCCTAGATGGAAGTGGCCATGTCCATGGTTGGTGGATGGACAGTGTCAAACCAGTAAATACTTTGGTATTGGGCTTCCAGCCACCAGATTCTGTCCCAAGATAAAAGCTACAGCAAATAAAGATGGTGGTGGCAGCAGCAGGGGTAACCTGAGATGGTGTTGGAGGTGTCCCAAGATGGCAATGCTCGCTTTTAGAGATGGGGCTGAATGGGCAAGCCCAAGGATGGCTTTGGGCAGTATGTTTGGAAATGTAGCACTGTGTTGTGTGCATGTGGTCCTCAGCATGGTGAGAAATCCTGTGCCTTGGCCTGGGCTTGGGCTCCTCACTGGTGTGGTGGTCTTGGCCTTGAGCTCCTCCAGGATTGCTGGGGCTTTCCTGTGCTTGCCTGGGCTCCACCTGGATGATGGAGCTGACCTGGGCCTGCCTGGTCTCCGCAGGGGTCAGCAAGACAATATTGAACCTGCTCCATCTCTGCACTGAGAGAGGCCTCCTTCACATATTTACATATTTCTATGTTATGGTTTGGATGTGAGATGTCCCGCAAAAGCTCACGTGTGCAAAAAGGTTCAGAGGAGAAATAGTTAGGTTATGAGAGTCTTAATCCAATCAGGGAATAATCCTCTAATAGAGATTAATTGAGTGATAACTGAAGTGGTAGGGTATGGCTAGAAGAGGTGGGAATTGGGGGCATAGCTTTAGGGTACAAATATAGACCCTGGTATCTCATAAATGGAGTTTCTCTGCTCCCTGATCATTATGTGAGCTGCTTCCCTCCACTATGCTTTTCTGGCCTAACCTCAAGCCCAAGGAATGGAGCCTGTTGTCTATGAATTGAGACATCTGAAACAATGAGCCATCAAATAAACTTTTGTCCTCTAAAGTTGTTCTGGTTGGGTCTTTTAGTCACAGCAGCAAAAAGCTGACTAAAACATTCTGTGATTATTTTATGTGTAAATAGCAACTATTCTAACTCTTCATAGTAAACAGTAAAGAAGAATGAATATTCCTCTGTATTCTTATTTCAGATATATTAGAAGATAAAAAATTGTGACTTAAACTTATTAGGTGAGCTTACAAAAGCTTTCAGTATCAGTAAATTAATTTATTTTTATTAATCAAAATTAACTGCAATAAAAGTTCAGCTTTTAGATATGATATATGAAGCCATTTGGGGAGAATCATAATTGCTATAGACAATTTATGAATATATAGGGCACAATACATTTTAACCTTTACTCTGTAAAAAGCCATATTGTTGCTGTATTTCAAAATTATTTTTTAAGGATACTTCTCTAAGTATATGCAGAGGAAACAATTGGATGGAGACAATTTTATCTACACTTTATATATTTTGAATTTTAAAGCAGCTTTCCTGACTTATATCTCTTTAGAAATTGCTTTTCATTCAGTGTCCATACTCAAAGGAACAACATCAAAAATAAAAGGTTTAAATTGACCTGGTCTGTTATGCTGAATACCCCATTAATATGTTTTGCAACCATCATAGTCCTTTAGACTGTGGCTAGCAATTATTCTAATTTCTTTAGAAGTATTTAACATTTGGAGGATATCTTCTTCTTTTTTTTTTTTTTTTTTTTTTTGTGCTGGGGATTGAACTCAGGGGTACTCAACCACTGAGCCACATCCCCAGCCCTATTTTGTGTTTTATGTAGAGACAGGGTCTCACTGAGTTGCTTAGCACCTCGCTGTTGCTGAGGCTGGCTTTGAACTCCCAATTCTCCTGTCTCAGCCTCCCAAAGTGCTGGGATTACAGGCGTGCACCATGTTGCTCAGCATGGAGGTTATCTTAATAGTATTTATTATAAGTAGGTTCCCTCCTGTGAAATGTAAATCGGTCCTTATTGGAGAAGCCTGATAACCTACTTATGTGTTTAATTTATATGCAGTAGTCTGGGTTGGTAATAATAATAGTGTTGCCTTCAATAGGAGTAGCTTTATGAGAGTGAAGAACATTTGGAGGTGCTTTTGACTTGTTAGCATGCACAAAGATGAGCATTTCCATATCTTTTTCTATTATTATGTTTTGTGTCCCAATAAATTTTGCTTAATGCCACATGATGTTTTTGTTACTTTTATATTTTTTTTAGCACATTTTTAATTAAACTCAGAACCATAGGTAAAAATGTAGATGGAGACACATAGAGAGAAGCAGTGAGTAGCCTATTCAATAGTAAGCCCAGAGAAAATTTTTACATAAATGTGATGAAGTCACTGAGATGTGTCTAACTGTTTCTTTTTTTTTGGTGAGGGGGATGTGTGCCAGAGATTGAACTGAGGAGCACTTAACTACTGAGCCAGATCCCCAGCCTTTTTAATATTTTTTATGTTAAGACAGGGTCTGCTAAACTGCTTAGGGACTCACTAAATATCTGAGGCTGGCTTTGAGCTTGTGATCCTCCTGCCTCGTCCTCTTGGGCCACTGGGTTACATGCATTTGCCACTGCATCTGGCTCTGACTGCTGCTGCTTCTTTTTTTCTAATTTCACTTTTTTTAGGTATATATGATAGTAGGATGCATTTGACATATATGGTATATACATGGAGTACTAGCTAGTGTTCTAACTCTCATTCTTTTGGTTTTGCAGGATGTGAAATTACACTGGTCGTGTATTCATATATGAATCTAGGAAAATAATATCCACTCGATTCTACTAACTTTCCTATTCCCATTTTCCCTCATCTCCCTTTATTTCCCTTTGTCTAATCCAAAGTACTTCTACTCTTCCCTACTCCCCTAATAAAGTGAGTTAGCATCTGCACATCAAAGAGAACATTTGGCCTTTGGTTTATTTGGGATAACATTTGGAATTGGCTTATTTCACTTAGCATGATATTCTTCAGTTTCATCCATTTCCTGGCAAATAACATAATTTCAATTCTCTTTATGGCTAATATTCTATTGTCTGTGTACATGTCTGTCTACATTTTCTTTATCCATTCATCTATTGACCGGCACCTAGGCTAGTGCCATAGTTTAGCTATTATGAATTGAGCTTCTATAAACATTGATGTGCAGCATCATTATTGTATTCTGATTTTAAGTCCTTTGTGTATATACCAAGGAGTGGAATAGCTGAATCAAATTGTAGTTACATTCCAAGTTTTCTGAGGAATCTCTATACTGCTTTCCAGAGTGGTAGTATGAACTTGCAGTTCTACCATCAATGTATGAGTGTTTTTTTTTTTTTTTTAACCACATCCTCACCAACACTTACTGTTAGCTGTATTCTTGATGATTGCCATTCTGACTGGAGTAGGATGTAACCTCAGTATAGTTTTGACTTGCAATTCTTTAATTGTTAGAGGTGTTGAACATTTTTTCATGTATTTGTAGACCAATTGTATTTCTCTGTGAAGTGCCTGTTCAGTTCCTTTGTCCACATATTGATTAGGATATTTGTATTTTTGGCATTAAGTTTTTTGAGTTCTTTATGTATCCTGGAGATTAATGCTTTATATTAGGTGCAGGTGGCAAATATTTTCTCCCATTTTGTAGGCTCTCTGTTCATAATCTTGATTGTTTCCTTTGCTGTGAAGATTTTCAGTTTGATACCATCCCATTTGCTGATTGTTGCTTTTACTTCTTGCACTTTCAGAGTTTTGTTATGGAATTTGGTTTCTAAGCCAACATGATATAGATTTGGGCCTACATTTTCTTGTATTAGGTGCAGGGTGTCTGGTCTAATACCTAAGTCCTTGATCCACTTTGAGTTGAGTTTTGTGCTGGATGAGAGGAGTTTAATTTTGTTTTGATACATAGGAATTTCTAGTTTTCCCAGCACCATTTGTTGAAGAGGCTATCTTTAATGCGTTTTTGGTGCCTTTGTCTAGTATGAGATAACTGTATTTACGTGGGTCTATCTCTTTGTTTTCTGTTATGTACTATTGATCCACATGTCTGTTTTGGTGCTAACATCATGCTATTTTTGTTACTATAGCTTTCTAGTATAATTAATCATCTGGTATTGTGATGATTATTCACACACTTCACTTTCCTTGCTAAGGACTGCTTTGACTATTCTGAGTATCTTATTTTTCTAAACACATTTCATGAATGATTTTTCTATTTCTAAGAAGAACATCATTGGAATTTTAATAGGAATTGCATTAAATCTGAATAGCACTTTTGATAGTATGGCCATTTTGGCAATATTAATTTTACCTATCCAGAAACATGGGAGATCTTTTCATCTTCTAAGGTCTTCTTCAATTTCTTTCTTTAGAGTTCTGTATTTTTTATTTTAGTGATCTTTCATATCTTTTGTTAGATTGATTCCCAAAAGTTTATTTTTTTTTCCTGAGGCTATTTTGAATGAGATCGTTTTCCTAATTTCTCTTTCAGTTGATTCATCACTGATATATAGGAATGCACTTGATTTATGGGTGTTAATTTTATATCCTGCTACTTTGCTGAATTCATTTATGAGCTCTAGAAATTTTCTGGTGGAGTTTTTTGGATCTTCTAAATATATAATCATGTCATCAACAAATAGGAATATTTTGATTTCTTTTCCTATTTGTATCCCTTTAATTTCTTTCTTCTGTCCAATTTCTCCTGCTATAGTTTCAAGGATGATGTTAAATAGAAGTGGTAAAAGAAGTCATCCTTGTGTTATTGCAATGTTTAGAGGAATGCTTTCCATTTTTTCTCCATTTAGAATGATGTTGGCTTTGGGATTAGCTTATACAGTTTTTACAATGTTAGGGTATGTTCCTGCTATTCCTAGTTTTTCTACTGTTTTGAACATGAATGGGTGCTGTATGTTGTCAAATGCTTTTTCTTGTGATTCTTGTATTTAAGTCTATTGATGTGATGAATTATGTTTATTGATTTCTGTCTGTTGAACCAAACTTGGATCCCTGGAACGAACCTCATTTGATTGTGGTCAACTATGTTTTTAAATGTGATTTGCCAGTCTTTATTAAAAATTTTTGCATCTATATTCATGTGGGATATTGGTCTGAAGTTTTCATTCCTCCATGTGTCTTTGTCTAATTTTTTTATGAGGGTGGGGCTAGTTTCATAGAATGAGTTTGGAAGGGTTCCCTCATTTTCTATTTCATGGAATAATTTGAGGAATATTGGTGTTTATTCTTCTTTAAAGGACTGGTAAAACTCAGCTGAGAACCCATCTGGTCCTGAGCTCTTCTATGTTGGTAGGCTTTTGATGGCATCTTCAATTTCATTGCTTAAAATTAATCTGTTTGTACTGTCTATATCTTCCTGATTCAGTTTGTGTAGGTCATATGCCTCTAGAAATTTGCCCATGTCTTCAAGTTTTTCTATCTTATTAGAATACTAATTTTCAAAAGTTTCTGTTTGCCATCTGTATTTCAGTAGTGTCCATTATAATATTTCCTTTTTTATCATGAATTTTAGTTATTTGTGTTTTCTCTCTCTTTTTCTTTATTAGCATGGATAAGGTTTTATCAATTTTGTTTATGTTTTCAAGGAACCACTTTTTCTGTCAATTTGTTGAATTATTTGTTTTGTTTCAATTTTATGGATTTCACCTTTGAGTTTAATTATTTCCTGTCTTATATTCCTTTTGGTGTTGATTTGTTTTTCTTTTTCTAGGGCTTTGAGATGTAATGTTAAATTATTTATTTGGTGATTTTTAAATTTTTTTAATGAGTGAGCTCAGTGCAATGAACTTTCCTTCAGAGTGTCTCAGTGTTTTGACATGTTGTGTTGTTGTTCTCATTTACCTCTAAGTATTTTTTTCTTATTTTATATCTGATTTATTTTGTTTCCATTGGTCATTTAATAGTGTATTATTTAGTCTCCAGGTGTTAGAGTAGCTTCTATTTTTTATTTTATTGTGAATATCTAATTTCATTCTATTATGATCTGATAGGCTATAAGGTATTATCTATTTTTTTGTATTTGCTGAGAGTTGCTTTGTGGCCTAATATATGGTCTATTTTATAGAAGAATTCATGTGCTGCTGAGAAAGAAGTTTATTATGTCATTGATGGATAAAATACTTTATATATGTCTGTTAAATCTAAATTATTGATTTTATTATTTAGTTCTAGAGTTTCTTTGTTTAGTTTTTATTTAGGAAATCTATCCAATGGTGACAGAGTTATGTTAAAGTCACCCAGAATAGAAAGATTTGGAAAACATGGACTTGAAAGGCCAGAGTAAAACTCCAGCTAAGGAAGTTGCAGTTGTTAAAGACATTACTGCCACTAAAGAAATGCTAAAGACTTTGCCTAGAAACAATAATAAAAATGGCTTGAAAGCATCTCAGGAGCTGGCCAGATCACACCCATCTCAAGCTCCAGGGAGTAAAAGTGAAAATTCTCCTAAGAAGAGACCTGTGGGGCATGCTTCTTGCATAATGAAGCCTAGGAAGATTTTTTTCAAGGTGTTTAATCACACAGAGACTTAGAGACTGCTAGAGCAAGGGCCCCTGGCTACTTGGCTACTGCTTGAGATGGCAGCAGACCTTGGCATCAACCATGTGGTGCTGGCTCTGCAGGAATGAAGGATGCTGGAATTAGGGATTCATGGAATCTTCCACCAAGATTATAAAGAAAGGCTTTGGAGACCAGGCAAAATACAGCAGGGTTGGAGTCCCAGTAGGCACCCACTGAGAATGCTAAATGTGGAGATTTGAGGAGGAAGCTGAAGCTGCAATGGAGACCCCAGAGATTAAGAAATGCCAATAATGTGGGACATTTTCCTAGGAAAGCTGCAGTAATCGAGCAGAGAAAAGCCAACAGAAAGGCCATTTGGGTTACAACCAACATGGCCATACGGGCAGAGCTTCACAAGCCCTTTGGAGTGAACATCATGATTCCATGTGCCCCAGACGCCATTCAAGTACTTACAGGACTTGTTTGTCCAGTTGGATTTCAGGCTTGCTTTGGTCTTATCCCTTCTTTCTATGCCTCTAATTTTGTGAATAGAAATGTTTACTCTCTACCACTATATATTGGATACTTGTAAATTGCTTTTAATTTTACAAGAGCTCACAATGTGAGATTGCCTTGAGCCTCAGAGGAGACTTTGGGTTTAAACTTTCAGCAATCTTGGAACTGTTGAGACCAGGGGGACTTTTGGAAATGTACAAAATGTATTTTGCATTTTGAGATGGTTGTGAGAGCTTTTGGGGGCCAGGAGTAGAATGTTATGGTTTAATGTGAAAAGTGTAACAGAAGTGGTTCCCATCACCATTCTCTCCCCTCTGTGATGTTCTGCCTCAGCTTAAGCCCAGAGGAATGGAGCCCAGGAATCTATGGACTATGGTCTCTGAAATCATGAGCCCTCAAATAAATCTTTCCTCCTAAAAATTTTCTGGTTGCTCTTTTAGTCACAGCAGTGAAATAGCTGACTAAAACAAGAATTAAGGTAAAAAAATAAGTGAGAGAAAAATATATATAATGCAAAAATTTTAAAAATTGAAAATAGAAAAAAAACTAAAAATAAAATAATACAAAACAAAACTGAAATATATTAATCAAAACCCTAGTCTTCAATAAACTGATCCACAAAAAACAACTGATGTCAAAATGGTAGAAATGAGAGAAGGGAAAAAAACATCTCAATGAAAAGTTAAAGAATTGTTTCTTTTGGAGATCAAGAGATTTTTAACATCCCCTCTCAGCAGTGTTAGGTCCAGAGTATAATGCTTGCTTCACCTTCAGGGTGGGGTTGCTAGGATGAGAGGGTTAATACTGGAGGTGGAACTCCTGGAGGAGGGGTTTAGCCTTAAGTGGGCTCTAGGCTCTTCACTGAATGCCTATTGGTCCTGAAATTTTAAATCAAAACTCCTCCAGAGCCTAGTAATTGTTTGTCCACACTGGAAGCCTGCACCCCAGGGATTTCCTTTGGGTTCCACTTGTATGGTGTAGGAGCTAATTCTTAGTCCACTACATCACCTCTCAACCTCATGTTTCCTGGTGTTGTGTTTAGGCTCCAGACTCAATCTCTCTCACCCCTGCCCTTTTGAACTCTTGGCTAGCCTGTGTCTCTCCCAAGAGGCCCTGCAAACTGCCAGACTGAAGGAGGACCAGGAGAGCCATGTGGATTTTCATGGCCAGTTATCCTCTGTGTAAACCTCTCTCCACATTTGATTTTCTCCTGGTCACTGAGGCACACTCTCTGTTGCACAGCATGGGTTTTCCAGAGCTGTGTTTTTTGGCTAAACACAGATTTGCCAGAAATCAACTCCTTCAGCCACTGGCCCCTGTGCTGTGGCTACAAAATTGTTCCTTCATCTGACCTCCACATGCCACTTAGATTGATATGGTTTCTTTCCCCACAAGGATATTGTGCAACACACCTTTCAGTTTAGTTGGGCAATACCTTTGATCTCTAAACTCTGTATCCAGACATGCCTCAGCTCTCCTAAAAATGTGGGCTTCTTTATCCCTTATCTGTGTTCACAGAGGAACCATCCTGGCTTGTGCTTTCTGGCCAAGGCTGTGGTGCTGTGGATTTCTTCCTTATTATATCTGACCTCCTGATTCTCCAATCTATGTTGCGTGTTTGATATAAAATTCCAGTAAAGTCCCTCCTATTTTTGTTCATTCACCCACCTTACATGGTTTCACACCTTGGAACAGCCAGAGAAGTGACCTAAGCTATTCTGCCACCTTGAAACCCCCTCTCTGACTGCTCTTGATGGGTGTGACAGAAGCTCTATAACAGCAGCCTGAAAGGATATTAAGAAGGGGGAGAGAGTATTTGTCATCTACAAATATTATTAGTATTTATTATTAGAATGGGTTAGAAAATAGGTATTATTATATTCATCATCATACTCATTTGTTTCAAGTTTTCTTTTTAAGCATTTATTTTGCATTTCTCAGAACCACTGTACATTTGTCAACATCCCAAATCTACTATATATATTTCTATCAAAAATGATGAACTTAATAATATTTAATTGGATTTACTCAAAGTAGAGAGATTTATATTCCTTGCCTAAAATTTTAAATCTCACTTAAATATAAGAGATGTGTGATACAATTCCTTATATTGGAGCAAATAAAATATAGTGTGTTTTCAGCAGGGGGAGGCTCAAGGAGGCAGTATCTTCCCTGTGAGTGACAGCTGATGAAGTGTCAGGAGAGGACTAGGTGACTGCCTCCTGCACCCATGCTTTCTTTTTTTTTAATATTTTTTTAGTTGTCAATAGACTTTTATTTTATTTATTTATTTATATGTAGTGCTGAGAATCGAACCCAATGCCTCACACGTATATACCAGGAAAGAACTCAACCACTGAACCACAACCCCAGCCCCACCCATGTTTTTTTAGCACACCAAATAGTATAAAGGTGAGACAAGAAAGGAAACCCAGTTGATGGGAGCTACCTTCCTCCTGGACCTATATAAGTATAGAATTGCCTAAGTACATGGAGTTCCTGTCTTCTAAATTACCTTCATAGGCTTCTGATGTAAGCTGTATTGCTTTAAAAATAACAACAAAAAGAAAAAAGCATTTTTTCTGTCTATTTTGACCTCTTTCTCCTCCGTTAGGATAAATCCATTTTATTGAAGAGATGGCAGTTTGTTCCTTCTGCCAAATGGATGATATACTGTTGAACAGAGAGTGTCTGTCATTGATAAGCTTATACAAATTCTTCCCTCTTTGGTGGCAGTGTGCTAAATCGCACAGAACTTTGTCACTGCCAGTTAGTGCTGCCTAAGAACTTACAAAGGAAAACGAAAACAAAAGTGTTAGAGCATACAGGTGCCTGATAATATTAATTCTGACTGATTGACTGCACTTGAGAAAGAGAAATGGATTATGACTACTTCATGATCATTTTTAAATTATGTATTTGCACATTGTATTGTTCCCCTGGGAAGGAAGTCATGATGATAATGTAGACCACCTCCGTGTAGGGCTCCAACTTGACTCTTATCAGCGGTGCACTGGTGGCATTAGACATGTAATTAATCAGAAAACAATTTAATTTCTCCTTGTCAGCAGGGCAGGAGGTGGGAATGAATGTTCGGTCACCTGAATTTAGTGAGTTTTGTTACTTTTATCTTAAAGCCAAAGAAAATATTACATAGTATCTATAATTGTCAGCAATTCCTGGGGTGATATAAAATTAAACCATCACCAAAAAAGCCAGTTTAGCATACCGGAAAAATGATTGTAAATATGTGTCTCTGTGCATTTAAGTTTAAAAAAGAGAATTAACTAGCTTATTAGGTCAGCTAAATGTTATTTTACATAAAAATTTATTGAAAAATATTTTCCACTTGAGTATTGACTAAGGAATAAGCAATAGATATCAAAGTGTTTTGTAATCTTGAAAATGCCATGAAATTTATCTTATGTTTCTTAAACTGGACTGACTTACTGGAATCATTATTTTGAACAAAAATATATCTTTCCTAATAGAAAATTAATTTTTATAAATTGATTCTTTGTTATAAAGTAATACTCAAAGAATTCATATTTTACCATGTCCATGAGAACTTGTGAATTAATGTATATAGCATTAAACTTCAAGTAGAAATAAATTTCAACCACAGCAATACTAATGTAAAATTTATCTATTAAGAGTAAAGATTATTTTATTACTTATCATAGTTGCCTGCAGAACTGCCACTAGGTAAGTAGTTATTTGAGTAATTTCAAGGAAACAGTTTGTTTTTCCCCTGTATCTAATTGGTTCAAATACAGGTCTACTCTGAATATAAAGTAGATAGAAGATTACATTCATTGAGCACCCAAGCAAGCCAGAAAAATTGGAATGCAGAAAAAAGTGCTCTTCTTGATTTTTAAACAATTGTTGTGGATTTTTCAGGGCCCAAATACTGATAATATATCAGTGATATATCATATATGAATATATCATGTGTAAAATAGACCATATGTAACTAATTGTGACAATGAAAAACAATTACATGCTATATATTATCTTCTGTTTATTTTAGCTCTTTAGAAAATTCTATTTTGCTAACATTAAACAAGTTAACCATAGATTTCTTGAAACATCAATTTCAATATTTGCTGATATTTATTTGATATGGCTGTTAGTCACAATATTTTTCTTTTCTAGCATTCAGAAAAGACTATTTTCCATCCTAATTCCTGTTACAACAGAATTTTTCAGAGAACACTAATCTCACTGATGTGACTGGGCTGGTGGCTCAGAGCATGGCTTTGGCCTCTGTATAGGGTGTTCTGGATCTCTCTGAGTGGTCCAGGTCAGATGCAGAGATGGCTTTAAGTTATGATTTTTTTATTTGTTGTTCTTGCATATTTTGCAATTAGGACTTTTAGATGTTTATATTAGAAATACAAGACCATTTGTTGTGTAAGGACAGAATCAATGTCTGTACTGTAACATGTCATACATAAGAGCTAGAAGAATTCTTGCTATAAAGCATTAGATTTCTATTTTAAAATTAATAAAAAGAAACATTTATTTGTTTGATTCTTATCTTAGGACATGCATATACTATGTTTGTGGTTGTAATAATTTCTGGGCAGAAAATATCCTAACAGGCTAAATCACTTGGAGTTTTCTAACCTGATTGTCCTGATGTTTTTCAATATCAAGAACTAAGCTGTGGCCCTGCAGTGGTGCACACTTGTGATCCCAGTGGTTGGGGAGGCTGAGGCAGAAAGATTGCAAGTTCAAAGCCAGCCTCAGCAAAAGCAAGGTGCTAAATAACCCAGTGAGACCCTGCTTCTAAAGAAAATACAAAATAGGGCTGGGGATGTGGCTCAGTGGCTGAGTGCTTCTGAGTTCAATTCTTGGTAGTTCCCCCCACCCCCAAAAAAAGCTGTGGCTTCGCAGGATATTCTGATGTCTTCAGTGAAAGTGGTAGCAATGATTTTAGGCAGATGGGGAGATTGTGAAAGCAAGGAGTAGGAAAAAATACAGAAAAAAAAGAGAAAAGTAAGTAAAGAAAAAGGAAGTGAAAGGGTAAAATCTTAAAGAGTAAGTACATTCAATCAGGCTCCTCAGCCTCATTTCACCATTGCCACACAGCATAGAGTCCTAGCAGATTTGCTTCAAAGAGGCTCTAAAGGTCACCAAAAAGACAGCTGACTTATATGCCTTCCTACTTGCTCCTCTAGTGATTCAGAGAGATGCACTGCCTTTCCTTGCCTTTGTTGGCCTAGAGCTATTTGTGTTTAATGCCCAAGTTCAGAAAGAACTATTCCAACTTGGCCCTGGGATTCTTATTAGTTCCAGAATAACCCTGGAGGAAATGACTGTTTTTTAAAGTAGGATTCTATAAAATTCAGCATGTAACATTTGTTTCGTGCTTCAGTCTGTCCTCCAAAAAAATCATAGCTTTAGATAAAATGCTTCATGTAAGCACAGCCTATATAATTTGTCAAAGATTACAATTGGGAATAGAGATGACAGAGATAAATGACATTTAAAAATATTATAATTCCCAGTGACATGCTTAAGATTCTTTGATTATAATTCATTCATCTTTCTGTTACTTTTACAAATATTTATCTAATGTCTACTAGATACTCTTCCATGCACCAAGGATATAGTAGTGAACAAGACAGAAATATCCCTGTCCTTGTGGAGCTAGTATTATAATGGAAAAGATAAACTAATTAGCAAGAATAGAAGTAGTAAAAATTCTGATAAGGAAAATTCCCATGAAAAAAGTAAAAAAAAAAAAAAAAAAAAAAAAAAAGAGTGCGATGGAGGGTAGGGTAGCAATGCTTTATTTTATGTTGACTAGTTAAGAAAGTTCACTGTAAATAGGTCTCTAGGGAAATTTTGGTAAATGTAGAAAAGTGAAACACATGAATATTTAGAGGAAAAAAAAGTGCTTCAGACAGTCAGGGGAAGGCAAATGTCTAAGCCCTTCAGAAGGAACAGAGTTCATGTGTATCAGAAAAACTGATATGGAAGAAGAAGGGCCTGTATGGATGAAGAAAATGTGTGTCAAGAAGAGTGACAGGAGCCAGGCGCGGTGGTGCATGCTTGTTATCCCAGCACTTAGGGAAGCTGAGACAGGAGAATCGTGAGTTCAAAGCCAGCCTCAGCAACGGCGAGGTGCTAAAAACAACTCAGTGAGACCCTGTCTCTACATACAACACAAAATAGGGCTGGGGATGTGGCTCAGTGGTCAAATGCTCCTGAGTTCAATCCCTGGTACCAAAAAAAAAAAAAAAAAAGAAGAAGAAGAAGAAGAAGAATGACAGGTTGTGAAATGTAGAGATAGGCAATAGCCAGGTCACATTTTGAGCAGAGGAGAGAGAGAATTCGATAACACATTAAATGATCATCTTTACCCATTTATGGGAAATAGACTGTAGAACTTGGACAAGAAAAGAAACAGAGAGAAAAGGCAAGATGCTATTGGAGTAGTTTTGGAGTGTGAAACCAGGAAAACAGTACAGGTATATGAATGCTATTTATTGACTTCTTTATGACGCAGTATTGACTTGTGCCTACCAGTATAGTTAACATGATTCAGCCATAATAAAAACATCTAGAGAAGAGAAGAAGATGGATCTTCTTTCCATCCCTCATGCTAATTATCACTGTAGTAATATGTTCAGTTCCAAGCTCTGAAATATCATGGAAAAGTGGATGATCACAAGTGTATTCAGGAGAGAGAAAATAAAGTGATCAATAAAACCTTGAAACTAGGTTATAATAGAGATGACTGGAATAAGTAAACTAATGATTCACCTAATATTTATAGGAGTTTTTGACCAAAACTCAAGGGATACTTACTTTCCTTCTCCTTGCAGTCTTCATTGAATTAATCGACTATTGCTTCTTTATTTGAGAAGGGGAGGGTACCAGGGATTGCACTCAGGAGCACTTGACCATTGAGCAATAAGCCACATCCCCAGCCCTATTTTGTATTTACTTTAGAGGCAGGGTCTCACTGAGTTGCTTAGCACCTTGCCTTTGCCAAGGCTGGCTTTGAACTATTGATCTTCCTGCCTCTGCCACCCAAGCTGCTGTGATTACAGGTGTGTGCCACTGTGCCTGGCTCAACTATTCCTTTTTATAAGCCATGGAGTAAAAGATGCAGAACTGTAAGGTATAAACAAAAGAGTTTATTATAGTTGAAAGTAGGCTCTTACCCTATTTGTTTTTCCATGGAATGATTTGACTTGTGTCTTTCTTTTATACCTGGTTTAACAGTAATTACTTTCTTTTTTTTTAAATTTTTTTAGTTGTTGATGGGCCTTTATTTTATTCATTTATTATTTATATGTGGTGCTGAGGATCGAACCCATTGCCTCAGGCATGCTAAGCAAGCACTCTACCACTGAGCGAACAGTAATTACTTTCCATTTCAAATTGTCTTATTTATTTGGTATATGGAGAGTTGAACTCTATATGTTCTTTAATAACAAGCAACTATAAGAGTACATGACAAGATGTAAAGATTTGAAGGAAAGTAAACTTTTGTCCTATTGTAATATATGTAAATATCATTTTCAGTATTCTGCTCTATTAGTGATATGCAAAAGCCTCTCACTTCCCACAACAAATTGCCACATAGCCAGCCATCTCTACTCAAAACTCAAAGGTAAATAATATATGTAATTGCTACCTTATGCAACTAAAATGGATCATATTTAATCAGTTTATACTTATTTTAAGAGATTCAGAGTGTCAAACCAGTAGAAGCTACAGAAAAACAAGGGGTAGAAAGTATTAGTCTACAAAGTAGGCAAAGAAGGCCACTGGTTGGGCATGGTGTTGCATGCTGGTAATCCCAGTGGCTCTGGAGGCTGAGACAGGAACATCGCAAGTTCAAAGCCAGCCTCAGCAAAAGCAAGGTGCTAAGCAACTCAGTGAGACCCTGTCTCTAAAGAAAATATAAAATAGGGCTGGGGATATGGCTTAGTGGTCGAGTGCTCCTGATTTCAATCCCTAGTACACCCCCCAAAACCCAAAACCAAAACCAAAACCAAAACAAAATAAAAGAAGGCCATTCTAAGCAGCCAAAGTTGCTCAGTGGTAGAATCACCTCTACCTCAAGACAGTCTGTCAGCTCTTATCAAATAAAGTTCAGCCTAAGATAAATGACCATTATATTATTTTAGCAATATACAGTTTGTTCTGATTATATAAATGTTCCCTGCAATTCTTAGAACTATGATTCTACAAGTTAGACTTTTAAAAATTTTATTTTTAATATTTAATAATAGATGATGTTTTAATACCAAGGTATTACCAAATAAAAGAATGGTGAATCATTACTGGTAGAACTAGGAACAGAAAGACAATATTGGAAGTTAGAAGCAAAATCTGGATCTATCTAATGGGCCTGATGGCTATTGGATATAATGAATAACAGAAGAAAGAGTATGAAATATTTCTGTCTGCTCTTTTGAGCCAGCATGTGTAAGAATCATGGAGACAGCAATAAAAACAAAGAAAAACTAAAAGACAGGTTATCTTGAAAGTAAAGATGGAAAAATATGATTTAACATTGAATTTGAGAAATTATCATCCTATAAAAAGCAATGAATTGGGTGTAAAAATTAATACATTAATATGTGTGTGTGTGTGTGTGTGTGTGTGTGTTAATGGAACAGAAGAAAGAATACTCCATTCAAGGAAACTTTTTAAAAGTGATATAATAACATGGATCTGATTATAAAATGGACTTTATGAACTCAGATAATTCCATTCCACAAGGTTATTCTATGTGTTTACAACCATGTTTTACATATAGTTTCTAGCGGGGCGTGGTGGCACATGCCTGTAATCCCTGCACTTTGGGAGGCTGAGACAGGAGAATTGCAAGTTCAAAGACAGCCTCAGCAACAGTGAGGCACTAAGCAACTCAGTGAGACCCTGTTTCTAAATAAAAAACACAAAATAGGGCTGGGATGTGGCTCAGTGGTCGAGTACCCCTGAGTTCTAAATAAATAAATAAATAAAGTTTCCTAATAATCTTCCAAAATTAATTACATTCAAAATGCAAAATAGCACATTATGAAGAAAATAAACTTGAATATGGAGGACTATGTACTAGTTTCAACCTTGCCATGAATTTTTGGACTTTGAATAAGTCATCAATTCTTTTTCTCTAGCATAATGCTTCAATGCTTTCAGCTACATAATTTAAATCCTCTTCTATATTCTAATGTTTTCCAATCATCTCAGAACTTCTACTAAAGCCCCAAGAAAGCTGACATTAATTTTCCATACATTTGAAAGAATGGTACTAGACACATCCATGTAGTATTTATTAAAACATGTTAAAGGTGGTCCAGATTAAACAAATAATTAGAACTTTAAAGAAAGTTGAGAGTTATGGAAAATGAAGTACCAAACTGTTTAAAGCTGATAGCAATGATCTGAATTTTCTTTCTCTCTTATGAAGGGGAAAGAAAGAGGGATACTCCCCTTCAAGAGAGAGATCTTCAAAGAAACCACTTGCATTAATTGACATGTCTGCAGGAAGAAAAGAGCCTCTCATTCCATCCTAAACACCACCATTCCACCACTAATTGATAGAAATGCTGTTATAAGCAAAATATGCTAGAAAAATCTTGGGAAACCTTTCTATAGATTTTAAGTGTGGGTTATGTAAGAGAATAGAAATTGGCTGCCATTCCCTGAAGTCAGGAAGTTGATAAATACTGCTCTTAAAACAGAAGGAGATTTAAAGATAGCAGGGGATCCACTAAGTCATGACTCTTGGAAGGCAAAGATTTGTGAGGTTTGTGGGGTCAGAATTTAGTGCATCAGATGTAGCCATAGTTGAGCCACCTGATTCTGGTTAGTACCCTCTATTCTTAGATGATTAAAAATAGGGTAGGCTATGCCTTAATCAATTCTGTGGTGCTATACCAAAATAGTGAAACTGAGTGCTTTATAATGAAAAGTGACTTAGTTAGCTCATAGTTCTGGAACTCTAAGATCATTACATACTAGCAACCGGTTGAGAGCCCCCTAGCTTGCTCAAAAGCCTGGTGGAGAATAAAAGGAACCAGCTACATACAAAAAGTGCCAAATGCCTGGTGTGGCCTTACCTTACACCAACTCACTGTCCTAAGAAGTCACTCAACAAACCATCAATCCTTCTGAGATGGATTCCCAGGATCTTATTGCCTTCCACTAGGACCCACCTCTTAGGGTTTACCTCATGCTACCACACTGGGGATCTAGCTTCCAGTATATGAACTACTGGGAAGCACTCAAATAATATCCAAACCATAGAAAACAACTAGTGGCTGGAACTGGAAGGAAGGTATCCACATAAGACATCAGTCAGAGTATAGGTTGCCTTGTCTGGGAACTGAGCAGAATGGCATATTAGAAGGTAACACCAAATAACCAACATATGCAACCCACTAAAGAATCAGCATTTGTGCAAACGCCATACACATTGTACCAGTGGACACACACAACTTGCCCAGTCAACTAAGATCTTTGGTCTTTTGGTGTTTATTATCTGAAAGAGCCATCAATAGAACAGAAAGGAAATAAAGATGAAAAGAAAAATAAAATAAAATAAAGTAAAATAAAATGAATTCTTTTTGCCCTGCCATAGGTCCCCTAGCAACAAAACAAGGCTTGTCTGTGGGGAAGAAGAAAGGAGGAATGAAAGATTAAAGACTGTTTAGGAAGGATCAATGTATTAATACAGATAGCTCTTTGCATATACAGGTTCTGCATCTAACACATTCCACCAATTGTAGATCAAGAATCTTTGAAAAAAAAATTACACTTATGCTGAATACATACAGGCTTTTTTTTCCTTGTCACTATTTCTTAACAATAACAGTACAAAACTATTTACATAGCATTTGCCTTGTATTGGGTATTATAATTAATTTAGAGATGATGTAAAGAATACAGGAGAATGTGCTCAGGCTATATGCCAATACTATGCCATTTTGCATAAGAGATGGGAGCATCCACATCCTGGTATCTGAAGGGAGTCCTAAAACTAATCCCTTGTGGATATGAAGGGATAACTATATACTAAAAATTAATTTTAATTGCTAAATCATTCCTTGTTCTAATATTTTAAAGAGAATGGATAGCTGGAGACCCATTGATAATGTCATCCAGGGCAGGGGAAAGGAAATCTGGCAGATGTTTAAAGCAGTAATTAAAGAAACAAAATTTTTTCAGTCTCTGTCTTAAATGTATTATGTGCAAATGGACATTTTCTCCTTATTGATATATAAATTCACAGTCATCTTTTATTGATATTATTTTTCAGTAAAAAGGTATGGAATACTTCTATGAGTCAGGGAACATAGACACTAGGAACTTCAGATTAACCAGAGAAAAAGGACCCCCACATGATCTTCATTCATATAGGATACAGACTGTCTAGTCCATTCAGGCTGCTCTAACAAAGTACAATAAACTGCGTGGCTTAAAAACAAAAGAATTATACTTTATCAGAGTCTTACAAGCAGGGAAATCCAAAATCAAGTCACCTGTGAATTCAATGTCTGGTAAGGAACTACTTTCTCATGAATGGCTCCTTCCCAGTATGTGCGCATATCATGGAAGAGGCTAATAACTCACTTTAAAGGATGCTAATCCTATGTATGAGTGTTCAGCCCTCATGACCCAATCACTTCCCAAAAAATCCCTCCTCTCAATACTATCACTTTAAGGGTTAGAATTTCAACATATGAATTTTGGAGCAACACAAGCATTAGGTCACAGTACAGACCTTTGGACCCAATGATCAGATCTTGAGCTACATTGAAGGAAAATGTGCCCGGGAGTCTTTATGTTAAAATAGTTTCACCAGAGGTTTTTCTTGGACCCTCTCTAGGGCATTTGTTAGTAATGCACATTCAAAATAATTCAGAAGACAAGGCTTCAAAGAGGGTGATAAAATATTGAGTATATTTAGATAGGAGGAAAGAGAAGAAAAGTACATTAAAATAGGGAACAATGCACTTGTATTTTGTAGAGAGCTCTAGCTCTGCTTGCTTATATTCTTCAGCATATTATAGAGATTCTTACTCAGCTCCCCTGCCCTTCTCTCAAGCACTCATGTTCCATAACTGTAAGCTCCAATGGACTCTTCACATTTAGCAGAATAAATTGAGGATATGTGACTTGTTGATTCACAAATGATTGATTTTACAGTTTGGATAAAGCATAGAAACCAGAACAAATGGATGCTTTTCCCCTAGATTAATGTGCAGAAGTTATGACATTTATGTTTTTACTAGGCATTTTTGCTATAACTTCTGTCAATACAGTAGTTTGTTACAGAATGTTATGATTTTCATTTAATTAAAAAACATCAGTGGTAATTTTTTTTCTATTGAGAGATTGTAGAAAAATCTATTCTTAGAGTAATAAGAAGAACAAAATGGAATGTTTGATAGAGCCTATGGGAATATCACATGATAATTCCCATAGACATATATTGAAAACAAAGTTTGGACAATCCTTCATTTGTTGCTTCTAAAACATTTAAAGATGATTCTACATTCTTATAGTAGGAAATTAATTTTCAAAGGATTTCATTGTGTTTATTATTGGCTATGAGCAATAGCCATAATCATAAAATTAATTTCATAAAATAGGTCAGAGAATTATTTATTGGTGTCAAAGTCACTAATAAGAAAGACATGATTTCCATACCAAATGTTCCATGCTGAGCTCCTCAAACCAGTTTTTCAATTTGCAACTATTAACTTTAAAATTGAATATTTAAATTATTCAGCTTTCTTCTCCCTTGTGAGGAGAAAGCATATATGGTATTTTACTAGGTCATGCACATACAGTCCTAAAATTGGCTCTGTATTCTCCTACTTAAAAAATAATTGCACAGCTTCCCTCCTGACTCACAGTACTCAGTCACATGGGCCTTAATTACTATTCCTTCCTAGTCTGAGGCTTCACATTGAGTAAGCCACAGACCACAGGTTCTTAGAGACACTTCAGAGGGTCCATGATGGCAGATTATGTTCATACTACTACAAATATGTTATTGGTCTTTTTGTAAACTGTCTTGATATTTCCACGAATGATGCATAATCAACCTTGAGAAAATACCAGAACCATGGTCCAAACATGTCAATAGTCAAATAGTATTAAGTAAAATTTGAACTTTAATCTCTCTCATTATCCTTAATGAAACCATATAATACACCAATTTTTATTAAAAGCCTTGCATACATATCTTTTTCATAATTTGTGTGATAAAATGAAAAACATGATAAACCACTGGTAGTTCATGCAGAAGGGTCATGGTTCCTTTAGGGGAAAGCATCATGTTTTTATTTAAAATTTTGTAATTTTTGATTTGTGAGATAACCAAGAAGCCAGTTTTCCATGAAATACCAATTTACTTGAAAGAAAGACTGACAAACTGTGATTCAGGTGTACTTGGTAGATATTTTTGTTAAAATGAACTAAGTAGGCCTGTCACTTCAGAAAAGACAACTAATGATATTTGTTACCAAAGACAAAATTCAAGCTTCCATCTCCAAACTAATTTTCTGTAAAACTTATGTTCACCTTGATGAGCCAGATCACTTCCCAGTACTTAAACATTTATGATGACTTTACTTTTTTATTTTTTTTTTATTTTTACAAATTGCTTAATTAAATGGGGACAATTCAGTGATGCAATGTTTTCCAAATGAACAACAGCATGGAGTTACAAGGTCATAAACAATTAAAAAGTGCCAGTTAAAATAAATAACCAACTAAAGAATAATTTAGCAGAGTACAAAAAGTTCACTGATGTTTAGAATATACATAACATTGTTTTTTTAAGAAACTTACTTCTTGAGTTTTGGTGCAATACCTAAGGAGAACATGCAAACTTGTTTGCAAAGGTTATTAAAATATTCCTCTTTATTCTGTGTGTATGTGTGTGTGTGTGTGTGTGTGTGTGTTTGAGCTGGGTTTTCTTCATTTGTTTAACTCAAAGCAACATAGTAACTAACTGGACACAAAAGAGCTATGAAGATCCATCCAGCTTCCTTTATTAGTCAAATTTTGTTTTGCAACAATGTATAACAATGCTACTCTTTTTTATTGGCCTTTTTGTTTTGTTTTGGAAACTATAGTAGCTATTATTTCAATAATGTGTCATTAAGTTAGCATACAGTTGGGTTATTATAGTTGTTCTAGAAATAATTGATATATGATTACTTTCGATTTCTCTGTTTTTATTCCTAACATGGTAAAAACATGGACAGATATAACTCACCTAAACACAAGTTATTGGAGGACATCAATAATTTTTTCAAACTTCAAATATGCCCTAACACCAAAGGGTTTGAGAACTACCCTTGTACAAAGTTGAAAGTATTGTAGACAGTAAGCATATCTGGTGACTCAAAGCATGTGGTGAAGACTAGAGAGGTAGTCATGTTTGAGATCAGACAGATAATGTCTGAAGAAACTCATGAACCATAAAAGATTCTGACTTTCCTCATATGGACTCTGATACATCTAAAGGAACTACTAAATTTAACATTCTCAAAGGGAAGCATAGAAATAGCAATGACAAAACCAGATGTTGAAAAACAAGTGTTTCACTTCCTTCCCATTTTTTCCTCTGAATGTAGTTGCTCCTTCAGTTTATTTCTTCTGTTATAACATCTCACATTATATATCCTTTTTTTTCTATTTTTACTTATTTAAAATCAGTACTAAATCACCTCATGTCTGCTCGACTAATTTGTGTCTGGCTATCAGTACCATCAATTTTTTGCTTTTTCAACCCACCCTGAAATATGCAGACTGATTAACTCATTTAACTCAGTCCCAACTACATCACTATCAACCCTATATGCATCAGGTATAAAGAAATTATTGTTGTTAAACATTGATGAAAGAATAAATCTTATACTTCTCAACACATCTACACTCTGATCATACATTTTACTGTCTGTAAATAAGAACTGCTCAAATGAAAGTTTATTCATGTTTTCTTTAAGCATGTCAAATCTATTTCAACCTTGGTATCTTTCTTTGCATTTCACCCATAATCTTTCCATCATCATCTTACACATCATCTTTTATAAGATGTAATTATTGTACTTACTGCCTTATAAAGCAATAAGTACAATAGCTAAAACATAGAGAGCACTAAATAAATATTCATGACTTCTTCTATTAATATTACTACTACACCATAAGCTTTTGGAGGACACAGACTATGCCCTCCCTGCATCATATTTCAGTCACTATTATAGAGTAGGCTATATATACATATAGGAAATACCCACAGGCTATCTGTGGTTGATAGAAATGATTGTTCATATATTGACTAACTTTTGAGTTTGAAGAGGAGACACTCATCTAAGAAATCCACTCAACAAGCCATCATATTTATAATAAAGAATAGTACTCAAACCCAGGGTATTATATGGTGCTAGAAATATAACCCTGTCCAAGAATTTTATGCACTTGGATAGAGAATCATAAATGGTAGTCCAGTAGTTGGCCAAAAGTAAGATTAATCAACTCATTTTAGTTAAAATAATATAAACAAAATTCAAGTTAATTTACCAAGTTTGTACCATATATAGAAAACTGCATAGTATCACAAAATTAGCTATTAACAAACAGTAGCTCAGCATTGAAGAGGTTTGATAGCATGGATAATTCTGGTTTTGTGCTGCTGACACACAAGAGTGAACAGTCACAGAAGGAGCCTGCTCTGCCTACACTGCATAGGATCTATTATAGAACAGATCATGGAAACAAACTTATAATTGGTAACATTTTGGAAAGGGTGAACATTTTTTGGAAGAAAATACACATGCTGAGCATCTACAGAAAGTAATGCACATAAGAAACTGGCTGGAGAAAAAAACAAAACAGAAAACAATATCTCACATAAAGGAGGCAGAAGTTCCAGAACTGACACCTGGTATGGGGAGCAAGTGCCCAGAAAAGAGCAACCAGATTCAGTTACAGGACAACTGGGATCCAAACACCCAGTTTGATACTCTTTGATACCAAGGAAAATCCACTCTCCCTGGGTAATGATCAGTCTGGGAATCACATTTGTAGTTGAATTAGATGGCATGTTTCGACTCTTCAAATACCACTCAATGTGTGAAATGTGTGGGAATAGGGGTGTATTCCCAACTTGGAAGTCATTTGCTGATAATAGAAAAATATTCCTAAAGGAAAACTGTTGAGGACATTTTTTAAAATAAGGGTCAGTTTAAAAGCTGGTAGCAGAGCTCTCTTTAACAAAATAAATGTCAGTTGTTAGCAAAACATTTTGAAGGATTGTTTTGGTTTTCAAAAGAATGCTTTTGAAGTTTGGATAAAATGGGCCATGCTGAGAGACATTAAAAGCTGAATGTTTCTGCTTATAAAGTGGAGGCATTTTCATTTTCTTGGATCTCACCTAGAGAAAGAAGAAGTGGAGAAGTAAGATAAGAAGAGGACAAGAACCTGAGGAAGATATTTTGTATAATAGTCCCAAGACACCATGTGCAATCTCTTTACCTAGATGGTAGTTTGCAGAACTCAAGGTGGAGGCACTGTCTTCCACATTCATGATATTTTCAGATTATGAAAAGGAAATGAAAATCTTTACGGGTAAAATAGAATTTCAGGGGAACCAGTGCTTTGAAACAGAATAAAGAGTAATAAAGAGAAATTAAGTCTTCTAGTGAGCTCTTAGGCAGCAGGTGGTGCAAATAGGAGAAACTGAGCTCTCCATCCTGTGAGGGTTCCAGGGGGTTCAGAGAGTGCCCTATAGTTTTTATTTAACATATTAAAGAAAAAGAAAAATTCCTAAAGCTGCAGGACTATAGACTTCAGCAGTTGCAATCTGGACTAACATCTCACCTGTGTTCAACTTCAGGCATTAGAGATATCCAAGATGGTAAAAGCCACATCAGCATGACAGTGAAGCAGGTCTGTACAGACTAACCTTAGCAATGTTCCTGTCTGTATTGGGAGCTAAGTAACTATAACAAGTTTCTGTAATGTGATTAGAGTTTCTTAGAATGAGTAATTGTCACAGTTGCTGTTGTGGAAAAGTAATTAATTATATGAGGTAATTATAGTTTTCCCTCAAGTATACTTAGGTTTGATATTTTTTTCTAGGAATAAAAATAGCAAAAGCAATATTGTTTGTATCTTGATAGGTAGTGTGGAGCCAGGATTATAAGGTAGAAAATGGCATTTATGGAATGTGAACCAGAGGTGGAGCAAAATGTTAATATAAACACTGTCCTAATGTAAAGGGTGACTTTGAAGGGGCAGTTTTAAGATGAATATCCTTTTCAGTAGAGAAAAGCACTTAATAAAACACTGCCTGAATGAATAAGAAGATGAGAATAAACCAAACATTGTCCTACCACCTGTGATTTTGCCATTTCAGAGGAAATCACCATCAATAAGATACGCAAGTGCAGTAATTTCAATGTGTTAAATGTGTATATTTAAGTCCCTTGATTAATTTTAATTTAGAATTCAATAAGTTCTAATATGATCATTCAGTATTCATGTATTCAACATTCTAAACAACCAAAAGCAGGAAAATACTGCTTCAGAAAAAGGATCTGAAATAAAGTACATGTATATTAAGAATATAAAAAGGCATTTTTCCTTGAAATATATCGTGGTAGAAAATGAATCCAGAGGTGATCTCAGAAATAGGTTGTTCACAGTGAATTTCTCATAAGTTAATTGGAAACATAAAATTCCTGTTTTCATAAATATTTGAAAAGTATATTCAGATTAATTATAATTTTAATGTTTTAAAAAACAAGAGTAAAAAGAAAAAATTCAAATATACATACATTCACATTAGTATCAAATTAAAATTTGATTATTACTACCAGTCCAATGTATGTGATACTAATTCCATGTCTCCAGCACTAGGACAGAAGCAATAAAACATAATATTTACATAAATATGAAGAAGCTTTATGTTCTCACAATATTTGTATAATAGCTTTTGGTGTGAGGAAAAGTTAATGAGCAGGAAAAATGAGTCATACTATAGAGTGTCCACATGCTATGCAAATGGTCAAGGAAGGAAGTTTTATAGAGTAACTAGAGAGAGATTACACTTGGGTATAGCCAGTCCTTGAGAGATGAGTTTGAGGTATGGAGAAGGAAAGATAATTCAAGGGAAAAGAAATGTTTTGAACAGAGATAATTAGGCCCATTATTTAAGTAGAAGAGTAATACAGTGAAGAAAGGCAGTAGGCAGAAAGCAGGACAGCAATAATTACATAAGTCAAAGAAAGCATAAAAAAAGCAGGTACACAGAGCACAATGTCAAAAAATGTCACTAATAACAATGAAAATAAAGGGAACTGCTGGGTACAGAAATGAGAAAAGTGAGAATGATCTCAGAGACTACTGAAAAGAAGAGGAGATCTGAAATTAGATACTCAAGTTCAAACTTTGTCATTGCTACTTATTATCTGCATGGCTTTGTGGGTCACTGAGCCACTTAAAATACGTCAACACTAAAAGTGAAATAATATTAATTCACAAGTAACAAGGATGAGCTAAGTAAGATAGTATTTCTGAGCATATTAACAGTACCTAATGTCATGGACTTCTTGTTATATACATTATTGGTTATGTATCTGGGAAGGAATATTTATACCTAGGTACAAATTATGTATAGTAGAAGTATGTCAGAAGAAAAAGCTTCTATGCAAAGAGTCAAAACAAGATCACTCCAAATTAAAGAACCAGCAAGTATAAAGGCTGTGGCAGGATTGAGTTTAGAATAAGAAGCAAAAAGGAGCCAAATATAGAAAGAACACAACAAGAGAAGAGTGTTTGAAGATGAGCACAGAAGTACGTGAATAGCAATCACCTTGATCATGCTAGTGTTTATTCTTTTAATACCCTAAGGAATAACACTAAAAAAAAAGTGTCCATAATTAATTTTTAAAAAATATTTTTAATACCTTTATTTTCTTTTATTTGTTTTTTTATGTGGTGCTGAGAATCGAACCCGGTGCCTCACACTTGCAAGGCAAGTGCTCTACCACTGAGCCACAACCCCATCCCCATAATTAATTTTTCACAATAACTATAGAAGTAAATATTTACTACATTTCAAATATAGCATAATCATTATAAAACATAAAGTACAGCATAAACTAATAAAACTATAAATGCAAAGAATAAATTACCAAAAAGTGTAAATTATGAGCCACTAATGGTTTATTCTTTTGAAAAGGAAGGAAGTAAGGAAGGATGGAAGGAAAGAAGGAAGTTAGCAAAGAAGGAAGGAAAAAAAACAAGGAAAAATGTGCAGAAACATGGTATTAAGTGAAAGGGAATATGAGTTAATGTCATATATAAATAATATTTTTACTTTGCCTTTTTAAAAACTTGAAGCAGGAAAAAATCATATTTCAAAAGTAGAAGAGTTATTACAATGTAAAACAGGGACTTTTTTTAAGTTAAAAAAAAATGAGCTAAAATACTTATACATTGTGTGGATTTGCCAGTGTGCAGTGGGGAATGATATTGCTTCTAATTACCAGTCAGTAAAGAAAGGTTCAAAGTGGAGAAAAAGCCCAAAGACACTTAGGGGAGACTGAAAAGATGTTCACAACAGCCATTTGGGAAAGTGGGAAAAACATAAATTTAAGAATAAATCTGCAGTTTAAGTTATGGAATTTAAAGGAAACCAATTCCCCAAAACTCCACAAAAATATTGTTAGATCTAAAAAAAAATATTTTAGTAAAGTTGTAGGACATAAAATCAAGATACAAAATGTCTGTGGTATTTCTAAAAACAAATGATGATGTAGCTAAAAAGAAATGGAGGATATAATCCCATTAAAATAACATCAGAAAAATTCAAACCTTCCCAACATAAAGATGCTAATTACCTTGGTTTAAGCATTACATATTTGTATACATATATTGAATTATCACATTGTACCTCATAATTAGTGTCAACTTAAAAAATAAAATAAAATAAAATATTATTTAGGAATAATTTTAACCAAGGTGGTGAAACAACTGTATACTGAAAGATATAAAATATCAATGAAAGAAATTGAAGAGGACACAAATAAATAAAAACATACTCCATGCTCATGGATCAGAAAAATTCATATTGTAAAAATTCCCACATTACTTAAAAGCAGTTTCTATAAAAATCCCAATAATATTCTTCACAGAATTAGAAAAAAAACAACCCTAATATTTGTATGAACCCAAAAGACCAAGAACATCTACAGCAGTTCTGAGAAAAATAAAGGTTGGAAGTATCTTACTTCCTGATTTAAAATTATACTACAAAGCTACAGTAATCAAAACAATAAGGTGTTGACATAAAAATAGATGGACTAGAACAACATGCAGAGTCCCTAAATAAATCCAAACATATATGGTTGACTAATATTTGACATTGGTACCAAAAAGACCTCATAAGAAAAGGATGTATCCTCAGTAAATGGTACCAGGGAAACTTGGATTTACAAGGGGAAAATAATTAAATTGGGCCCTTATAAATACACAAAATCAGCTCAAAAACTTAAAGACTCTAAATGTAAAACCTTACACTATGAAATTCCCAGAAGAAAATAAGTGATACTGGCAATGATTTTTAGATATTACACCGAAAGCTCATATTTGGTAAAAATGAATCAGTGGGACTATATCAGACTAAGATCTTCTGCACAACAAAGGAAACAATCAGCAAAATGAAAATGTAACCTGCAGAGTGAAAAAAAAATATTTACAAACCATGTATCAGATAAGGAGTTAAATCAGTATTTATAAAGAACTCACAGGACTCAATAGCAAGAAAGCATATTACCTACTTAAAAATGGGCAAAGGACTTAAATAGACATTCACTTACAAATGGTCAATAGGTTACAAAAAAGATGCACAAGGTGACTAATCGTCAGGGAAATGCAAATCAAAACCATAGTTAGATATCATCTCACACTCGTTGGAGTAGCTATTATCAAAAAATGTTAGCATGAATGTGAAGAAAAGGGAACCCAGTATACTATTGGTGGGAATGTATATTGGCACAGCTGTCATGGAATACAGTATGGAAACTTCCAAGGCTATTAAAATTAGAATGACTATGTGCCCAGAAAATTCTTCTTCTGGGTATATTCCTAGAGGAAATGATACCACCACCTGGAGAATATTTCTGCATTGCCATTTTCATTACACCATTTACCTTAGCCAAGATGTGGAAACAACCTATGCAGCCATCAATATATGAACAGATAGAGAAATTGTGGTGTGTGTGTATGTGTGTAAGATAAAATATTATTATTCAGGTATAAAAAAGGGAGAAAAGCCTGTCATTTTCCACAATAGATGGACTTAGAGTACTTAATGCTAACATAAATACAGGAAATAAGTCAGTTCAGTTGTATAGCTAATATGTGCTAAGTGAAATAAACTAGACATAGAAGGTAAGATATTACATGCTCTTACTTATATGTGGGATCTTAAAAGAAGATCAAATAAAAGCGTGGTTACCAAAGTCAGAGTGCAGGGGAGGGGATGGGGAAATAAAGGTCAAAGTTACAAAGTAGCAAATATGCAGGCTGAACTACTTCAAAGATCTACTGTACAACAGAACAGCTACAGTTAATAGGGTATTCAGGATTTTGTGAAATCAGTAGATTATAGCTGTTCTTATAATGGAGGTACATGGCTGAACTACTTCAAAGATCTACTGTACAACAGAACAGCTACAGTTAATAGGGTATTCAGGATTTTGTGAAATCAGTAGATTATAGCTGTTCTTATAATGGAGGTACATGGGTAAATGTAAGACAATGAATGTCATTTCATCCTCTGAGGTAATATATAAATATATATATGTAAATATATACACACACATACATATTATACATACACATCATGATATGTGTTTATGTACATATAGATATATATTAACATCATATTGCATATTTAAATATACACATTAAAACTTATTTAAGAGAAAGGAAGGTAGTGAGCCTAGTTATGTAATTTTCTCTATTTCCCAGTTATAGGAAAATGAAATGAATATAATTATTGAAATTAACTAGGGCTGGAAATCTGATGGGAAAGTACAATAGGTTGGGGGTAAGAGGAGCAAAAGAGGTCTGAAGACCTTGGCATTTTGCTGGAACAAGAGGAGAATGAGGGAGGAGGAGGACATGCATGGAGAAAACGGGAGTCGGGGGGTCTTGGTAGAGCAGAGGCAAAACTCCTGAGCCAAGGTACCAGAGCAAATGAATTAGAAGGTAAGAGGTGGCTGTCTAAAGTAAGTTGCTTGAAACTGACACTTTCATTGGAGGGAATGCATTTACTAGTAATTACAAGTTCTCAGGTGTGACCATGAAGGCATGGTCCTATTGAAGGCATGGTCTTCACTTGTTGAACAAGTAGGCAATACTTTTATACCCTTTTCTGAAAGTTTCTCTTGGTTGCAGCTATGCTTGTGAGGTGTGTGCCCCCATCCCTCCTGACTTCTCCGAATTCTCTAATTTTCTGGAGCTATAGCCAGATTAGTTTATGGGTTGTCTTTCAGATATGTCATTCATGTTCTTTTATCTGTCACTTGAACCATTCCAGTCCCCTTCCCTGACAATGCACTTGTATTTGTTTTACCTACTAAGTCCTTATTTATTCTTGAAGAACCTTGACTATCTTTCAGGTAAATCTTCTCATAGACCACCAACTGAGAATGACTGTCCTCTTTCAGACATATTGAATGTATAGCCTCCATAATAATTTGGCACAGATCACATACCCTTTGAAAGTATCTTATTTTACCTTTATACATCATGGTGTTTTATTCAGGGTGTGCTAACTATATCAATCACTTACCCACATCTACTGTCATTTTCACTCAGGTGACCATCATATCAGTGTTCTTATTGGTAGTAGTGTAGCAGGTGTGGCTTTTCAGGAGCCTAATTTCTTTTAACTTTGTGGCTTATGGCTTTGCTCTCTCATAGAGTCTGGGCATCCTACCCATGACCAGACATCTGACCTGGCCAGTGATGGGATAATAAGCCCAAATCTGTTTCAGTAGGATACATAAGTCACTGTAAAGACTTTGACTTTTACTCTGATTTAAATATGGAGCCATTACAGGATTTTATCAACTGAAGAGCACAATGAAATATATGATTTTTTGCAGGGAGGTAGGTACCAAGAAAGTGGGCTATTGGCAGTAGTCTGGATATGCAATGATGGTGGCTTGAACCAGTGTGTTAACAGAGAAGATGTTATTAAGTATTAGGTTTCCAGATGTATTTTATCATTAAGGATAATAATCTTTTCCAGTGACTTAATATGAGAAGAAAAAGAATTAAGAAAGGAAGGAAAGAGATAGGGATGACAACTCCTAGAAATGACAACATAAGCATTCCTCAAATTTTTATAAGTGAGTAAATATGTTATCTTTCCTCCACCAGGATTGACTTATAGGTAGATTAGATATTTCTGTAACTTCTGGCCCTAGGTTTTCCTGTTTTAGTGGGGAGTGCATTTTCCTTCATTATAACCCTGAAATATAAATGCATATTTTAGGCATTTATAAATTAAGAGCATAAAGATTCTTCATCACCTCTTCTAATATCCTCTTGATTGCTAGAATGCCCAAAAGTTACATTACCAAAAAATGAGCTCTGTTACAGGCCAACAAAGCACATAAGATATAAAAATTGAATGCAAGTTCTTGTCACTTGTATAAAAGGGTCTGTCAGTTGTTTACTGATTCTTTAAGTGATTCTGTCACACACTGGGGAGCCCCATCTGTCCAGCTTCAACCTTTAACTGCCTTTATTAAAAGTACACATCATCATGGGGTCACAAAAGTATAATATAACAAAATAATATTTCCTTCTCTTATCTCTATCTTCTTTACAGAAAAGAGTTGGGTTTCTATGGTTGCAGAAACTAATTAATTCTATATCAAGCAGATTTAATAATAGAGAAGACTTCATAGATACTGACAAAATAACGTTCTACATTCTTTTTAGGTTGTTGTGTTCTTTCCACCAACAAAATCCCACCATCTAAAAGCCATTCCTTTCCATTATCTATGTTTACAGAGTATCTGGACCAGAAAGTACAACTTCTGCCAGATACCCATGATTTGGATTGTGTCCATCTCCACTTTTGAGTGTTTTCCAGAATCTCTATCCTACTCATTGCATAATGCCAAGATGAGATCAATCACTGAATGTGCCAGTTGACTTAATATGCATCTTCTCCAGAGGTACACAGTACAAAGTGTGTCCTCTTTTATATACAATGATTGTATAGGGGTTTAGGAATATTTCTCTTCCTAGTGTTGGTGCGCTTTAATCAGAATTTCCTATAGAAATGTTTGTTGATTACAGCACATTGTTGGTTTGCCTGGAATAGTCTCTATTCTTATATGTATAGTATATTCAGTATCATAGTATATTTTTCTTGGTCTAGAAGATAAAGTTACTTTATTGTGAAGAAACATTTTAGTCTCAGACTTACAGGACCTACCCTTGTCTACATTTTTATCACTCTTGAAGGTAGTGTTTATTTTATTTGCTACAATTCTTTGACTGGTAACAATTTTGCTGAGATGAGTGCTTTGGTTGGTAGCTTTTTTTCATTAAGTGCAGTAGTGTGAAAAGCTACAGTTAATGCAGACAAGTGAGGCTTTAACACCCTGCCTGTTCCAGGGATGTTGCTGAGATCTAGACAAAGCTTACATTCAGAAGGTAGCCTTGGTCTGTTTCTTTTTGTTTAGACCTTTATGTAAGCTCAATTCCTAGCATGCAGTTCTGCTTCACCCAGGCAGTATTTAGAAGGGCTATGCACTTTAGGAACAGGTAAAGGTTAACTATTACAATCCGCCACCATATAATGGGATATAGTGGAATATCAGGTTAGCCTTGGCCTGTTCTATCAATATGAGCTCTTAACTTGGAATGCAACTGTGAAAAGAAGTGCTTTAGTTACAACACAATAGGTAGCATCAATTTTGCCCAGCACAAAGCTGTAGGTGGTTAACGATGGCTTGCCACACTGCTGTTAATGGTACCACTTTAGATCAGTACAGCCCTGTAAGAGGGAGCATTTAAACTTAGCACAATTTGAAAGGCAGTGCTTTTATATTATTCAAAAAGACTCTGGCATAGTAATCCTCACTCATCAGTTGATTTGATAGGATATTTACATGATACTTCCACAACCTTTCTCTTCAAGTCACAGGTCATTGAAATGATGAGTGAAAATATTTGTAGGCATTTCCTACAAAGTGTATATGATTTCCTCACATGTACGATTCAGTCCTCATTTTAAAACAGATCAGTTAAATAATATAAATCTCTCAAACAAATCCCTTTTAAATACTAATAACACAAAACAATAGTAAAAATAATAGAGTACAATAGTCAAAAGAATTGTAAGCATGAGCAATTTAACTATACCACAGGAATCAGGGACACGTAAGCTATAAAGCACATAGATGAATTGACACTGTTTTTCTCCAAAATCTTTTTCTAAAGAATAACTATTAAAACAAATTCTGTCCATGATGCTGTGAATTTCACTTTCTATAATGATAAAAGTACACTGAATTTCTTCTTTTCAATCCAAATATATATTACAATATATTAGTGGCAAGACACTTAGGATCTTTACAGATGAAATAAATATATAATGAACTTTAGTATGGTGTGCCTTATCCTTCAGAGGTCTTAAACCCTTTAAAACCTTGCTTCCTCAAAGTGGGAGTCACAGAGCAGTTCATCAGTTGTCACTTGAGAGTTTGTTAGAAATAAAGAACATCACCCCAATTTACTGAATCAAAATATACATTTTAATGAAATCTTATTGCTTCAGATACTCATGAGTTTGAGAAGCAGCAGCCTAAAATACCATGAAAATCTTTAGTTCTTGCTTTGTGAAGATTTTTTTTTTCAGAATCAAGCATTACAATACAAATTAATGTTTTTGCAGTATAAGTCAAGAAGGCTATGACTAATTTCTTGGAGCCACTTTAGGACTTTGAAATTTAAAAATGTCAGAAATCACTGAATCCTGGATAAGCAATGCTGTCCTGTACCAATGTATAGGATCAAGATATCATGAGTTAAAGTAACTTAGAATCCTATTCAAGAGACTGAATCTAGTTGCTGATTATTCTACCATTAACACAGTAATATCAAGGAGTTTCTGTTCCTAAAGATGCAACATGATAAAAGATCACAACAAACTACCAATGTCCCTCTTTTGTGTGAATACTTCAATCAACATTCATTCATTCAACCGGTATTTTCTTGACATCATATAAAATCATGAATTTGAAGAAAAGCTCATGAGCTTCAATAGGTATAGTCTTAAAGAAATCTGAAGTAAATTATCTTAAAGAAAAGAAAGCTTTTCTTGTATGTTTTTGCTTCAGCATTCAAATTAGCACTCTGATTAGTCCACTAAGGAAACATGGAATTAGGCATTACATGCAATGAAGAAAAGACTTGCTGGATTTTTAGTGTTTGTGGACAGTCACTTATCTTTTCAAAATTTAACTATTGGGTCGGTTGCTATGGCACATACCTGTAATCCCAGTGGCTTGAGAGGCTGAGGCAGGAGGATTGCAAGTTCAAAGCTGGCTCAGCAACTTAGAGTGGCCCTAAACAACTTAGTGAGACCCTGTCTCAAAATAGAAACTATAAAAACTGCTAGGGATGTGACTCAGTGGTTGAGCACCTCTAGGTTCAATCCTTGGTACAAAAAACAACAACAACAACAAAAAGAATTTAACTATGAAGAATTTAAGAATGGCACAAAATGAATCATTATTTCTATGAATTAATAAAACAAATTACTTCTCTGTGTTGGGACAGCACTTTTCATCAATGTAAAGTAATTTCTGTTTTCTGGTCTATAAAACTATACCTATCAGGCAAAAAGATTTAAAATTTCACAAATAGACTAATAATAATACAATTAATTATATTGGGTTGAAATATATATATAATATACTTAACAAATGACCAAATGCTTTAGTCTATTATTGATACTGTTACACAAGAAGTTTTCTTTATCTGAGAATTAGGAAGAAAAAAAGCACTTATTCTTTGAGAGAAGTTTTATTTACACATCTCAATTTTTAGAAATGATAAATAGTAATGTCTTTCATATCTCACCTGCATGATATACTAGAGTTGAGAAATGATTTCTGATCCAGAAGAATCTCCTGTTGTTGTCACAGGATATGTTAAGCAGTACAAGAAACACAATTCATAACAAATAAAATTGAATATTTACTATCAAATATAAGCAAATATAACATTTGAGTTCTGTGAAATGTTCTTGGCTCTGAAGTTTTAGTCAGCATATGAAGCAAAGTGATCTACAAATGATTCTATCCTAATAGGTTAAATTTAATCCGTCCAGTAACCTTTCAGTCAATTTGGGTTTAAATAGTTTCATGTAGAATAAAAATTAGGACAATTTAACTATTTCTAATCCTTCTTCTTCTTGTTGCTCACTATATACTGCCCAAAGTTTTCAAGATCCCTCAAAGGAGGGTAGTGGAGGAAACCTGGAAGGATAGAGTCTCTGTTTACATTTAGGATTCTCTGAACAAAAACAGAAATTACTTATCTATTGACTGAGACTTGCAGGGCCCTTGGCCCAGGTCTGTTTTTCAGCACCAGCATGTATTCAGCTGTTTATTTGAAGATGTTTGGCTTTCTCAGCTCTTCTGTGTGATACATTGCTTCTCAAGTGCCCAGATGGCCACTCTCTGTATCCTCATAGTACCAGGAATGCTACAAAGAAATGACTACCTGTATCTCACATATTCAATGGCTTATGTACCCCACAGCTTTGTTAGGCAGCCCAGATATTCCTTAGTAGGGGCTGCCTCAGCTCTCAGCTCTTTTTTATCTTTTTTAAACTGTGGATTCACCCCAGGGGTGCTCTATGCCTGAGCTCCATCCCCAGCCCTTTATTATTATTATTATTATTATTATTATTATTATTATTATTATTACTACTAGTTTATTTTGAGACACAGTCTCACTAAGTTGAGACCTCAAACTTATGATCCTCCTGCCTCAGCTTCCCAAGTTGCTTGCATTACAGGCAGGTGCCTTTAGGTTGTGTTAGCTCTGTAAAAATGAACCATTCTTGATACCTCCACCTTACTATGCAGTCTGTCATCTCTTCCTATTTTTTTAATTTACACATAATTCTGAGCCACTAGGATATGTCTGGAGATTCTGTTAGTTAGAATATTTTATGTAGGGCACATGAGACCTGTCCCTTAATATCCATATATTTCTATGTATTATCAAGAATTATAATTTTAGACTCTCTTTCATTCACATGAAAATATGAATTTTCTAATACAGATTGTTTTTAAAACAAATTTGTAAGTTTTACATATGTATATATTATGAATAATATGTATACATGTGTATATATATATTTATCATTATTTTCCTTTCTTCTCTTTTAAATGGCAAAAGCCTTTTTGCCTTCTTAATAATACCTTAGGGGAAGATTAAGCAAGTTTGCCCTTTGGAAAGATTCTTCATTTTAGTTTAGGATTAAAAAAAAAAGCACCTCATTGTTTTTTTTTCCTCAGATGTGCTCTAAAAGTCCAGCATGTGCCATTGGCACTCAGATGGGAAGGGCAGGATGACAACCCAGGGAAGCAGGAAAGGGCATGTCTAGGAGATATTTCACATCATCATATTGTATGTGATGCTAATAATACCATGGAACTTTTAAGACTCACAGTAGGGAACCATTCATATTTTTATATACATTTAAAACACCATTTTTACTGACAACCGATGACATATTTCATTTTCATGTATGACAGATGTTAGTTAAAGTCAATTTCAAAAATGCTGTAAAACTCAAAACTATACTTATGATATGTACGTGTTTAATAGAGGTCTTTATTAATCAAACAAAATTAGGAAAATTTAATATGATTAAATAATGAGAGGTAACTTTTTTTTTTTTTGAGAGGTAACATTTAAGAAAGTTAAAATCATGAGTCATAGTTGCAACTTTTTAAATCTATTTTTGAAATACTGCACAAACATAATTAGTTTCAAAACAGCAAAATATGAATCCTCATAATACAGAAAGTTTTAAAATGTATTTGTAAGTAGTTAGATTTTTTCTTCTTAAAAATTTATTGGTGCATAATGATATATGGAATAATTGGTTTCACAGTGGCATATTTTACATGCACTTACCATACTGGAATTCTTCAAAAAACTATAGTAACCATCTTTAAAATTTTATCAAACTGATTATTAAAAATTGCCTCCACCTTTCATAGGCTGTGTATTGACGAGTACCTTTAGAAGAAAACAGTTTTCTGACAGGATTTTAACATTGATTCAACCATGTAAGAAATGAATTTTAATCTGTTATTGATTTGTCTATTATTTTACATATTTATAACATCTTATAAGAAAAATTGAATGTGCTTTAAAGATATCGATAACTTACTAAGTAAATGTGCAACTTATTTGTATTTCTATATACAATGTTTTATGCTAAATGGCACAGATGATATTATGTGATGTATTTTTAATTAAAGTGGGTTAAACTAGTATATGTAAAAAAATTTAACTATATATCGATACCCTCTCTCCTCAGCAAAATACCAAGGTTGATATGCTCACATCTTGACCAAGTCCCATGTATAAATGTTTTTCATGATCCTTGTGCAACCATTTTTAAAGAATTAGACAGTAATAATCTATTAAATGCAAAATGGTTTAATGGCATAGTATTTGATTTATTAGGCAGAGACACTTTGTCAAAAACTTAATATCCATATGGGAAAATGAAAGATTTATAAAACAGAAATCAATAAAATATATTATTAATATTTAATGTATATATAAAAGCTATAGTAATGTGGAGAAAGAAAACACAATAATGCCTATAATACTTTAAAAGTAGGGAGAAAAAAACTTTCCTGATGGCAGGAATTGAGGTGACTTTTAAAAACTCCTACAAAATGAATAGTTTCTTCAAATTTTAAGAGTATTAAAAAATTACTTGCTATGTGGACCATGTAAGACTAAAACAGTTTACTTAATCAAACATCACATTTTTTAATTTTCTTTTTTTCTAGCTTGTTTGTGTAGACTTTCTTTCTTTCTACATACTAGTCCTAGCAATTCTCACCTCCTGCCAATAGTTTGTCATTCAAAATCCATTCTACATATTAATAATAGAAAAGATCCATAAACTCTGTTTAGAAACATCCCTTGCCAGTAAGAAAATGCAGCTGATATTTAAAGTACTCCTTAGAAATTTCCATCACAACCTTCTTAAATTTATTATGTACAAATTCTTGACAAAACAAGCCTTACAAAATGACTATTCTGTGCTTCTCGTATTTACTTACATAACATTCTAAAAGTTCTATTTTCTGAGGTCTCATCCTACTTTGAGATTATCCACCCCATCTCCTCTTTGGAACTCTTCTTGATCATAAAGGACAACAGTGCTGGCTTCCTTTCTGAACTCTTGTGGTGTTTTGCCTCTGACACAGTCATTTAACTATCCATGCAAAGGCCGTATATGTTATTTACATTTAGATGTAAACATCACACTTCTGTGCTTAAAATAAATCTACTCAACAGTAGGAAGCATGCCATGTAATTTTTACCACTTTGTAGATTAACATACAACAAAATGCAAAGCCATTTAATCTAAACACTAATAATTTTTTGACTATTATATGCACAAAATAACTACATTTATGGAGATTTAAATTAATCACACGAAGTACAAGCTGTCAACTATCTACCTAGAAATAGAGCCATATCCTATAGAAAAATGAAAAAACAGACAAGAGCATTACCATGAGATGGAGACAAATTCTTATAGGAATATGTGTTATATTATGCATATAAATTGCTGAGGTCTGTTTTGTATATTTACCTCTGGTTCCTAGTTTGATTATTTACTTGATTAAAAATGTTAATAAGAGAATAAATGCATTTGTTGGAGTCTAGAAATAGATTTAGTCAGTAGAGATCTAGCTTGATAACTTAGTGAATTCAGGGCAGATATTTAAGAGGAAAGTGCATGATGCACTCTTTATGGATTGAACTCAGGGGTACTTGACCACTGAGCCACATCCCCAGTCCTATTTCTGTGTGTGTGTGTTTTGTGTAGAGACAGGGTCTCATTGAGTTGCTTAGTTCCTCACTGTTGCTGAGGCTGGCTTTGAACTCGCGATTCTCCTGTCTCAGTCTCCCAAAGTGCTGGGATTACAGGCATGCGCCACTGTGCCCGGCTCGTGATCCACTCTTAAGACCTCAGGAGACAGGTGAACCAAGACCCCAGCTAAAGACACAACAAGAAAAGCAGGTCCATAAGAGCTTGTACTCACCAGGCTCTCTTTGTAGATAACCCAGTTGAGGACAGCATCCATGTATTAACATTATTTAGTGGGGGATTAAAAAAAAAAAAAACATGATCTAGATACCACCACACTTTTGGGACGGCATGAGAAAGTGTTGGTGCAATATGAAAAAACATCATAAGATCACAGAGACTGTGAACTAAAAACTTATTGTGTACTACACTCCTATTATATAATCTGCTAGAAATAGTAATCATTTTATATGAAATGTTAAAAAAGTTCAAGTTGCCTCATCTAACAGCTAAGCTTCATTTTAGGAGATGGAAATCTTTTCTGTTACTGACTACTATGAAAGCCTCCTGCCCTGCTTGCTTGCTTGCTTAGCAAATTGTTGTCAGCAAGGAGGATCAGACCTACCAAAACAATAAATTTAGATTGGGTATGGGGTCAATGACTTGAGTTTGTCACTCAAGCAAAGCTTGTTGGAATCCTAAACTCCCAGGCCACTGAATGTGACATTATTTGGAAACAGTCTTTTACAGAGGTAATAAAGTTAAAGTGAGTTCATTATAGTTAGCACTAATCCAGTATGGCTGGTGCATTTATAAAATGGCAAAATTTGGACATGGAAATATGCATGTATAGAAGGAAGATATATTAAGAGACATAAAGAAAAGATAGCCATCTGCAAGCCAAGGAGGGAGGCCTGAAACAGATCATGCCATCACAGATCCTCCAGAGCTGTGGTATTAAACTTTTGTTATGCAATTTGTGGTCCTTAATTGAAGCAGGCTCAGTGAGATGATATAGACAATATACTTACTTATCTAGCTTTCCATTTTATATGCATGAATGTATATACATTATTATGACAAGGACTGTAAGCGTCTATGTAAGTTCTAAATAACAAGGCAATAGCAATGAATATTAATTAAATGGAGCCCATATTACTCTAAGAGTATTATAATCTTGAACTGGAATTAAACAGTGCAACATAACCTGTTGGAATTAATTTTGATGTTTATTCTCCTTTTTCATTGACAATTATGCAGCACCCTTTCTTGAGCCAGTCCTTCACCTTTCTATGTCAGTTTCACAAGTCTATTCCCCAACGCCCACCTTTCTTCTTGGAATTGACATCCGTATGACAGATGATACAAATAGCTGAGAATGGATTTTTTCAAATCAATGTATAAAAATCCAGGTAGCATTTAAATTTTGTCCTTTTGCCATTTGCTTATTCCTACGTATGTCTACTTAAACTCGGGCTAGCACACTTTATTGGTGGCACATCAATTCTTTTTGACTTTGAAGTCTTTTAGCCTTTTCCCCTTCAAATGCTCAGCTTTTTGTAAAGAAAGAAAATTATGTGGAAAATTTGTAAAAAGACAGAGAACATTGAAGTGATGGCAACATTTAAAGGAATCTATTGTATTTTTTTCCCTAGTAGAAACATTTTTTAGATTGAAAGTTAAAAAAATAATTATTTTCTTAGAACGTTATCTATGTGAAAATACAGTGCAGAAATTTTAGTCAATTCAGTTAAAAAGTTTTAGTAGAAACTTTGGTATACTTTCATGAGAGGAAAGATTTGGATACACAACTCCATATTTAAATGGATATTAAAAGATATGGAATGTTCAAGAACTACTGACTTCTGGAAGGTTATACCATACTTCAGTCTATGAATATCAGGAAAGTCTTATTTTTCTAGGACCCATATTTACTCCTTAATGATGCAACTAGCTGTGAGATTGTACACAAAGACAACTTATGATAGTAAATTGGTAGCAACATATTATATTTGAGAGCATTTGCTCTGAGATTTGAGATTCTTGAATCATAATTCAAGACTGGCTCAAATTTGGAAAAATTCTGTTGGGAAAAATTCTGCCAGGTAATGGAGAAATCAGGAATTCAGGAATGTGGACAAGATCATGCAATATTCTAGAATGCCAATGTAATGTTAGGGCATGGTAAGTATAAATAGCACTATTAAAAGATCCAATCAAATCAGTATCTAAATAATGAATGTATGTCAATACAAATAATTGTGTATTTTAATAATTCCAGCCACCATTGAAGGTATATTCCATGTGAAACACATTTGAGACACTTCATAGATTTTTTTTCTGTAATCCTCATGAGTTTGAAAAAAAAATGAAATATTGTCTCTGTCTCATCTTTATACAATCAAAGAACATGTGTGATTTATTCATTCAAACCCTGCAAAAGGCAAATTAGAGTTGAAATCAGATTCTGCCTATATTCAAAGTAATGCTTTCATGTCCAGTAATATTAAAAGTTAATCAGATTCTCAGTAGCCATCCAAGAGGTCTAGATAAGCGTCTTGTTGCAAATTTGATTTGACTCTGTGATGTATGAGTAGGAATGTACCAATTAGAGATAGTCATTGATTGTAGTATCAGCAATTAACCATGGAACATTACGAGTGAACATTCTATTACTAACTTATTTGGAATGATACTTAATGGAGATCCTACTATCTTTGTATTTGAGAAAAGAATATGAACACAGTATAGAAAAATAGGGAATACATAGACCCAAAAAGATGAATAGTAAGCAATTAGACTGAGCACCTGACCAAGGCTTTTGGATGATTGGTAATACCTGTGCAGGTCAGAATAATCCTACCTGTTACATTCCTTTTTCTTTTATGAGGTTATAGCTGCTGCTTCACATGGAACACTTGGAAGTTCCAAAGGTGCAAGTAGAAAATTAGGAGTTTTTTGTTGGTGAAAGGGAGAGGAAATAGGAATTGGTTCACATTGCTTTCATGGTTCTAGCTGATGCAGCAAAAAGAATAGGATAAATTTTCAATACCGTTCATTTAAAAACTTTAGATTTTAGAGACAATACACATTATCTTCATATTTTAGAGCATTGCCTAAGTGATGTCTATATTGATCAGATTACAATGGAAAAAATACAAACCAAAAGCAGAAGAAAGCAATGTTTTGACTCCACAATTTACTAGTTACAGTTTTGTCACTATTATTTAAAAAAAAATAAAGTTTAGTGAGTGACATTTACCTCAATTTTTTGAGTTCCATTAAATTGTTTTAGGATTATTGGAAAAACTAAATAATATAGCTAACAATTACTCTTCATGTACTTCAGACACCGAATGTAATTCATATGTTACCTCATAGCAAAATCATAAGGTAAATTGTACCTTTTTTTTTTTTTTGGTACTAGAGACTGAACCCAGAGGCTCTTTACCAGTGAGCCATATCCCTAGTCCTTTTTTGTATTTTTTTAGAGAGTCTCACTAAGTTGCTTAGGGCCTCACTAAGCTACTCAGGTTGGCTTTGAACTTGTGATCCTTTTGCCTCAGTCTCCCAAGCCACTGGAATTACAAGTGTGTGCCACCGTGCCTGGCCAGGTAAATTGTACTTTTTGATACAAATGAATAAGTGGAAAATTGGGTGCTTGCCTAATTCTATGATGGTAAGTAGTACATCTTATAAAGCCTTATTCTAATGTCTAAGTACTTAACTTTGCTTCCTAATGCATGCAAAGCACTCAACATATCTGACACACAGAAGCATGAAAGGAATGTTAATCCTTTCTTTCTAACTAAAGTACTTAGATTTTGAGGATCTTGTTAATGATTTTTCTCTTCTGTCAATAGGAAAATTTCACTGATCTAATGATCTGACTTTGGCTTTGATGAATCCTATTCTTTATAGCTGGTATTATTTCTCACATAAGTATAGATTTTCAGTCCCATACCAAATTTAAGACCACTCCTAGACATAGATAGCATGATGAGAAATAATGGGATCCAAATGCTGAATTTATGAGGAAGTTAGAATTGGATGCTAGAACATATTTTATTTTCCTAGACAGGGCTATAACCAGGCTCAAGGACTAAAAACAAATTAAAATACTATGCAAGATTTGGCTTAGAAGTAAAACTACAGAAGTGGTGCCACTACCCCAAGAAATGAATCTTTATGAGAGAAGACAATGATACATGGTATTAACAGAAAAAGGCAAAGTTTAATTCTAGTAAGGAAGTGAAAGAACTGCAAAGGAACACCATGTGAGAGCATCCAACACTAAGCAGAGTGGTGATTTCAGTGGTTATGTATTGTGAAACAGTAAAAGGCAGATGGAGAACTATCAAAGACAAAAAGCTTAAGCTAATGATTTTAGGTAATTATTTCCAGCAGTGAGAGAATATCTGAGAGGTTTTTCCAAGGTAACTGTACAACAGGGACAGGGAAGCAATGTTTCAGAAATAAAGTAGAAAGTTTTTTAAAGAGAGCAGGGCCCAGTATCTAGAGAAAAGCATGGAGTATTCACACAACTCTAAGTATGCAAGTATGTATGCACACATACACACATGATCGGAACTACTTATTAATACATTCAAGCCTTCAGGTTGTTTGCACTGAGGATGTTGGTGAATGATGTAAAAATTAGCTCTTCATTGTCTTGTTTTTGGGTGATGCAAACTATTTCAAGGTGCTAGCAAAGATAATGCCAATTACCATTTTCCCATAGCTGATGCTGTGTCTTTACACACCAGAAATTCTGTTTGAATATTCACTTTTCATCAACATTCTGAAATAAAACACCCACCTCTTCATATTTGCAGTCATTCTTATCACGGGGGTTCTCCAACCCAAAAAAAAAAAAAAATTACATCAAAAGAATACTGAGCTATAGTATATTGCATTTTGATAGTGTAGTCAGTAATAGATACATTCCAAAGGCTGTTCAAACCCACCAGCACTTAAAGGTCCCCAAAACAGATATAATTCATCTGAGTAAAATATATACAGCAGTAATTTATCAGCTTGACTCCTGGAAGATAAATCTTACTAAAGACAGAATTAATCACAGTGCTTCTTGTATTTATCTGGCAGTTTAGAAAAGTTAAACGTGAAATAAAAGTCGGTTCAAATTTTCTAAATTTGTTGTTAATAGAGTCTGGGTTAAAAGTGAATATGTGGAGAAAAATGAACTTGAGTTCAGTTTATTTTAAACTAAATCTATATTTAAATCAGTAGTCCTATTTGACATCTGTGAATCAGACCATTTCAATTCTTTTAAGATTCATGTATAGTAAAATCTACCTAAGTAGATGAATAAAAGTTGGAAGGAAGTATGTAGCCTTTACTACAAGGAGATAATCTGTTTCCTTCCTACAGATCCACTTGAACAGAAAGCAAAATTACAGAGAAGTTGTTTTCATTTCTAATTGTCTAGGCTAGCAGTTTTATGCCTTGAGATGCAATAGCTTTTAATAAATACTGGGACAATTACCCTAAAATTTTCTCAAATATGTATAATAGATTTTGATAACTCTAGAATGCAAAAGGTACTTTATACTTTATTCCATATGGGAGAGTAAAAAGCAAGAGTTAAGAGGAGTTTTCCTCCATATCCACTATTGCATTTTGAATTTTCAAGGGCTCTCTAGAGCCACAATCTTCAAAGAAGATCATAACATTACTAAGCCACTAATATGTAGCATTCACTTGCAAAAATAATTTTCCAATTCTTACAGTAACCCTAGGAGGTAGATCAAATTATTTAGACTTCCCAGAAGAAAAATGAGACTCATAATTATCAAATAAAATGTTTTAAATCAGAAAGGTACTAAACTGCATTTCCTGAATTGAAACCTAGGTGTCCTGTTCTCAAACTAGTGTTCTTCCTACCTGAAGCAAGATTCAGTAGAAAGCACATGAGTATTCAGAGTTTAGGGACAGGTAAAATTGGCTTGAAAAGCTGTTCTGCTTACTAGTGGTGGACAGAAGACTCTGGACATTATATTTTTTGGTCCCATCTTCTTCCTGTATGGAGTAGGTAAAAAGCTGATACTTAATGAAAGTTAAAAATCAAACAACTGCAATATGTAATGTGATATTTAATTTCTTTCTTAGTATGTCAATGATCTTTTTTAGTATGTTATTAAACCCACATTTTCTTCTTTGATTTCTTTTTGATTTCCTTTGATCTGGACGTTCCTAAGGCTCTCATCAATCAACAATGCAGTAGCCTAAGCTCTCAACAGCTGCTTTTTATTTTGCCAAAACATAGACATTATGCTTTTTTCAGGTATCCATCCAATCATAATCTTGTCAATATACATTTGATCAGTCATCCTTTCCCTCATATTATTTAGCAACTATTTATTATCTACTATTTAAAAAGCACTCTGCCATACAATGGAGATTCAAAATGCATAAGACAAATTCTGTCCTTGGAGATGTTAACATTCTTGTGAGCCTTGCACATGAGTACTCAGACAAGTGCTATAGAGAAGTGGACAAAAATTGGGAGCATTGGACCCAGGAGTAATATAAGAACTGGAGTTAGAAAGTCAATGTACGTTTGGTGCCCAGGGGACTGACAGGTTTCAAAGCTAATTAGAAGTTTGGAAGCCTGATAGCAAAGTAAAGCCACAGTCTTAATTCAAGTTCTTTAGTCCAGAAACATGATGCTCACAGGCACCATAATCCTTATAGGAAAGCCAAAGAAGGAGATAGAAAAAAGTAGAGCAAAAAACCAGGCAATAAGATTCCTGCTTTGGGAAGAGGGAGAAAAAGAATATCAAGGAAAGGAAGGAAAAATGACTAAATACTTTATTCTGTCATCAAATAATATAAAAAATTTTAAAAAATACTTTGTTATAGAAAAGTAATATTAAGATGGTATATTATAAAAATAATGATCTACTTCTTTTATGCTAGAAAATATGTTAATTTATGGTTTTAAAAGTGTTCACTAAAACATTTGTTCAGATAAAACTGAAATTTAAAAAGTGTCTTTTCTATATATATAGATTTTAGAATAAATATCTTGATATAAACTATTAATTTGTACTTCATATTTTTTAGTTAAGAACTAAGGAACTTCAGTTTCATTTAAATCTGTAGAATTTGCTAAAATTATTGGAACAGTAGTTAAAAATCCTGAATTATGATTTCTACGTTTTTTCCCCACTTTGGTACCAGGGATTGAATCCAAGGGTGCTTAACCACTGTGCAATATTCCCAGACTTTTCTTTTCTTTGTCTTTCTAAGTTGCTTAGAAAGGGCCTCACTGAGTTGCTAAGGCCACCTTTGAACTTGTGATCCTTCTGTTTCTGTCTCTGGAGTCATTGGGATTACAGGCATAATTACTGTGCCTGGCTTTACATTTTTGCATTTTTATAATTGTAGAATATTATACAAATATGTTATAGTTGTACAGTAGTGGATTATATTCTCAAAAATTTTATATAGATAGTGAAATATTTCTTTCTTTTTTGTGCTATTCAAAACAAGATTGTTACAAGTTGAAGAACCTTGGTACTTTTCCTCTAATGTTTTTTTCTCCAAATAAATCTAGAAGATAAATTTTGTGTTTTCATTTAGGTAATATATTCTTTATGTGTTTGATTTTTATGTATCAATTCTAAATATCAAGTATATTCATTCATTGAAATTTATTTTTGCCATGTAACATGATCATCTCTCATTTCTCAGAATCACTCTATAAAAGTGGAACAAATAATCCAAAGTAAAGGAAAATAAAAACCTATTTGTGTTTTTCTCAAGTTCAATCTTTCATATTTGTTTTTTTTGCTTTTTTCATTGTAGAATGAGTGGAAGAGTAGTGGGAGCAGCAAACAGCTCACAGAAGTGTTCTGGCCCTTGGCAAGGGCTTCTCAGCAGCTGGAAAGGAGAGCACTTATGTACTCTCTAGCTGCTGAGGGAAGAAAAAGACACTGAATTGAATTAGTTATTTTAGTGTCATGCAATGGAAGGAACTCAGAACAGAGGGTGGGGGTTGAAGGATCCAGTATCCACTGTGCATCCTTCACTTTCCTGGGCTTTGCCAGCTGTTTCTGTAACTGCTGATGCAGGTCTGTGTTCCTTGATCCTGGCTTAAATGCTAAATGAGAAAAAAATATGCATTATAATGAACAATTTCTCAGCCTTTTCATTCCTAAGAATGGTGATAGTATAAACATACATGGAAATTTATACAATCTATATTGATCTATCTTTGCATATATACACACGTAAAAATGCAGATTGATATAGATTGCTATCTCTTTCTCATATACATTTACTTCATATAACAAGAGAGAGAGTATTATATACATTATATACATCACAAATAAATACATATTTATGTATCATATATAGAAATAGGAAGAAAAAGAGAAAGATATTGAGAAACTGCTCTATATTGCTGAGGAGGAGTTAATAAGGAAAGTGAAATTTACCAAAATTAATTACTTGATATTAAAAAATGCCCTAAATACTTGATGCTACTATTTATATTTGTTCTTCTGTGATGCAAATGGAAGGATCTGGTTCGTTAAAAAGTTGTTTTTCTCTCATTGTCCTTTTGGCTTTTGGACTTCTCTAAACTAACTGACTAATTTTACCACTGAAGTTCAATTTTTATATCTTGTTAATAGGTTTTATACAAAATCACAAGCTTAGAGTTTAACCTCAAGTTCAGTTAGTATAATCCACCATTTTACAAAGAATAATCTTTAACTAAAAATGACTCATTAATTAGTAATGATTTTATGGATAATTATCTATAATTCTCCTACGTTTTCTTCGCACTGCAACTGGGGTGATTTTTCTGAAACATGAATCTGATCTGATAATGTTACTTTTCTCAATTATTTCCTCTGTTGTCCAGATGAAAATTACACTCCTTAGTATCTGTAAAGGTCTTCCCTCTTTATTCTTGAGTTGCAGCCATATCAAACTATCAGGTTTTCCAAAAGATCTGTGTATTTCTTTACTTCTAGCTGCTACCCTTCTTAAAAAATACTTAACCCCTCTAATCTACCTCCTGCCAATTCATCTCGAATCTTACTTTTTTTTCATTACTTCCTTCAATATTCCATTCTTCAAATTCTTTCTGCCAAGTATAGGTTAGATTTCTTCACAGATTTTGCTATAGGGATCTTCTGCAAGCTGTTATACTATTTTATAATATCCTAATATCCATATTCTCTACTAGACTGTAAGCATATAAGTACAGATATAATTCATTATAATAATTTCATTTTCTTTTCTTTCTTTCTTTTTTTTTTTGGTATTGGGGATTGAACGCAGGGGTACTCAACCACTGAGTCATATCCCTAGCCCTATTTAGTGTTTTATGTAGAGACAGGGTCTCACTGAGTTGCTTTGTGCCTCACTGTTGCTGAGGCTGGCTTTGAACTCACGATTCTATGGTCTCAGCCTCCCAAAGTGCTGGGATTACAGGTGTGTGCCACCACGCCCATCTTTGTTATAATATTTTCTATCATCACAGTGAATTACTAGACAAAATCATCATAACCCCAAGAAATATAGGCTGGTATGTACTCACATCTTAGATGAGGGAACTGATGTTTAAGGAAAAGAGTTCAAAGTCACACAGACAATAGTGCTAAAAGCTAGAATATAGAATCAAGTAGCCTAACTTCAGAGTTTAGAATATAAATTTTAATTCTTAAATTGATGAATTATCTGTCACTTTATCTCTAATATCTGTCACATTAGTAGTTGGTTAATGTTAGAGGAAGAGAAGGAACAAGGCAGAACTAGGAAAAGGTAGCAATAGGGATGCTTGAAGTGATGGAGTAATTCTGTATCTTGACACAGATAAATGCATGTGAAAATTATCATATAATTTAATATACACAACACAAACATAAATGAATGCATTGAAACAGGCATAAAGCATGAAAGATTTAAATAAGGTATTTGGTCTTTACCAATGTCAACTTCTTGGCTGTGATACTGTTTTATAATTAGGCAGATGTTGATAGCAGAGGAACTGGAATAAAGGGCACAAGGCTCTCTCTGTACTATATTTTGCAACTTTTTTGAATCTAAGAATTTGAAATTTTTTAAAAATTTACATCTTAAATAAAATTAAATATATGAAAAGTGCTAATTATCTCAGTTATTGAGCTATAATATTCAAAAGCAGGAATTAGCACAGATTTTTTTATGATTTTTGATGTGCAAAGCATATGACTTATCTATTATTATCCTGAAGAATCTCAAGGTGTTTCCATAAAGCTGAACTACATGAATAAATAAAAATCAAAAAATAACGTTCTGTAGAGACTAATGCCATATTGTTTTTTGGAAAAAATAATCTAAACTCTGTTATTTTTATCAGTGATGGCCTAGGGGAAGGACCTAGAGTCCCTATACTGATGTGTAGATGAATATTGAGATCAACATGTCATCAACCTAATCTGTGTATTAGCCGTTTGGGAAATGTACAGACTTAACACATGAAGACAGGCCAAAGGGAAGCATGAATAAATAAATGTATAAATGAAACCACTGGGACTAACTAGCCTGGTAAAACATGTGGGGAGGAAAGCAGTAGAGCAGCATCTGGCAGTTCTTCCCTAGTGCCTTGCACATCATTTCATTGCAGGTGTCATTGACTTCTTTGTTCATTATGGGTTCACTTCTCCGTGTTCCATATTGGAGAAGAGTTTCTTGGCAACAGAATCCATATTATATTTGTATTTACAGCATCTAATGTGGTGTCTCACATAAAAAGGTGCTCAGGAAACATTGGTAAAGGGGAGAATTAACAATTAAACTGTGCCAAAGTCTTTGAAGCTAAGAATTTCTCACTCTGATCCAGAATCAGAACTTTAAAAAGAATACTTAAATCTTGGTAGAAATCAGTTTAAAACTCTGAGTGTTGAAAGTTGAACTCATTATAAAATTGTTTTATAATAAATCAGTTGAATGTAGAATGATTGGAAGGGGTCTCATTAAACTTCTGAACAATGGTTTTTTGTGCCATTTTACAAATATATTGGCCACTTGATTCATCACTCAGTTTTTCATATGTCTAAACTTCATCTGCTCTCTAATCTTCATAATGCAGATAATAAATTTAAGAGTTCTTAAGTGTTTCTGCCTTCAACACAAAATTTTACTTACTATTATTATTTGTCAACCATAGTGATTTACTAAGACAAACCAAAGTACAAGGTTGTAATCAGTTTTAATATATGGACCACAAATAAAGTTACCATACTTTCTGATTTACCTGGAAATATTCCTGTTTGTGTACACTATACCAGGGTAATTATTAATAGCTTCTCCATCTAATTCTTGAAGTATTTGGGTTTTGGTAATAAATTATTTAGTTAACCTGACCACAATGCATGATATCAGAAAAATGAAATAATAGATGAATCTGACCTACTTTGCATACCAGGTGAATAGTTATATTTTATAGATCATCTAGTAAAAGAAAACAACTTAGACCTCCATCAAAATTTGGATCTGGAATGTCTCCCAAAGGTTGTCTATTGAAGGCTTTGTCCCCAGCTGCTGGTGCTATTGGGAGGCCTAGTTGGAGTGAGGAGGTCACCAGAGACATGCCTTGCAGAGTTTATCTTGCCCCAGCCCCTTGACTTTCTGTCATTACTTCTCAATCACCACAGGCTGAGTAGCAATGCTGGCACAGGCACTGTGCCATGAGGTTTCCCCTTAACCACAGTGATGGGACCAAGCAGCCATGCACTGAAACCTCTGAACCAGCTTTCAGAGCTATTTCCTACCAACTGTGTGCAAAGGTTCCTTTTTCTTGCCAGTCCTTCTGTTTTGCCTTTTGGACAGTAGGCATTTGTACTGGGGTAAAGTGATATCTCATTGTGTTTTTATTTTGCTTTTCTCTGATAATTAGTGATATTGACCTTTTTTTTCTTTTTTCTCATTTACCTTTTGACTACTTATATGTCTTCTTTTGAGAAATGTCTATTTCGGTTTATTTTCCATTTTTAAATTGGGTATTTAGCATTTACCTACTGAGTTTATTATTTATTCTGTGGTTTTTTTTAATCAAAAAAATAACAAAACTATTTTAGATTTTAGTAATGTTTTTATAGTCCCTAAAATATTATTAGTGGAACATCAGTAATAGCCTATATTAAATTCTAAATTTATCATAAAACTATAAAAATTTAATACTGATTCTGTGAATTATTTATTAGCTGAATAAGCAACTAATTAAACATTATGACAAATAATATACCTTTTATTTATTATTTTCTTAGGCTTTTCTATTGTGATCAAATATGCCTCAGATAAAATTCACCCTTTTACCATTTTTAAAAATTTTTATAACTTTATTTATTTTTTATTCTTTCTTTCTTATGTGGTGCTGAGGATTGAACCCAATGCCTTACATGTGCTAGGCGAGCACTCTACCACTGAACTACAATCCCAGTCCACCCTTTTACCATTTTTAAGTGTATGGTTGGTTCACTGGCATTAAGAATACTCACATAATCTTCCATCTTCAGAACTTTTTCATCTTCCTGAGCTGAACTTTTGTTTGCCATTTTAAACAATAGAAAGCTGTTTTTTTCCAACGTTGCATCAAAATAAACTTTAAATAAATTTGTCAAAAAATGAAAGTCTAAATTTTTTGAAATTGCCCTAATATGTCTCATAAATGAATTGATCATTCTTTAGAATGAGTTTTATACTTTTAATATTTACTTTTAGGTTCTAAGTCTGTTAACCTGTGAAATAATAAGAAATACCTAAATCAGTGCAAGACCCTAAAATTTTAAATCTATAATTATTTTTTCATTACATAAAATTTTTTATAGTTTTGACCAAATGCTTAAAGTGAATCTTCAGGACATTTATTGGTTAAGAGCTTAAGATAATTACTTGGCATTAGAACCAAGCTATCATATCCTCAGGGCTAAGTATAATCATTCCCAGTTGTGCTAATTGTTTATTTGTGAAGGGTTCTAGAATATCTTTTTATAGTATTTCATACCCTTGTCTTGAAATTTTTTTCAAAATGTATATTTCAAAATATCTTAATATTTTATAATTAAATGAAAAGTAAACATTTACATTTTTATGCCAGCCATGTAGCATTTTATTTTCTATATTGTAAACTCTTATGTCCTTCTTTCAAAATTTCAGGAATATTTTGTCTTTAGAATGAGTGAAGAAGGAATGACTGAGCAGGATTTTAAAGCTTCTTTATTTTGAGCTTTCACCACAGGAAACATGAATTGAATAAATAAAGATATGCCTAAAATAGTTAACTGCATGCCTGGTTTTAAAGACTGATGGCCAAGGAGTTAATGTCAGCAGAAATCCCAAGAAACCAATATGTTGCATATCAAATTGTGGGCATAGAAAAACCAAATGATAGAAAGCTAGCATCTCAGCAGCACATAATCTTATGGTGCAGTTCATTCTGCAAAGCCCGTAGCTATGCAAAAATCAGAAGGCTATTCCTCAGCTTATTTGTTATCGAGTTAAAGATTGTGAATTGTCAAAAAGAATTCTAAATAAGAGTGCAACAGTAGAGTTAGAAAAAGAAAAGAACAAAAAATATTTTTAATCAAGATTAAAAATATTTAAGCATCTAACTGTGCTTAAAATTATTTTTCTCTATTTTTTTCTCTTCTTTAAAATTTCTTCTAGTAAGTTGATTCAATAAACATTTGAAGGCTTACTTTGTGCAAGGCACTGTGCTAGGAATGAGATACAAATGACGGAATATAACGTCTACCCTTACATCACATAGAGTCTATGGTAGAGATAAAACAAAACAGAAATGTTTATTACATAGTGTAAGGGTTGGGATAAGAGTAGGCACAGGGTACTGTGGAGTGCACTGGAGATGGAGACCCTTGTTCAGTTGTGGCCAGTGGTGAAAGTCTACCCTAAACAAGTAAGTTTGATTTGACCAGATGATTAGCAGGTAAGAGCAAACTAGTCAGAGGGAACACAATGTACAGTAAGACTTGAATCAAGAGATGGTGTTCTTGACTAAATAAGAGAAAAGGATCATAAATTTTAAACTATACATGAAAAAACATTTTTGTCCCCAAAATAAATTTTTTCATCTATAAAGTGGTGACTGGCTGTAAGTATAGAAAAATATCCCTGAATTTTCAATATAGCCTCCAGCAAATGAGATTTTAACAGTATGTCTTTGCATGAGGTCAATAAATTACATATTGATTAAAATTTTTGGCTATAATTTGGAGAATAATACTTTTTTAAATACTTTAGGGTTTAGTTTGGGCAGATAAATAATAATTCTTCTTATTAGTTATATAAGAAGCCACAATCATAAAATTTATGATTGCAAATATGAAAGTTATGTATTAGCCATCTTTTGGAAGACAGACTCTGGCAACTTAGGAAAGTTGCTTAGTTAGACATGCAAAATCATCTTCCCAATACGTTTGTCATTGCCCACATATGTAATTGAAAACACTATATATTTATCCATACTTATAAAATTGTGTTGCATTGTTCTATGGTATGGTTCTTTTTTTTTTTAAAGTGCAAATATTGACTACCTTTTGTCTGTTACTGCAAGCCAGGAAGTATATTTGAAGATTATTATCCTCTGCTATTTCCTAAATAACTAACTGATTTCTCATGGTGGATAAAACTTGACTTATTTTGTCTGGAACACTTCAGAGCTATACACAATGGTTTGGTTTATGCCTACATGCATTTACATAATGAATCTGTTTAATAGTTTTCTATTTTACTTTTCTCCCTTACAAAGGCAGTCTTCAAATGAATCATATCTGTTGCTTAGTTCCTGGATAGGTGAACATTTTGCTTCATTTGCATAATGTTTTCATTGGCATGTGGGATTCAGAAAGTTATTAACTGTATATTTGCAACAGTGAGAAATTTTCCCCCTAATTTTGTTGGATCATATATTCAAACCAATAAAAATAAAATATACAATATTCTGCCATCTTAAATGTAAAAGAGTTTGCAATCAATTTGGTTTAAAGAAATTAAAGTCATACAGTATAACTAGAGAGAAGAAGGCCTTTGGTACTCTTCTTAATTCATAATGGAAACAACTGTTCTGGTCTAAAGAGTCATGAGAAACGTTGTTCCAAAACCTTTTTACAAAAAGATTTATTCTTTATTAATCAGCAAAGCAGAAAATTCTAATTATCTGGGAAAGATTTAGAAATTGCATTCAACTAATGTGTTTTTCAGGTACTTTACAATGCCTCTTGCACATTTAATTGAGCCATGGAATAGTATCAATCACCCTTTCAATAAAAGGATGATTCAAGAATAGATGCTGACCCAACTTCTTTAAGCTTTGTTTTTAGTAGAATGCTAATTAACAAAGAGATGGTAATCTAAATTTCATTGTGTTCTGAGATTTGGAAACAGGTGTTTTATCATTGATTATTCAATGAAAAGGCCAGTTCCCTGGAAAGGTTATGTACATGACTTTTGCTAACTTGTTAATTGATTCCTCCCCCTTGGTGTTCTGCTTCACCTTTTTATTGAAAGACTAGGAAAATAAATGACAAATGAACGTGCATATAATCTGATGCTCTTAATCAATACTCATCTTGGCTCTTTGAATATAAACCTGCAACTGTGATTAGGGTGCCACCCAGAGCTCTGGCTCTGATTCACTTGTTCTCATCCAATCAGAACTACTAGCCATTCTGTTACTCCTTCACTGGATTTCCTCACTTTCTCCTTGCGTTTGGAATGGCTTTCTTTGTTAAATAGAGCAGTAAACTATTCACTTTTTAAGATCCAGTTCACACATTACCTCAGCTGATGAAGACTTGCCTGGTAATTTTCCCCATACACTGACTGCCCTTCTTCTGAACCCTGGTGTTCTTAGTACCAGGGAGCCTCTTACGATTGTATTAGCCAGTGTTCTTTTGGCTCCAGGTGATAAAATCCAAGTCAAAACAGTTCATAGACAAAGAGTGGGGACAACTGACTCAGGTAAGTAAGAAGTTCAAGGAGTGGCAATGATTTAGGTGTGACTGGATTCCAGGCCTCAAATTATGTTGACAAAGCGCTTGCTTTGCGTGTGCTCTCTCTGTCTCTGTGTCTCTCTGTCTCTCTCTGTCTGTCTCTGTCTCTGTCTCTGTCTGTCTCTGTCTCTCTCTCTCTCTATCTCTGACTCAGCATTGCTTTTGTTTACATGGTCTGGGCTGTCAGTCCCTCCAAACTTAAATTCTGTTTAGAAGGCAAAATCTTTTTCCTGACTTCTTTTATAATTATTCCAAACAAAATTTCTGATATTTGACTACTTTGAGTTATTATCTGTCTCCACAAATGAATTACTGTGAGGAAGAGAATGGAGAACCTTGTCTTTATCCACAGACCCAATGGCTGAGGTTATCTCTCCACAAATTAATCACTGTGAGAAAGAGAATGGAGAACCTTGTCTTTATCCACAGACCCAATGGCTGAGGTTATCCCTAAAAAATTTACATGGATTAAGAAAGAGGAGGTCTAGTTATATAAATAAATCTCAGCTACTATTAACATCAACAACAACAAAAAAAAAACAGGGTAGAAAGATAGGATGTTTAGCTGGGGAAGAAAATACACAAAAGCTGTCTGTATTTAATATGATATCTATATTTGCAATTATCAATATGTATGTAATATCTGAAGTGCAAACTGAGGTCGGGGTATATACTTTATGAGCTGATATAGTTATCAAATGCTTAGTTTCTAATAAAAATCCATTTTATTATCTGGTGTTCTCTTTTTAAAATACAGTTGAATGAAGGTTAATAAAACAGACAATGAGTAACATAGTTCTATAGAATTGCACAAGTTAAGGGTAAGGTGCTGATAATCTATCTCAAATTGTTAAATTTAGTGAAAAAAATAAAACTATAGCTCCATATAGTAATTAAGTAAATAAAAGCCATAGGGGGAATTTTACGACAATCTTCTGAACTCTCATTCCATTTATCCACAATGGTTTTCAGTTGGCTTACTCTTCTTACAATGGTATAGTGAGCATATGTACCATGCACTTGACAAGACCAAGGGGTCATTGAAGATAGAACCTGATTCCTCATTCCTCTCTGTGTATGACTTGTCTAGTCTAGAAATTCATATGTATTCTAATTGCTTTAAAATAATTGGTGAACATATTTCACTACCAGGGATATATCCAAAGGAGACAAATCCTCATACCAAAAATAAAAACAAAAACAAAAAAAACCCTGCCCTCCCCTGTTTATTACCTCACTATTCAAAATAGTAAAATGTGGAATGGACCCGATGACCTTCAATAGATTATTCGATAAAGGAAATATCGTGTGTGTGTGTGTGCACGTGTGTGTGTCATGGAATATTAGCCACAAAAAAGAATGAAATCCTGTCATTTATAGAAAAATAGTTGGAATTAGAGGTTGTGATGTCAAGTAAAATAAGCTAAACACAGAAAGATAAATACCATTCTCACTTATTTTTGGAAAGTAATAAAGCAGTCTTGTAGAACAGAATGTAATAGTGATCACCAGTGTTTGGCAAGGTTGGTGGGAGAGTGGCCAGAAAGAACTTCAATAAGGGACACTAAATCACACTTGGAGTAGAGAAATTACTGCTAGTTTCTCTTTCATAGGGTAAATATAAGTTGAGACAACCTGATATATTTCAAAATGACTAGAAGAGTATGAAGTTTCTAACACATAAAAATTATTAATGTTTGAAGAGATAGAAATGCTTACTACTCTTATTTGGTCATTACATATTGTATACATATACTGAATTGCCATAATGTGACTCATAATGACTGCATAAATTATGTCTCAATGAAAATTAAAAATTGTTGATCCTCACAAAATCTTTTCAAACAAACATACTTCCCCTTTTAAAGGATTATCCCATTTATTTCTGCCTTAGTCTAATATTTGAGCAGTGCTTTCTATAAAAATTTCCTTCCTGATTCACTAAATATTCTCTTCATGTCTTTTTTGATTTGCAAGTTACATTAGCTATTTGCACTCCTTTTACATAAGCTATAAGAGTTTCTAGGTGAACATTAATTCTCCTTGTTAGATGATAAATTATTGTTCTTATTTGATAACAAAATAAAATTTGATATTTCACATTTATGTATTTTGATCATCATATACCCTTTATGTAAGATGTGCTTTTAAAGTATGGTGTATCACCATTTTCAAAATCTTCTCTAATAAAGTTTTTAGATGAGGTAGTGAGAATGTAAAATTGGAGCCAAGAAACATATAGTGTTTGACCACATATTGCCAGACGGTTTTTTACTTCAATCAATGTAGTCTAAAAGACTGAATAGTTGTATGGAATCATAGGTCAAAAATTTGTTTTCTCATTTTTCATAAAGAGTCTAACACCCTTCTTACGTATATGAGACAGCATAAGATAGTGAAATCCATTTCTGAGAAGCACTCTACTGTAGGCAATAGTTATTAGGCTATTGCGCTAAGTGGCCAAGGTAGGCATTATAGTGATACTTTGTTTTCTTTAAACAAACTTCACCATTCTGCAAACATAGCCCATCACTTCTGCAAATACAGCCAGTCAGTCACCTGGAGAGAACATAGCAATATTATAGAAACTCATCCCCTCTAAAGAGAAATGTTAAAAAAAATAGCTAAAACCTGTTTGATGTTGAGACCATGCTGTTATTTTCATCTCACAAGATCACCAAGCTCTATCAGTTACCTGAGATCTGTTTTGTCTACCATATAATAATTTCCTTTTTCCTCCCTATCATCTAACCCACTATCTGACACATAGGATATAAGCAATTGTTCCAGAATTAATGAATGGTAAACCTATCTATTAAAGTCACTATGAAGTAAAGGAAGCAAAGTTCCTGAGAACTGTTTTCTTTTACACTAGCCTGCTATTAAGTTACCCCATGAGCTGCTACTTGATCCATATGCACTTGATGGAGAAAGCAGGTGAGTGCTGGGTGAATTAAGTAGAGTACTATGATTTTCCATAGAATAATTAAGCCTCAAGCAATTGTGCTTCTGGAAAAAATCATTCTTTGGAGAGTCATGATTCTAACCAGAAAGAGATGTCAGCAGTAGCATCATTCATTCTTCCTCAGTGGAAGCTCTCAAAATATAGGCTCTTTCCTACTATATTTTAATTGCCCTTATCTTTATATTTACTCTGTGAGATTCAGAAGTAAGAAAGATGTCAATTTGCACTATCACAGAAACTGTACTAAAGTATTTCTTAATTTGTAGCCAAAATACATTACAGATATGTTCATATTTTATCTATTATTTGGGAGTATTTTCAGCCTCCTAGAGACTGAACAGCTATTAAAAGTAAATCATTATGGCGGTTCATCATTAGATATTATCAAGACCTCCTACTGCTTGCACATCCCATTGTTTTTCTTCCAGTGAGATAATGAAACCACTGACTTCTTTTATCATAACACATATTCAACTAAAAAATACTGAGAGGCTGTTCCATGCAAGGCACTTTCTGGTGAAGTAAGAAGTGTAAAGATAGGTAATAGATAATCTTTTTATCATGTATCATGAACTTATAGTAGGGGAAATATAACAAGGCAAATAAAATTTAATCAAATTCAGAATTAATAAGCATTGTGAAAACCAAAAATGGGAGTTCAAAGCAGGAAAAAAAATGGGTAAGGGAGAAGCAGAGTTTATGGAATTTTGAGTGAGGTTATGAAGGAAGCAGAGGGGTCTGAGAGGTAAAATGTAGGGTGGAGAAGAGATGGAAAAGGTATAACAAAGGGACCTGTGTCAGCATATATGAGACAGGATGAGACTAAGGCTTGTTGTGTGTTTATGAATGAATTCAGCCTGACTGAAACACAACTTTTGTTTGAGGGATTTATGAGAGAGGAGGATGAAAAGGTTGCTGGAAACCACAGTGTACCTCAGACCTGGGAAAGAGGTTGTAAGGAAAGTATTGGGACAAGAGAAACTATTAAATGCTTTTAGCATCACAGAGAAAAATAGCATGTTAGGAAAAATATGCTGGTGGGAGTATTAAGAGTATTATAGGCTTTGCTTTCTTCACGTAGTCTGATACAGTTATTTGCCTCTTCTTTTCAACTCTACTTTTCCAAAACCTGTGTATCCTTCATCACAAATGTTACCTCCTTCAAGAAGTCTTCCATTCCCTTTGCACTCTGAAGCAATCTCTCCTAGAAATTGTCATGCTGAATGTGAGCATTTAACTTTAAACAATATTTGTATATCATGCTATTTTCTAGTATGAAAATATTACATTTTTATTAAGGAAAAACATGTATATAATCTAAAAATTTAATTGTTTACATCTTAAGAGAGACCTGCAAAGTAGTATGCCATATTTAATTTCTGAACTGAGAAAATGCATATTCATTTAGAAAGTGTTTTATCATTCACAATGCTCAAGAAAACGAAGAAAAGTTAATTGATAAAGTACCATTTCTCTGCTATGTTACCTGTGATCAAGTCGTCAGTATTATTATCTCTTGTGTCACAGCTATCTTGGCATTACAGAAAGTAATACTGGAAGGATTTTTAGTAGGATCCCTTTTCTCCATATAATTCCAGGTCAGAATCTGCCAAGGAAAAGCATTTGTGCAAGATTTGGAATCAGAAAAGGGAGAGAAGGGATAGTTGCAAGAAGATTCAGGGTTAGAAGAAGCTCTGACTTCCATATTGCTGGCAGCAAATATCAGTGTTTCCATTCTCCTTGATATTGATGAGGTTTATCATAGCTCTTGTGCATCACTAGACTCTAGCAGCTATGTTCCTGGACTTAATTCCAGCCCTTCCAACATTTAAATGAAAAGATTTCTACTTCCCTATATTGAACTTTTCCAAATTAGACTATCTATTGTGGCTTGTAGGTTTTATTTTAATGAAAGTGTAACTAATTCAGGTACTATTTTAAGAGTAATTCTTGCTCTAGTTTAAGACTTACTCAACAACCATGATTAAGGATATAAAATGAAAAATATATGCTTTTTCAGATAAGAAAAAAGAACTACATTGCATTAAAAATAAATCTTAGTTTTTGCTAAAAGTGAAAATTATTTTACAAAAAGCACATCGGAATTAACAGAATGTAACAACTGGAGAATTCAGAAAAGAACATGTGCCTCAGAATTAATTCACTAAAACCACAAGGAAAACCAGCTGATTATACACCCACACCTGGCAAGCCTTAAGGGAAGCTCAGGTGGCATTAATTACCAAGTACTTCCCTAAGAATGCAGTTGGAGACCCGCAAAAACCCACATGCACTTTGGTCTTTGACATATAGGCCAGATAAGCTCAGAACTGGAAAAGCCTGAGAAGAGAGACGGGGACATTGATAAATCTGGTACCACTGTGTTGAATATTTTATTTATCTCAGGATTTTCCATATCACCCAGATTATTCCCCTCTTCCTAGGTTTAGTGACAACCTGGTATATCAGATGGGTCACATAGCTTCTAGGTCAGGAAGCACATTCAGCTATGCATCGTAGATATTGCCTTCTTACTTGCAGTGGATTGGCTTTACAAACTGAACATGGTTGGCAGAATAAGCCCCTGGATTTCATCAGGCAAAAGACATCATCCTTTCATTGGCTGCACAAGGTCTCATTGCAGCCTTAAAAGGAGCAATTAGAAGATTCCTTTCAGCATCAACTTTGTTGAAATTGCAGCAAAATTAAAACCTAATTTATTCTTCTTTGTCATCATTATCATTCACAATGTAACTAGAAAACAATATTATTCAGAATAATACTGTTTATTTCAGATAAACAGTATTATTCAGAAAATAAATATTTTTTAATTTTTATTATTTATTATTTAGAAAATAAATATTCAGTTTATTTCAGAATAAACACTGGACCCATCTCAGTTTCATTACCTCTGTGTTGTATTTTGCTTCATTTAACTCTTTCTAGGAGACAGCACTGCTTAGAATGAAAAACAACTCCTGATTGAAAGACTGTCTTTAATGAAAACAACCTCACTTATTGCTGGTACTTGCAAAATTATGCAATTTTTTTTAAAGTAAAGAAACTTACTATACCTTGGATATGAATTAACTGTATTCCCCCAACCTCCAAGGCCCGCAGAGATACATGTGATTAGCGCTTTGTCCCAAGGTGGTATTATTGGGAGGTACTATGCAGCTTTCAGGAGTTGGAGCCTAGCAGGTGGTCCTTAAGCAATTGAGGGCTTGCTCTTGGAAGGTATATTCTCACATGGCCCTTGTGAGAGCTACTGATAGGGTTGTTATAAAAGGAGCAAGTCTGCACCTACTTAGCCCTCTTAGATTCCTGGACCCAGGTATGACAGCTGCTCCCAGCCTGTGCGTTCTCACATACCAGTCATGGGGACTTCACCAGAGCTCCTGTTACGATGTTTGGACTAATACACAATTCCTTTATTTTTTATTTAAAATTTTAAACTGATAAATAAAAACAGAAAAATTGTTCATATTAATGGGGTACTATGTGATGTTTTGATACATTATACTTTGTGTAATGTTTAAATCAGATTAAACATATCAGTGTCCTCAAGCATTTATATCTTATTTATGGTGAAAACATTCAAGTCTTTCTTGGAAGAAGCTTTTTGAAATGTAAGCATATTATTGTTACCTATTTTTTTATCCTTATCTAACTGTAACTTATTATCCTTTGATCAATCTCTCTTCACTCCTTTGCCCAACACAGCTATTATTCGTCAGATAATGGTGCATGATTGAATCAGTATCAATGTTTTAAAACTGTTGCACAGGTTTGTTATAATTCACTATGTACCATAGGTAAGCATCCTTAATTTAACCAAAATGAAAACAGAAAACCTATATAAAAAAACTGAATTATATCTATCTACAGACATTTCAATGGGCCTAGGAATAGAAATCCTAGTACTATAATATGTAACATATACACCTGCCTGAAGGGAGAGGAAGAAAACCTACAACTATTATATATAACTGTCTGTATATCTTGTAAGTTAGAAAAATATTCAGAAACCCAATGAAGTGCATAAGGAATGGGTAAAATACATTGGCATAAATGACTTTTTTTCCTGCTTTGTCAATGAAATGGTTTTGTATCTGAACAATGACCAACCCTGATAGTTTAGGAGCAAAACTGTATACAAAAGCTCAAACAAGTAAAAGCTTTGAGCAGTTGATTTGCATATAACTTATGGTTAAAATAATTAAGATAGGGCACTTGCTTTTGAGAGCATTACTGGAAATAATTAGATGGACTTAGCACATATTCTCAAGTACAAATTGAATTCTAAAGCAAAATGTTGACTTTTTCAAACTAGGTGTATACTGGAAGTAGGCCTCATAATGAAAGGATTACAAAGTCTATTACTGTTTTAAAAAAAAGTTGCAGGAATGGTTATTGTGATTAAATTTTTTTGACCAAAGAATCATAGCACAGAAGATTGAACTTAAGACATTTGTATTGTTGCTTTGCTTCCAGAAATTTTAATGAGAAATAAACAACTTAAAACAATTATATTTTACTAGGTGGCAAATGAGATCTTACTCTTGTCTCTATTTGGGATACAGTCCCAAACTTGAAAAGTTTAGAAAATAAGTTCCTCTAAATAAACAAAAAATAGCGTCTATTTTTCAAGAACTTTATTCTTTTGGGGCAGACATGTTTTATGATTTATTAAGAAGTGGTCTATATGGTTATGTCAACATCCTTCTTTCCAATGTAGGAAGATATTAGCATATCAACTGAAATTTTTGGAGAGAACTTGTTAGAGATACAGAATTTGTAGGAAAAAAGCATACTCAAAAAACTAAAATTATTATTTAAATCACTTTTCTCAAATTATCAAAAAACTAATAATCTGCCGGGTGCGGTGTCTCACGCCTGTAATTCCAGCACTTTGGGAGGCTGAAACAGGAAAATTGCGAGTTCAAAGCCAGCCTCAGCAATAACAAGGCACTAAGCAACTCAGTGAGACCCTGTGTTTAAATAAAAACACAAAATAGAGCTAGGACTGGGTCAGTGGTCGAGTACCCCTGAGTTCAATTCCTGGTACCAAACAAAACAAAACAAAACAACTAATAATCTGATTTATATAGAATTATTAAGAAATTTGATTCTTACTACATACAATTTATTTAATTTTTTGATATAATTGTGCAAAGCTTATTTGTAGGTGCTGTAAAAAGAGATGTTTTACAACCCCCTGGCATTTGTGTACATACTGATTGATTTTATTAAATCTTAAGTTGATAGTATTTGATATAAAATATCTTCTGCTCAGATTGTTCCAATCGAGATTTTTCATATGGGTTTTAAGTTAATGGAAATGTGTGTATGATATACATGTATCTACACTAGAGAGATTATAAAGACACAATTATATTTTATAATTTTCCTTCTAAAAACCATAAGCAATTCAAATGTCCATCAATAGTTAAGTTATTAAATTACATTACAATAAATTCATTAAAAATAAGGAAGATAAGTTTTTACTGATACACATAATAATCACTGAAATATGTGGTTCTATTAGAGACCAATTTCAAAACATTGTATCTTGGTTTCTGAAGGTAGGTATGCATATAAGCCTGGAGTATTATTAAGAGGATCATGAAAAAATGCTAACACTGGCTGCCTTTGGGGAAGGAGTAATGAGATATCAAATGGGAAGTTTATGGAGACCCTGTCTGCCCTTCCTTCTCTAACTTGTGAAAATGATTTGCATTAATTTTTTTGTACTTTCATTAGTGATTCAGGTGGTTATACAAGCTGCCTTGTACCCATCCTGCCACACCCCCTGTAATAACCACCATGCCTCACTTGCCCTATTCTACACCATTCAGATTCATGACCACAGATGATTTAGATGAACTTTTTCATCTCTTTCTTAGTCACTTGGACCTGCTGTTAATATTGACTATTCATTCTGTGTTTTGGTGTTGGCACTTTACTTCAGCCATATAATAAAGAGTAGCACACTCCCACATTCAGTGTATACTCCTGAGTCTTAGTAATTTGTAGATTAGATGGTAGAAACTTTATATCAAGTCCTTGACCAATCTCTTAATTATTTACCATGTCAAAGAATCTTTAATGTTGTTGTTTTTATTGCACCCTTGTGGACCATTTGCTAAAAAGCAATTTGCTATTTTGGAGATAAATTAGCTTTATTACTTCCTGTTCATGTACATTGAAAAGCACTGTGGACTGTTATTCTTTCTAACTCATCTTCCATCCTCAGCATCAATGCACCTATTAAATCTAAAAGCCTTATTTTTCACACCATAAAAAGGTAGAGTTGGCTTATTTTTCATGATTAAAAACAAAATATTTTTGCTAATTTATACTGCAGAATTGCTGATTTCTGTTCTCATAAAATTAATCATAGAAAATTAGCATGGGAGGAAACACAGAGTGCTTTTCACAATATTTAAATAAAACATTAGCTTGATTTTTATGTGTGTGAAAGGTGAATTTTAAATTTAATACTTCACTAAATTTCCAGGGGAAAAGTGGTACATGGATTTATTGAAACACTTGATTTCAATACGGAAGACAGAAAAGGAGAAAAGAAAATTCTTCTTACCTTAAACAACTGATATGATTTAGAAGCACATCATAAGCCACTTAGGTGTAATGTCATATCAACATGTATAGTGACAGGATTTGTAAAAATAGAATAGATTTTGTTTCCGGGGTTCTTAAACTAACTGTGTTAGTAAAGAAGGACTAAATTATAATATTAATGTTTTCTGATAATTTTATAAGTGCTGAAGAGAGTAGTTGTCTGTTTTTTTGTATTAATTTCCCTTTTAGCTATATGTAGTTTTTTATAAATGGTATTATTTCTAGTGACTTCTGTCATTTACTGTTTATCTTCCATATGTCATCCATTTCAAATATATTTTTCGCATTGTTATAATAAATCTGACTAATGTGTATTATATCTCTCACAGAGAAAAATACCACAAAGTGAGACACACAACAGTTAAATAACTTGGATAAGATAGCAAAGCAAATAACTGAGAATATCAAAATACAATTTACAATTTGATTGCATGAACAATCTTATGATCTTCACATCTCATTTTATCATTTAGACTAAAATGCAATGACATATTTAATACAACTATACATAAAGTGGATAAATATTTACATTTAAATAACTAAGATAAAATTATATATTGTGAAATCATACTAAATGTAATTATTAAATTTATAATAATGCAGTTAAATGTACAGCTTTTCTCCAACTTAAGCTCTGTCCTTACTCTTGGGGTAAACCTGCCATCTTACCCATGTCATAGTTAAGACATAGGGGTCAGAACACTTTTTCAAGGTAGAGAGAGAAATTCAAAAGACTTTAAAGGCCCAGACTTAGACAGATATCTATGGGTTTGATATGCTAAGGGGAACTTGTACCCTTAAAATTCTTCTTTCTGTACCATTTATCAAATTGATTTCTATTCTAGTGCCCTAGGTATTTAGGCATGTTGCTTTTGACTTCAAAACTGAATGAAAAAAAAATTCTACAAATTAGTTGTCTATCTATTTAACGATGTTATTAATAACTGAACTAGAAGGATATGCATTTAAGATTCAAGATGCAGTATTTCTTACTGTTCACCTAAATATAAAGAAATGTCTCAGGGATATTGCTCTGCTTTGCTAGGCAATAGATTTTCAGATTTAAAAATATATTGGAGGCTGCAGCTTAGTGGTAGAACAATTGCCCAACATGTAAAAGACTCTTGGTACAATCTCTGTCACTGAAGAAAAAAAAAGTTATTGGGTCTCTGAAGTTTTCAATTTCTGTGTATTCCGAGGGATTTTATTTACATCATCAAAGATGTGCATACTCATTTAAGATCTATTTTAAAGACCACGAAAATAGCCACATTTCTTCTGAGACAGAAAATATTTCAAAAATAATTATCATACTTTCTTTCTGGTTGCATTTAAGAAGATATAGATCCTTCCTTGGGTAGTTCATAATCTGTATGTATTTAAGAACATAAAGGAAGTACAACTGAATTCTTGATGGAATGAGGAACCAGCTCCAGTTTGAAAACATCAGAAATTACTTTTCTCATGTAGAAAACTACAGAATTATTTAAAAATTCAAGAGAAAAACAGACAGGAGAGGACTATTTAGTTTTTCAGTGACCATTTTTAGTGTATGATAAACCTGATGATAGTTCTATTCCTAGAATTATCAAGCTGGCATATTTCATGAACACAAAGTGTTGTATTTAAACCAGCATATTTAGACTCTGATATAGCTTATGTCTGCAATCTATAGTAGTAGAACACTTAAGAAACATTGTAGTGATACTTATGCTTATTTTCAGACTCTAAAATACAGGCATTTCTTTCTGGGAAACTGTCTAATGAAGAGCAGAATTGTATTATACTTAGTCAGAAACTGAAATTTACCCAGTGTAGTTTGGTCTTGCAATATATATTAATCACATAACTTATACAAGCAACAGCACCTTCAAGACATTTGGTACTAAAAGGGTAGGAAGACAGTTTCTTTTATTACGTAAAGTTAAGTCTAGTGCAGGAGACAAAATGACAATAACAGCAAAATCATTTACCACCCATTTAAGGAAATCCCTTCATAAATATAATACCCTCAATTTGGTAAAACCACAGAGGAAAAGCCCATTGTTTTCTATTGGATGGAATAAAAAATGGTGAAATTAGGATGAGTGTATAGAAGTTTCACTTAGAATAGGAATTTTAGATTTTTAGAATTATGAGGGAAAATGGGCAAGGTAAGCTTGGTGAGAGGCACCTAAAATGCAGACAGCGTCTAAGAACATTACTCAACAAGTCAGTATAAACTTTGTCTCATTCCAAAGCAAAAAAGGGCTTTAAGTAAAGATGGAATCATTAGCTTTGTATTTTAGAAAAGTTAATCAGGCAGTAATATGGAGGCTAAATTGCAAGTGGACTATGGGGAGGTCAAAAGCAATGAAATGCTCTTAGAAAATAGTGTGCAATGGTCCAAGAAGGAGTTAAAGGCCAGGCTCAAGACCTGATTGACAGACACCTATATTTAACAGATGAGTAGAATCTTAATACCCTCAAAGAGTGTGAGAAGAAATGGCCAGAGAAGAATAGAAAGTGAAGGGATGAGAGAAATTTAAGAAGATAGAGTGCTCACTAGTGCAAATACCATGAGAAAGTCAAATTAGATAAAATTGGAAAGGCATCATTGAATCTGGAAATTCTGAGGGCATTTAATTATTGGAGGAATTTCCGTGGAAAGGTGAGGACCAAATATAGTAGCTACCATGAGTGTCGTAAGTTTAATTATCTTGCACGTATGAATGAGATACTCTAAAATGCTATACTTGCATTCTAATCTTGGTCCTGATATTTAGAACTTGATTCTTTCTAAGTGAAAATGTGGATAGATTAGAATGTCCTAAAATTCTGTTAGTGTGATTGAGCTTGTGGGATCTAGAGACTTTGCATTCAGTTTCTGATACCTACCATTGATGTTGCTTTGAACAGATAGTATTTCCTTGCCTCCTTTGCCAGAAGGGCTTAAAAATATTGATTCAAGGATTGGTATGAAATTTAAAAACATGAACTTGTGGTAATAATTATTTTGTAATTATGGTTTAAAAATCTTTGCACTAAAAATCTATGTTCTCAGGTTATGTTTTTTCTTCGGGAGCTTTCTTTTCTAACAGCTTTCGTCACCATTCATGGGAGTTTCAGGCTAAACTTCTTAAATTTGTTCAAATATAAGTTTCTAACTCTGTACTTCATACTGTGCAGTTTTGTTTGGAAGTGTTTATTTTCTAGTGCTCTCATAATGTAACATAGTAGCACAGACTGGGTAGCTTAAATAATAGACATTTTCTTATGGTTCGGGAAACTGAAGTCTGAGAGGAAGATGTTGGCAGGGTTGGTTTCTACTGAGACCTTTCTCATTAGCTTCATAATTATTTCAGCCTTCTCCCCAGGTGTTTTGATGGCCTCCCTAATCTCTTCCTCTAAGGACATCAGTCAAATTGAGTAGGACCCATGCTAATGACCTCATTTTAACTTAATTATCCTTTTAACAGGCCTAACTCTCGTCACATCCAAGGTACTGTGTGTCAGGACTTCAACATGGATTTTAGAGGATACAATTTAGCACATAACTACCATGTCTATTCAACCCTTAAAACTTAATAGACCCCCAAATTTCCCTCCCACGTGTGTCCTTCCCCTAATAACAATATTCATAAAAGTCTCTCCTAGATTTTGAATTTCTTCTGGTCATCACTGAAGTCTCATTGTGTCAGGGGCTAGCATTTGTTCAATTGAAATACCACCTTCATTCTATTGTCATACTCTTTATCTTTACTTCCTTTTCAAGATGACATCATTTAACTCATGGAAGCTGTTCTGGTTCTTGTCACTTGGTTTATTGGATCTGTGTCTTTAGTAACTGACTCAGTCTAAACTATCCACTTCTTGAGTGTACATATTAAAGCAAACTTTCTCTGTCAACTACCCTCCATTTGTGAAGCTATTCCTAGCAATAAGAAACTCTGCCCAGTCACTTCCCTGTCACTCTACATCGCACTTTCCCACAGTCAGCATTGGGCAAGAGCAGTGGTGGATTGCAAACAGAAGTAGGTAAGAGAAAAACTTCCATGATGGAAGGTGACTCTAAGCACCTGCCTGTGCAACCCCATTGCCTAGCACATGTTACCTGCAGAAATTGAAATCTTCATTTGTTACCACTGTCCTGAAGGTCAGGTTTGGTTTTCACAGTGCAATTAGGAAATAGTTGATAAAAAAGAATATATGAATAAATGCCTGTATAAATTTGGGAAGATGGTAAGAAAGGGTGTTTACCATACTACCCCTAATGGTTCCTGAAAGAAAGTAGAGATGAGGCATGGTTTGACTAGAAGAATGAGAAGCCTTTTTTATCTTTCTATGACTTAGGTGTAAGGTTTTGGAAGAACATTTTTTTAAAGTTATCAATATATTTCTAATAAGGGAATCTTTAACTTAAGGTTTATATATGTCAATGTATAACGTGAAAATTAGAGTTTTATGATAACCAAATATACTAAAGTTAGCAATCACAGATGTGAAACATCAGAAAACTAGAATTAATGATTTGCATTTTGTCCAAGCCATTTGAATTCTTTGAACCCCAATTTCCTCTTTAAAATGAAGATCATACTACAAAAATTTTGTATGTCTTTAATACGAGAGATTATATATTTGTAATAGCCCTGATACCCTAGAGCAGGAGTTCAGCAAATGGTAGAGGCTAAAACTGGAAATCACAGCAGTAGAAGCTATATAAAACTTTAGCTTACTACCTGTTATTACGGTACCCCCTCCCTTTCTTCCTGCCAAGTTCTGAGTCTTGAAAGGTTTTGTTTTATGAGTAGTAACCTCTGTAGGGAATCCAAATCCCAGGGATATAGTGGCATTTTTATTTTTACAAATGTGTTTATCAGCTATGTATATAGCTGTGAAAACAAGTAAGAGAGGGAGAGATGTCCTCTAAATGACAGTATCCCTAGGGAAAATGACAAGCTCATGGTTGGTAAATAAATTATGTTTATATATTTGTATGTTCATGTCAGTTTTGTTACTATTTCAAGCTGGCACTTGGGTGTTCACAGCTTTCATTTTATTACAGTCACTTTATACATAAAAATATAAAACCCAGGAAAAAAAATGTCCCAAGTGGTGTGCTAAACCAATGTTTTGAAATAAGTAAAGCTTTCATCTGTTTTGACTATTTCTCAATGGAAGATATACTTTTAAAAAGAACTAGAAGCCCTTTAAAATGAATAAAATTTAATTGAAATTTATTTTTACTCCCATACAATATGTTCACCCTTAGAAAACAACTAAAATAGAAAGCTTTATAAGGAGTAAAACATTTTTTTTCTTTTCTGTAAACTCTAGTGTTAGGAAACCAGATACACATATGCATATGCCAATAGAGCACTTCATAAATCATCTAAGAACAAAGACAAGGAGAATTCTATTTTTATATTTGACAATTTTTACATTTTCAGTGCTGTATCTATTTGGGGGAGATGGATGACCTAAATAAATAACTAATAAAATTGAAAAAGCACTTTCAATATGTTGGTGTATGTTGCCATACACCAACATACTCAAACATATTTTCACATAAGCATATAGGAAATTGTTAATCTAAGCATTTAATTTTTTTTTCCTGTTTGCTTTTCTAGATTCCCTTTCCACTCTTCTGTCCTTTCTTACTTCTGTGCTCTGGGAAACTAAGCCTTTGGACATCACTGATGGCCTTTATCTGCCTCCAGCTTTTGTTTGGGTTGAAAGCTTATCAGAGATTCAGGCAGAAGACAGCAGGGCCAAAGGGAAGCAAGATTGGGGAATCAGTCCCCTGGTTTCCTCCTGGCCCAGTCACTAGTGATTGCCTGTCTTCTCCTAAAAGGCACACATCAAGTGCCTCTCTTCATACAGCTGCACTTCAGCATAGTAAGCTAGTGAGTTAAGAAGCAAATGACTCCCCACTGTGAGCAAATGTGGAATATTGCACTATGTGATAATTTCCTAAACTCTGGTATCTCTTGGGTGAATTATGCTATTGTTTAAAAATAATAATCCATTCAAAGTTAACTGTGAAGTGTTTTATACTATCCAAATTCTAATGGATAGTTTGTAATAGCAAAATTTTGGAAACAACTTATTTCACCATCACTTATATTTGAGTGAGATGTGATAAATCACAAGAATAAAATATACTAGCATTAATGTGAATGAAATAAATCATCATAATCAATAAAGAGAAATCACAGCCCTATAATGTTTAAGCAAAAAAATTGCCAGGTGCAATTTTCTTCCTTTGTGGGTGGACCAGCCTTTCTGTATTTTCCCTCCCTGGCCTAACCCTCAAGTTACATGTTAACAGGGCTTTTACAGTTGAGTTTTATTTCTAAGATGCATTGTTGGCCATTCCTATAAGAACAGAGCTCTTGTATTAAAAGATCAGAGGTCTTTTACATGACTATCTTCATGATTCTGTTTGCCTAGTCATAGTAAATTTACAGGTTCTTAGTAGAGATGGAGAGGCACTGACATAGTTCCTGAATTCGACTAACGTCAGTCTTCTGTTCCTGCGTCTTACCATCTTGTGAAGTCTGAAAGAAAAGTAAATTGATAATGTTCTTGATTTTTAGGAAAGAGGTAAAAAAATAAGTTGCATTCTCTTATGACCCATAATCTTATTTGAATATGATACACTAAATGACATTTTTGAAGTTTAGGCACATACAGTGTAGCCCAGGGCCTAGTATTATGTCTAGCACATAATGAGGCCTGAATAATACTAAAACATACATAAAATATTTACTTGAAAAACACATGTGAAATGAATTACTCAAATTTTTAATGATCCATAAAGGCTTAAAATTTAAATATTTCCATACATGTATGTTCCATTATTCTATACAGCCTGAACAGAATTAGTAAGATAGAAATTTGCATGCTGAAATTTCATTGGAAAGCACTTGTGAAAACACCTGTAAGGAGTAAGGGAAGCAGGGGGATCCCAAATTGTTGTAACACTTAACTGTTGTAACACAGAAGGGATCCCGAACTGTTGTAACACTTGAAACAGATGAGTTAGCTAATTTTACAGACAACTCTGGAGCTGATATGTCCCATTAGTTTTTTGTTTTTGTTTTTCCAAATTGAGGCAAGGGGCTGAATTTTTGAACTTATGAATATACTATCATTGAAAGTGGGCTACCTTACATCCATCTGTTCATCAAAGAACAATTCCCAGACAAGGATACAGGGAGCAAGGAAAGGCTCAGTCCTGAAAGGGAGTCTGAGTGGCTCACAGCAGTGTGTAACACAAACACATACATTAATTGCTTACATGTCTATGTAGATATATTTACTTTAATATAGGATGATCATTTTCAAAAAGGGAACTATGAGGAATAAAATTAAGTTGTAGTGTTTATTCAAATGCTGTAAGTTGGGCAGCTTTTCATTTTAGCCAAAGATCTATAACTTTAAAAAAAATAACAAATTTGTTCTATATTCAAGTCCTCAAATAAATATTGGCTGATGTTTTTTTAAATGTTCTATTAGTCTTAACAAGTAAATATACATTAGGATATTTTTAAAATACACCTTAAACAAGATAATTATTAATTTAGTTTAAAACTATTATGTTTTTGTTTAAATATACTTTAAAAACGTAATTATTGGAGGAAAGTTGAAATCTAGTGAATCAGGATTTGAAGTGTGCTAATCTACTCAGGGGGCTTAAAAGTGGGGGCAGGGCAAGTGGGAAGCAGGAAGAAATAGAAGGGTATGTAGAACTTGGTTTCAGAAAACTTGAAAATTTTTCCAACAAATGAAATGCATAACCTATCAGGATGTAGCCATTCAACTTTGAGTATTCCAGCTATCAGGACTTCTTAGAGATGCAAGGAAAACACTACATATTGAAGAATTGAACCAAATACTGAGTAGAGCAGAAGGTCCCAGAGCTACCTAAATGGATACAAGTGCACTCTGCTAAAAAACTAATATAGCAACATAAAAAAAAACAACCTGTAAAACTTGATCACAACTGAATTCTGGTAACAAAATAGTAACTAGTTCTAGTCCCTGTTGGCCTGATTTTCATAAACAATAGTCTACAGTACTTAGCTCTGTGTGGAACCAAGAAAGGTAGAATATAAGGGTCAGGATGTGGGAAGACATGTCCTAGAGTTTTATGGATGGGTAAATTACAAACAACCTATTTGTATAGGTAAAAATGCAAACAGTGAACCTACAACTCCTACATCATTATCTGCAATCTGACCTAACTGGGAAATCTGCTAACAGGGAAATTTTTGGAGTCGATGTCTTCATCCTAAAATGTCCATTAACATTTAATTTGGAGAGGTAGCACCAAACCTCAACGGCAAGCTGGACAGATTTGATTTTCTGGTCAGCACAGTTGGACAGACCTTCCTTATCCCCCTTACTTAGCAACTATTCCATTCCCACTAAATCCTTTTATTAACTTCACAGTAAAACTATAAGTTCTATTTTTTATGAGAATAAAAAGTTTTTGGTCCAGTTGAGATTTGCCAGTCACTATACTTATGTCCGCTAAACACAGAATGAGCATGTGACCTCCTCCTTTTACATATGATAATTGGGTCAGCTATAAAACCCATGTTACATTATTCAGAATCCTATTCGAGGATATTTTCAAGTGAGGCTAATGGGGAGGATTACATTCTGCTTAAAAGAATGTGTCCGTCTTGAACAGCCCCTGGCAATGTTCCTTGCTGTTCTGAAAAATTCTGTTTCATATGTTACATAATAGTAAGAATGGTGCTGACAGAAAGAGACAAGACTCAGATAATGAGAGTCTTGAGAGAATCCAATTTCCTGTCTCTGTTGTTTCCCAAATGACTGATTCTACACTACAATTCTATAATTTGGTTATGTGAACCAATACATTCCACTGCTTTTATTTTTTTAATTCTTAAACCATTGCAACTTGGATCTCTCTGTCATTTACAATATATGTTTTCTTACTATAATCGCTGTGTATGTGGTGCAAGCTAGATTTTTGGTTTGTTTTTTTGTGTTACTTGGGGATTGAACCCAGGACTTTGCACGTGCTATGCAAGCATTATCCCTAGCCTGGATTAAGCTTCATAACAACAGTATCTCATAAATAATCCTATGGAAAGTATTTCAGGAAACTGAACCAAGGAAGTGGGAAATCTCAATAATGGAACTGGAAAAGGCATGAATGTATATACGTGTATTTTTATACAAATGTGTGTATATACAGATATTTGATTATATTCACATACATACACATGTACCTATTTATGTTAATATGAAGGGAATACAGATATATGAGGAGACAGCACCTTAAGAGATGATCAGGAGTGGTGTTACATGAGGTAAATTTTTTTTCTAACACTTATAATTCTAACAATATATACTTGGCATTCTTGGACTACTTGTTTTAACTTTCACATTCTATAAATAACCATGATGATTATACTAAACTCATACAATATTTAACTTTTAAACATGTATGTATATATCATTTAGAAAACTAGCAAATAAAAACATTCACTATTAATGTTCCCTTTGTTTTTAAAATACATATATTTAATAAATTAAAATGAATAACTCATAAGGAAAGATATCAACTATCCAGATCTATTAACATTAATTATAAAATAATATTGGCAGCATCCACTGACTGAGCTTACTTTGTTCCAGGTGTATGCTAAGTGCTACTAGTATAACTTGTTTGTGATCCATACAAACGCTACATATGTGAGACCTCTAGGGCCCTTCAAGTGTAACTGAATTTCTTCAATAAAATAACATTTAAATTAAAAATTAAATTTACTATTTAAAAATACACATAATTTAGAATGATTTTAATTAAAATTTAATTTTAGTTATGCTTAATTTTAAATAAAAATGTTAACTTTATGAAACTTAATAGATATAATTTAAGTAATTTTTCAATGAATTTTTCCAACATTTAGACATATCATGCAAAACCCACATTGTATGTGCATACACAATTTACTACTAAAATGTATGAATAAAAATGTAACTATTACTGTATGTAAAAACATATAGCTTCACATATAAAGTCATTTACAAATTCAAGTGTTAGCTTTCAAACATGTGCTCATATTCCCAGTGAAACGCTCAATAACATTTCCAGAAAACACTTTGTCTAACATAGAAAGAAAAGACAGTTGACCTGTACCTTGCAGAGGAGTGAAGTGGATGGTTTTCCTCAGCACCTCAGTGTTGTCTTTTCATCCCTATCACTCCCAGCGATGTAGTTGCTCTTTTTATTATGAGTTCTAGCTGAGAACTTGGAACACATTTGAGTGAAAGAGAAAATTGAGATTGTTTTGTTTATTTTTCTCTCTTCACTTTTTTTTAAGCTTCCTCACAATTGGTAAGTTATCAGTGTCTTTTTTATTTTACATTTATAGTATACTTCCTTGAGAATTGGGAAAGCTAAGAACAAAAAGATATGAAGAATTAAAGAATGAAAAGATTGCACCAGATTCTGCTCTACATAATTTCATAACTCATAATTTAGAAATGAATCTCTAGTCTAATGACTTATGTACTATAAATAATTGAATATTTCCTATCTATTATATTTCAAATGGACAAAATTGAATGATTACCATTAGAATTCTGAATTTTTAAGTTTTAGCCATAGATTTCTACTAGTGTTGTGAAAAGTTTTTAAAAATATGATGAAAATATCGAGACAAAAGACACAAATTTCCTTGAAAAGCATGCTTTGTTTGTTGATCAATTCAACTAAACTTATTTTAATAACTTTTATTAAATATTCACTAGTAAAACAACTGAGCAAAGCACTAGACGTTAGAATATTTCCCTAGCTGAATAAGACTGTTGCTCTACTTTGTTCATTTAGATACTCGAAGGATACTCAGAGAGACTAAAATAAATCACACAAGATTCTTTTTAAAACACGTCCTGTCTTTGGGTTCGTCAATGTAATATTCTGTTTTGAAGTTTAAATATATTCCAGAAGGTTTGTCTCCAAAATGTGGACTTTACAGAAAAAGCAAAAAGATTTTGAGGATAAGTAGATGGATTTCTGAGACTTAAACTACACTGTGACTTTACTTTCTCTGAAGTTTGCTAAGGAAAGCATTGGTTAAATAGGTCATCTATACTTTGGATAGCTATCACAATATGGATTAAACAACAGTAAAGCAAAAGTTTGCAGAACAAGTGCAAGTCACTAGTGCAGTTAATTTGTTTTTGTGGAGTCCATTTCTCAGTATTGATTTTTGATCTGGGCATACTTTGCCAGGAGCTCGAGTTACTCGCAGTCAAAAGCATTGACTCTGTTTATTTCGTTGGGCAGCTCATGTCTATGTACAATCACTGTCTGAAAGAAAGATTGGAAAAACATATTAAAACTGAAAGAACTTTATAGCAAAGTGGATTAATACTTATATTATCTGAAGGTATTACATCTGCTCTAATATACATATGTGATGAACTTGATAGCCTATTTTTGCTATTCGTTCACAATGAGAAACACACTTTATTTTAAGCCAAAATTTGTGTCTTCAGCTAGAGAAGCAAATGCGTTTAATAGTCTTGCTGTACTCTATCAGACTATTGAGTGCAAGGCCAACCAAAATGTGGCATGCAGAGACAAATATGTGATATTTTTCACATATGTCAGAATATACACTGCATTTGCTCACCTACAGCTCCTACCTAACTATTCAACATAATTGCTGTTGAGGACATAAACTTGACAAGTATTTATTTTCTTATAGGTCTGTCTTCCCTAATATTCTGACAGCTTTTAAGGAAGTACTGCATATGATTTATTTCTGTAATTCTCCATCACACAGTACTCAAAACACATTTGTTGAATAAACCAATGAACCAGTGAGAAACATTTATATTTTTCATTGAGTTCAGAAGTAATTGGGAATATCTGACAAGACTGAACAAAATAATGTTTTTAAAGAGCTCAAAGCCCTTTATCAATGTCAATTGTACAAAAGACTATTGATTACAAATAACTCCCCATCTTTTCATAGAAGTAGTTAATTTAAACTTATTAAAATATTCTTTATATATTATTTATTCAATCATTTAATTTTCATCAATTCAAAATTATCATGCTTCTGAAATTATGAAATAAAAGAAACATGAGTAAGATAGAATGATTTTTAATAGAAAATTAAGAGTATATTAATGTATTCACAATGACAATTATTGAAATACCAATGCTTTATAGTCTTTCTTCCCTAAAACACACAGAAATGGACACAAGCCTAGGAATAATGGAAAGATACTGAAAGAAAAATTATTTCTTTGTAAACTGCAATACTAAGCAACTAGAGAATGTGTTTCCTATGAAAGCTATAATGTTGCAAGATAATCATTGCATAAAGAAGAAAAAAATGAAAAAAAGCAAAACCATGTATCAAGTATTTCACATCCACCAGAAGAAATTAGTATCTTAAGTAAAGGCTCACTCAAGTCAATTCACAACAAAAGAAATTAGTTTTTTATTTCCTGGAACAAATGAAGCTTTTTCTGAAAACAGTCCGGAGGCTTGATTCATTGAGTCTGTTTACTCAGTTATCTGAGGTATGGCTGATAATTTTTGCTGGTTACCATTACTTGATTACAAAGTTGTTTCTTCTACCCCTTTACAAATTATTATTACTTATAGCGAGCTTATACCATTTTTCATTCCAACTAGAATGATTTCTGGAATATATATATGTATGTCCAAGTTCTTTCTCTCTATGAGAAAGAATTGTAATCTATCTGAAATCCATATTTTTCTTTGCATTTGGAGCATTCCAAGAATATAAAACATTTTTATTAGCTGATGAGTTTATGCCAGTCTGAAATATGAAAGCTATTAATGTAATAAATTCTGGTATGGGCTACTTTTACTCAGGCCCCAAATTAACATTACAGAACCACAAGAGAAGTGTAAAAAGTATGATATCAATGAATTTATTGTAAGCAATATAGCTAGCAAATGGGCTTCATTTCCAGGGTCAGTGTTTTCCTTCCATGGCAGAAAATCTAAGGGTGAGTCAAATACCCAGGTTATTTGGTAAGCATGAGCTCTTAGAAGGTAGAGCTAGTCATTTATCTGAATAGCTGATTGCATCAGGCTATGGTAACATAATCCATTGATCTCTATTATATTAACATCTGTGCTGCATGAAAAAACTTCAGTGGGCCAGGATGTTTACATCTAGATAGCTCTATAAGAACACTAATATTATTTTTTCCTACTTATAGATATTATGTAGACTACACATTTTCATTTAACAGATTCTTTCCTTTAATAAAGAAAAAAGTCCACTTTCTGTGATAAAAGTTTCAGAATTTGTTTAAAAAATTAGTTTGTCTTCACCGAGAAAACTCATCTTTTCTTAGCTAGGTTTTAGAATTTTACTGGTAATCTTTTATTCCTTGACTATTCTTGAATTTTTGAATATTAACTCATATTGTTAAACTTTGACATTTCAGCACATGCATATATTTTAATAAGATATTAAACAATAATATTATTAATAATATCAACCCTCCCCACTACCCTTTCTTTCTTTCCTTTTTTTTAACTGAAATGAATCGCTGATAAGCTTAGCACCTTCCTGGTAGAGTCATTTCCCAAAAGCCCCACTTTTGAACACTGCTGCATTGTGGACCATGCCTTCTACACATAAGCCCTTGGGGTGCATTCCAGATCCAAACTATAATATTGGGTTTAAAGTTGTGATATCTTGGGTAATTGATCTTTTTATGCAAAATAAGCATAGGATAACCTATAAGGAAAATATGACTGAAATTATTTAAAGGTATTGTATACTCTTTCCACAGCTATAAATGTAGAAAAAAAATGGGTCATAGAATCAAATACATATTTCATCCATTTTGCAAGTATATATTTGGGAGATTATTATGTGCCACTTGAGAAAGAGAGTGATGGATAAAACCAATGAGTTGTAAGAAATATTTCAGCGTATGGTTTTTCAATTCTCTTCTTGGCAGATACTTTCTCTTAGTATCATAAAAGAAGAAAGAAACAGATGTATTTTTATTTGTTCTTTGTCTTACCTCTACAAGCCAGAGAAAATAAAAATGGAGAAGGGAGATGGGTCTAGACAGCACTATACTCTCTGGTGTTTACATAGGCAGTAAGGGTAATCCTCTTTCTAATAGCTCTTGAAGGAGCATCAGTCACCATACTCCACCTTGGAGAGATTGCTTGAATTGTTCACATATTTGATTGGGAGTGCCTATGGTATGGGAAATTATCAGCCCAGAGAAGGAGGCCAGCTTTTCTCTTCTCTGGAAACTGTCTTAATATTTTTAGCCAATTCAGCTTGGGCTATCTATAACTGTTCAGAGAACACTTACAGTCATTCATCTTTATGAGTATTTTCACAAAATTCCCACTTCTGAAGTCAAAGTTCTTAAAAATATTGTTAATGTAATACATTAGTAATATGTATTACTATTCAAAGTGTTCAATTTAATTATGAGGCAAAGAGATTCAATGATAAGTATGTTGGTCTCATGGATTCCTTGAGATATGGCCTTGTTATATCCTTTCTTGGCATTCTTTAAAAAAAAATATTATTCTACTCTGATTAGAGATCTGGTAACTTTGCCTCAGTAAAAATCATCATGTCACATGCTGCTTGAAGATAAGTCCTTAGAAAAAACCATGTGGATGAAGCAGTTTGTCCAAAAAATTGTCAGTTCTGCTCTGGGGTGCAGGGAGAGTCCTTGCTAATAAAAGAACCATGAGAAAATTCTAAAAATATTCTTACATATATCTCCCTATTTAAAGTTTGAAGAACCAACTTATTTGACTTCAAAGAAGTTATTTGTTATTTAGCATGCACAGTTAAGATGGAAACTTTTATCTTCCTTAGAAAAGTTGCTTAAAATAAAATGCCAATATCACATAGGTAAGTGAATTAAGGACATTTATATCACAGCTAGCTGCTTGAAATTTGAAAAAATGAATTGGTAATTCTGTAAAAAGATACCATAAACAATTATCGCATTCAGTAATTTGATAAAGTAACTTTGATTATTCTGTTCCATTTCGATTGCTTGTGGTAGGATGCACAGAATGAGGAAAGGAGTTAAGTAAAAATATGGAAACAGTCGAAAAACTGAAAGAATATTAGAAGAACATTCATTCCTCTGAAAATCAGTTCACCCTGAAAACTGATAGAAATTCTAAGCTGCAGAAAGGCAATTTGATCCAAAGCACACTTAAATTTAATATCATAAAACAAGCCCTTTTCATGCCCCTAATAAGAATTGAAGTGACAGGTATAAAGTGTTTTAGCTATTAGACTTTCATGAGTGATATTCCAAATTATAAAATATTGTTTGTTATATTTTGATCAAATTTGTGTTTCATCTGAGAACAAACAAGTTCAAAAACCTCTTCTACTTAAAATAAGAGTTATATAAATTAAAATCAAACTATTTCTCTTATGTGCTCTTATTAGTATGTTTTAACACCCATCCATACTCGCTACACATTATGTAAACTTTAACATGAAAGTTAACTATAGAATGGCCTTGAAAATCTTTATCCCAGAGTATTTTCTGTTTCTTTATAAGACCAAAACAATGATTGAATAAGAATTATGGAAAATTACTTAGGTTGTGTATTGCTAAAAGGGGGTTTGGGGGTGTGCCACGTGGGTCCTGCTTCAGGAGTTGGGGTCCAGAAAAGACGAGGGAGGGGTCTTCAGGGAGGAAGATGACATGGGGTCTTTCTGGACGGTGGTGGTCTGCGGAGCCAAATTCCCCAGGCCCAGGGGTGTAGGTAAAGAATCTGCTCTGCCCCAGTGAGACACAGAAACACCGGAGCGAGATGCAGAAAACACTGTTTATTCCAGAAAGTATATAAGCTTAAATATACTCCTGGACCAATCAGATCCAAAGGTCACAAACAAAGGGGTGCTCTCTGGCAAGAGCACAATCTATTAGCATAGAATGGGGAAGGATGGAAGGGAGGGGTTGGAAGGTATGGAGAGTGCTCCTACAGTTGTGGATAAGGATCTGTTTTTTTTTTTAAGTTTTGATATGGAAATAAATGAAACTCAGTAATTGCATTAATTTTCTATTTCTGCCTAACAAACTACCACAGATTTGGCAACACAAATGCATCATCTTAAAATTTTGGTGAATCAGAAGGCCCAGCACAGAATGGCCAGCAGGTATGCTCATCATCTCGCCAGGCTAGATGGTTGAGATGTAGTTGTAGGCTGCAGTGTCTTCTCTCATCTGAAGTTCAGAATCCTTTTCCAAGGTCATTGGGTTGCCCATAGAATTCAGTTCCCTGTGGCTATAAGACTGAGTTGTCTCTCTCTCTCTCTCTCTTTTTTTTTTTAAACTGGCTGTCAGCCTGGGAGACTCACCTCTTGGATATTGTACTTGGGTCCTCTTCATGTGGCTCTCACAAAACAACAGTGTATTTCTTCCAATCTTATAAAGCAATCCATCTCCAGGTGGCTATCATGGCACATTATATAATGTAAAATAATCATGGGAGTGACTGCCCCATCACCTTTGTTATATAGGAAAACTGAATCAAGAGAGTAGCTATTCTGTAATATTCACAAGACCTGTCAATATTCAAGAACAGGGCTTTATAAGGCATGTATACCAAGGGACCATATTCTTGGAGTTTGTCTTAGAATTCTGCCTACCAGTGTTGTATTTGAATATAATTCTGTGGTCACTCTAGTTACAAAGTTCAAATGCTCTAAAAATCAAAATATTAATCTTTACTGTGGTGACGAAATTTGGGAACCGATAGGACATTTATAGAATTAATTTAATCCATTTAGCATAAATGCTCAGGTTTTTTGCCAGGATATTAACATACTTGAGTATAAAGTCCAATGCACATACTATTATATAATCACATATTATGTGCACTAGAGAACAACTTAAATAGAGATGTTCAGTAAAGTTTAATGAATGTGTACCGTATTACCTTTCAAAAAAAAATCTGTCTCCTACCAGGTGTTTCAGGTTACTGACTCCTTTGAAAAATAAGATAATATCAATTAAAATAGGACAATATCAATAGTGATATGTTACATATGAGGTGAAGGAAGTGTTTTACAGATTTGTTGGAAGTTATTCAATGAAATACTTCATAAAAAGACTGATTTGATTTGTACTACTGAACTGTAAAACAAAGGAGAATTGTCTTATTTTTTCAATATGTGGTACATTAAAGCAAGATATTTCTTATGAGCTTGTTTGTCTCATTTTTTTTCTCCCTCTTAAGCAAAATATCTGTCCCTCAGGGCAAAACCTGTTTCACTTAAGAGTACAATTTATCCATCCAGATTTAAGTCAACTAATAAAAATTTTATATGCTTATAGCTCTCTCCCCTCTTAGATTTCAACCTTAAATCAGAGTAGTTATATTTACTGAAGAAATTACCATATTTTAAAGGAACAAAAGTATATATCTTGGTGACAATAGTTAGGAAAACAAAAGTCCTCCATCTGAATCTATTAATGCTAAATTTAAAACGTGAGAAGGGGGAAAATGCTTATAACCAAGAAAGAAATGTAAATTGGACTGTCACCAAACTCCCTCTTCTCCAAAATGTCTTATAATTTACATGTATTATATGTGAATTTACAAGCAACACTATAAGTTGTACTTTGAAAGCAATGCTTGAGTTAATTGAATGAGCTCCTATGAGAGTACAGATTTCTCATTAGATCCTTGTTGAAGTCAGGTTGGACTTTGAAAATTAATTCAGGATATCCAATTCCTCATAACAAGCAGAGGGATCTTACAGAAGATTTTCTCAAAAAAAAAAAAAAAAGATTTCTACAGCGGATTGTCACGCAGCTTCTAACTGCTAGTTAAAATGATATATCCCTCTTTGTCTAAATAGTGACAAAGCAGTCAGTCAATCAAGGCAGCTAAATCAAAGTACTGTTATTTCGATTTAAAAAAAATAAATCCATCAGGTTGTTTAAGCACAGAATAAAACAAAGCTGTTAATGGATTTTTTTCAGTCTTCAAGTAGTCATATAAATAGCTCATCATCATGTAAACAAATCAGATGAAAGCCTAAAAGGGAAGTTATCAGAGCCAAGCATTTCCTTGAATTCTAAGTCACTACTAAATGTTTCAGAAAGTGTCAATGGAATATACAGATTTTTAGTTTGTTTCAACTACAAAAGCATGTTTCTGTAAATACTAATGTATCAGTATTGTTTATTGTATAGAGCTCAAAAGCTATGGTAGACCAACTCAGAATAGTGGCAGAATTTTGAGAGTGGCAGTCTCCTTTAAAGAAGGGGCATGCAAAGGAATACATCAGCCTAAGTCTTATCCAGGCCATTGGCATTCTTCACAGAATAAGCATGGAGTTCCATTTGGAATTTTTGATAATGTAAAAGAGAGGAAATATGACCAAATTATGCATAGAATGGTGCTATAATATTAAAATGAGGCAGATTTCAACTGGGGCACATTCTCTGACACAGATTCACAGGTGAAGTTACTGGGTTGGATGAGAGAGAATGAAGATCTGATTTATACATATTACACCACTGCTTCTCTAGGCAGTGTTCTGAAAATGATAGTCCTGAAGGGTTCAAAGGTCTGAATATTAACAGAATTTTCTGCAATGCTTGTTTGGCCTTAAAGGAAATTAATTTTATCTAATAAATCTTGAGTGCTGAATTACATACAAGGCATTCCAAACCTTTTGACAGGCTCTGTTGCTTACAAATTAAACAGGTAACTCTAAGGGAAATACCTTCCTCCTTGGGGAAAATCTCCATGTTTCCTTACATACCAGTTATCTATTTCCCCAAGGCCCCAGATTTACTGTCTTCACAAAAAGATCTGAATCTCTTTAGAAGCAAACAGTTGCAATGTCAGCGACTTCCTTGCCAAAATCTTGAAGATTATGGCATTAATTGGGCATACGATACTGCTGAATTCCTAATAGAAGTGGACTCATCATTCCTCATATACAAATTAAAAATAAGATAATATATATAATGTACAAAATTTAAAATGTATCTTTTTTAAAGATATATTTTAAACAGAGGTTTGTTGTGGGACCATTATATAGCTAGGTGGAAGAACAACACATTTGGAGTCCTGCATAAGTTTGTTCTGGCCTTTGTATCCTACATTTTTATTGTACTATAATCTCTTTATCATTTAGAAGTAAAATGAGAAATATGAAGTGTTCAGTAAACTGAGTATAGTGGTTTATGCCTGTAATTCCAGTGACTCAGGAGGCTGAGGCCAGAGGATCACAAGTTCAAAGCCAGCCTCAGAAACTTAAGGAGATCCTGTCTCAAACAAAACAAAACAAAACAAAACAAAACAAAACAAAAACGGGCTGGTGATGTGGCTCAGTTATTAAATGCTCCTGGGTATAAAATACAAAATGGCCACATCCCCCACATCCCCAGCCCTATTTTATGTTTTATACCCAGGGGAGGTGGAGACAAAATCATAGATAAAAACAAGTGTCGGGATAAGCTTTGAAATGACAATTTGCATGTTTTTCTATTACTTACCCTCCTCCCTATTTTCTCAATTTTAAACACATAGTTAGATTTTGTTTTGTTTTGTTTGGTTTGGTTTGGTTTTTTGCACAGACAGATGACTATTTAGGAAGATAGGTGCACATTCAAGAGAGAATGCAGGCTGTCTCAAGATGAGAAGTAGCCCTGATTTGGGCTAGAGGCTGGACTGGAGGTGGATTCAGGGTGGAACTGCATTTTGGAGCTGGTTTTCCTGTGCTTGTGTACTTGCTCATTTTACAAGGATGTGGGCCAAGGTTGCAACTCTTCTTTTTTTTTTTTTTTTTGGTACTGGAGATTGAACTCAGGGGCACTCAACCACTGAGATACATCCCCAACCCTATTTTGTGTTTTATGTAGCGACAGGGTCTCACTGAGTTGCTTAGCACCTCACCGTTGCTGAGGATGGTTTTGAACTCTGGATTCTCCTGTCTCAGCCTCCCTAAGTGCTAGGATTACAGGTATGCAACTCTTTACAGCATTTCAGTGGCTTGATTCTGCATTTCAATGGCTTGAGAGTGTTTCCCTTAAGATTCGTATTTCTCTTTTTTCCTAAATCCCTAACTCATCCTGCCCCTCTTTGATCCCTTAATCTTAAGTGTTGATGAGGGATGAAGATCCATCTTCTATGGCTGCTTCAGGTTGACAAAGGGCAATGATCCCACCTAGCCAGGGATCAAAATCTCGCCCTGACTATTCTAAAGGGGATACACTGGTCTCAGCTGCAGAGAATGGGTTGATATTCTGGTGTTGTCATCCTCTTCACATGGAATTGTTGTAATCTGGAAGATACATTTGTTAGATTAAAAAGACTTGGACTGAGCAATAAGAGCAGAAGTAATAGTTACCAGAGGTTCTAACAGTAGAAATAGTCAAGTGAGGTCAGGTAAGTAAGCAAGAATAGTTTTATTTTCCTGTACATATCTCAGGATCTGAATTTTGTTTAAGCATGTCTGTCAGGTCAGATAATTAGGGTAAACATTATTTTAGCAATCTTTTCTTCTTCTTATCATCATCATCATCATCATCATCATCATCATCAGACACTCATGCATAAGCCTTCTTTTTCTATATCCTCTACTTTTGATAAGGCTGACACAAGTGTACATCAATTTACATAAAAGAACAAGTCTTTTTAAATGTCTATTTATGATTGTTCTTTAGTTATCTTTCCTGTCAGGTGTTTAAGACCAAGTTGGCCAAAATTAACCTTGTTTCTATCTACTGTTAGGGTCAGCTGAAATTTCTAAAGGGTCATTTTGGGGAGCTTGTGCAAAGCCTCAGCTTTTTCAGTCTTCCTCTACCAGTTGAGCTACCTGCCAGGATAGTTCAGGGTTTTGCTGACCCCATGTGGCTTCCCTTGGAAGTATTATGGACATTTTCCTCTCCAATGACCCGCCTCCTATTTGCAGAATGTAACTGGTTGGCTTCCTGTTCACTAGGGTTTTCCCAATTCCCCTGATTGGGAGGCCAAGTGATATACCCAGAGTTGTGTGACACTTAGAGCAGTTTGTTCCTTAGGTCCTAGCTGACCTTAGAGGGCTACTTTTTCCTTGACCCTTCCACTTCCTTACCTTTGGTTTCCAAGTTTTGGTTTTAAACATCTAGCATGTCAGTTTCACCAGTAACTTTAATGTCCATAATTTTATAATTATTCCTTCCACCTAACTGGGTTAATATTAGTACTGGAAGCCAGTCTTATATCCTATTCTGTCTACAGGTGATGGCTTATTATCTCAAATTAATTTAGGTTGTTCTGTTAGAAATATTTCTTTAAAATAGGCAAAAATTAAACTTTTATAAAGAAAATAAAAAATAAAATTAACAAGACCAAACACATTTAGTTTGTATAATCGATTTGAACAACAAGAAAAATATTTATATAATAACACTAATTACTGTCTTTGGTATCTATTTTGCTTTCACAATGACACAAATTTATCAACTCAATCACATGAGATTCTCTACAAATTTTAGTTTCCTTTAAAACTCTATCATCTTAGATATCTTTTATAATCTACTCAAACTATTACCTAGTTTTGTATTATAATTTTTGGTTATTTTGATAACCCAGTAATCTTTAAAAATATATCTTTCAAACACAACTTTAAATAAGCTATGTCTAGCCTACTTTGGAAGCATCCTAATATGGAGTAAGGTGAGAGGCGGAGTCTTACCTCAGGTAAGGCAGGGCTCATGACAAATTTTAAGTGTTTTGATTCTGAAAATGATCTTTTCCTCTTCTTAAATATCATTTTACAAAGGTCTCATATATTGTTTCCTGAGTTCATATGAATATCAACACAATACAGCATTACATCTGAAACATGAGTCAAACAAGCCAAGAGAGCTCCTGATTCCTTTTTGTGGGAAAGTGGCAAAATATTTTCATGTTCAATATTGTCAATCTTTAAACAAATCCGGATCTCCTATTACCTTCCAAGTACTTTTAAATTTTCATCCCAGTGTAAAGAATAACACAAAATTTTATATAACTTATTGATGACATTATTTTTATCCAATTATAAAATATTGAATGATATAAATAAATCCCCCACTAAATGTTATTTTTATATAAGTCTAAAAGAGACTATTGCTACAGACAACTTTAGTTTAGAGATCACCAGCTTGGCAAAGTGCTCTCCTAATCTTTATAAAGACTTGTATACTTGGAGGACATGAATACATCTAATATATAAAGGAGCCAGTAACAGCATCACAATTACACTGATGTCCTTATATTAACCAAGTTTAACTTTTAAAGAAAAATTCTGAATCCGTAGTGTAAGGGAACTATAAATACAGGTCTGTATAAGTTAGCGACACTGACAAAAATCAAAATATAATTATAAATTTCTTGTATATATAATGAAGTGTCAATGATAAGAAATACTTATTATCTGATGTACAGATCATTTTATTCCTATAATATAAGCTTTTACATAGTACTTAGACAAAGCTCAAACATATTTAGTTTCATATCTAGAACTTTCATATTTCTTGATTACTGACCCATTCTTAAATTTGCATTCTGAAACAATCCTTATGAAATTTCTAAAATTTTCCAAATTTCTTCTCTTAATAAGATGAAACACTTTACAATAGTTTCATGAAAACAGAGCTGAAACTTTTTTGCACTTTGCATATAGAATTATACCTGTTAGAATTTTAACTCTTAGTAAACTTACTTTCAGTAAAGACCTAGAAATAAAGTAATCTTAAACTCTTCATTTGCCAACTCATAAAAATAATTAATATACTCAAATATATATGACCTTATAGGAGTCAAAAATACATGCATTTAGTATTTTAACTTTGCAAATTAATCAGATATCTCATCTGAACAAATTTATGAAGATTAATCCCATTTTTGCTAAATCTAATTTACTCATTTTTTTTTAACATTAAATTTAGGTTACCCATGAAAACTAAGATATCAGCAAGCATAGTTAATAGTATAAGCCATTTTTCCCTGCTGAAGAAAAAATTTGAATCAATGGACATTACAGTTCAAACATTTTATAGAAATCAACACTGTATTGTTTGCCTGCCTACCTAGAAAAATGTGTAGCTTAATAATTTTAAAGGCATTTTCACTCTTATCTGCTTAATAAATTTAAATTGAATTTTTTTTTAAATTTTAAGTCATGTGAAGTACAAGGGATGTGGATCCATTTCTCTCTTTTAAAAAAAAAAAAAAAATTGAGTGCCCATTTATTTATATACAATTTTGGTACCAAGTAAACAAGAAAAAAATACATATGTAGACACAACATACAATACACAGGTGTACACTGAAATATACATAAAAACTGACAAAACAGATTTTTGAGCTTCTCCTTAAGTAATTCACCTCTGAATGAAGACAGCAGGAAAATAGAGGACAAAACAAATTTCTATAGTTATCCAAAACAGGACTAATCAGAGCAAATTTAAGCTTATAGGATCAAATGTGAATTCACCATCAAAACCATGAGCTCAAAAAAATACACAAGTTCTAGGGTGTGGGAAAAATGACATGGACATAATTACTCTAGTAAAAGAGCACACAGATCATCTCTATCAGACCAAAAAAAAAAAAAAGTACACTTTTGCCATTATTTTTTCTATCCCTTTTGTAAAATGAGTCTTTTAAATTGTATCATTACTTTGTTTCACTATAGAGACCATTTTTAAAAATTTCTCCATCTGGGGCTGGGATTGTGGCTCAGTGGTGGAGCGCTTGCCTCGCATGTGTGAGTCACTGGGTTCGATCCTCAGCACCACATAAAAATAAATAAATAAAATAAAGATATTGTGTCCATCTACAACTACAAAAAATATTAAAAAAAAAATATTTCCCCATCTGGTAATCAGGCCACATTTAGATGTAGAAAATTATAAGGCATCTCTTTTTTTCTCAACTGAGTTTAGGTCATCCCCTGGTATTACTTTTGAGGCCAGGCTCCCCTCTGAACAAAATAAATACAATGAATGAAGGAGAACAGACATGGGTGCCAGCACCAAGGAAACTGTCTCTTTGGCTACGGAATGTCTCCCTGATTGAAGCCTCCAGCAGTCAGCAGTTCCTGCCCCTCCTACTGACCTCTGGACTTAACTGCTGCCTTACTAGTATGGTCATAACTTCTCTCCTCTTTCTTAGGTAGCCATATAAAACGTGCAAGCCTCCAGACTATCGACCCTTACTGTGTGATTTGCTACCTTGGGAGACCATGAAACCATTAGATGCCTTTCTTGTAATGAATCCTGTTCTGTCTGTGCCTACCCTATCACAAACTTTGGTGATGGTGTGTGGGGGAGAATTGGGCCTCACTCAGAATAGAGTTCTTGATAACTGTTTAATTTAAGGAGGACATTTGCCAGCTAGTTGTGCCTTTAAAATTTCCCTTACATGCTCTCTTTGCCCTTTTGGATCATCATACTCACAGGACCATCATTTCATATTTTACTCCTCAGTTTGAAGTGGGAGGCAAGCCTGTTAGTACTCTAGGTAATAGCCCCAATTTACTCAAAGTGAGACTGAATTTTTGCCCTTGCTCATGTCAGATGAGGGGTGTACAGAAAAAAAGATGTCTTTTGAGAGTCTAGAAGGCAGTGTAATTTAAAGCCAGGGGAGCTCTATCTTGAGAATATCTCATAATGGGTCCCTATTTTAGAGGTAGACACCAAGGACAGATTTGAGGTAGAAGCATTTCTGAAGAGGGAGAGACTGCTCAGTTTATGCTCAGGGGATTAACGAGTCACTTCTTTTCCCAAAACCTCAAATCAGACTAAAACTTCATCTCAGGATCCAAGATTCACTGGGTGAGGGCACCCTCTACCATTGGGCCAAGTCAATCAGAAACAAAAAACAATGTTTAATAAATGGTACTTGGTAACCCTGAGGGCTGTCAGGTCTGACTCAGCACACAAGACCTTCATGCAACACTAAGGAGTAGCCCCAGACAACTGCCTTTAATTTTTTTAAGGCTTCCTCTGTCCCACACCCCAACTTCCTCCCACAGAAAGGAAACTAAAGCAAGTCAGAACAAACATTCCCAACACCTGGGTGAAAGAGGAGACCTGTACAGTTGGAAATAACTGGGATGATGCTGTCAATTATGTCTATACACTGAATCAATGGATCTTGTGGCCACTTGTCCGTCCATGAAGTAGATCCATGTCAGCCATCACCACTGTTTATTCTTCATTTTTTAGAACCTTTTAAATGGGAAGCTCTTTCTCTTTAATCTCAAGCGAGTGAGTTTGAGAGTTAGCTCTTGAACAGTTTTTAATATAATAACCTTTGGATAATTAGCCCCCACCCTCTTTTAAGACAGTTTGAGGGAAACAGGAGACCCAGAGTCAGATCTTTGTTCATTTTTCTAGTTACAGAACAAGCCTCCATTTTTTTAAAGTGATGTTGAAATCCAGTCATGTTTCAGAAAAAAAGGAAAAATTGATCTAAGTCCTCTGTCTTAAACTAATTTTAATTGTTTACTATGCACTTAAGGGATGAGTTCTCAGGGATATACACTAAATTACCCATAATCTCCAAAGTGGCTTTCTAAAAAGAAAAAGAAAAATAGTCCTCGGGTACTCTTTAAGTCCTCAACTGGGATCAGACCTTTAAATCTGTCCCAAATTGTCTCTTCAGGGTATACTCTGTGTCTCCATCAGGATCAGATCTTCTAGTCTATCTAACAAAGTAGACTCTGAGGTACTCTTTAAGTCCTCTACTGGGATCAGACCCTTAAGTTGAGTCTTAAGGGACATCCACGTTGAGTCTCAGAGGTACTCTAAGAATCCCCACCAGGATCAAACCTTTAAGTCTGTCCCAAATTTTCTGCAAATTATTGGTGTTACAAACATTCTCATCCCCATTATGCAGTTTTCAGGGTGCTTGATAGCTCCTACCTAGGCCTTTAAGAAATAAGAAAAAAATCTTCCCCTAAAACATCCCTAAGGTCTCATGTAATCTAGGCTCACTTAAGAATTCACAATTTCTTATTTTAAATAGTGAGGACACAAAACCTTGCAGACAGCTTAGAGGTACTTTGGAATAAGACAAAGTCAGGTTATGTTTCAATTAGAAATTTGTTCATGGAATAGGAATCCACTCTATTGGAACATAACCCTTGCTGTTCTGCCAACTGTGGCTTATTTTGAAACTGACTTTTTTTCCCTCCCTCCCTCCAATTAAGGGGGAAGTGAGATTAACTATTTCCCACCCTAGGCTGAGTTATCTGTCCTTTGGCTCACTGACTGTGGAAATGAAGGAATTTAGATTTTAGGGCTCAGGCCTGTGGGCCCAAGAAACTTTCAAGACCACACACAACCATGGCTTCTGATAAGACACAACCTTTGCACCACCTCTTTACAAGTCCTGTTTCCCCAGTGAGAATGATAGCCGCTAGAATAGAGTAACTTAGCTGGGGCACATGTGAGACTATGCAAAGACAGTTTAGAAAAGAAAATGAGGGAATACAGACCATGAACAAAACAAGCCTGAGTTTTAGAGATCAACAAAAGCTTAGTCAAGAGATGACCACTAAGTGTATTGGGTCTGGATGTGGTGATTAATGGGAGTACAATACCAGATCTCAAATTATACTACAAAGCTTCCTTGATTGTCACATCAAGGCCAGGTCCCTCCAGCAATGTGTCTCCAGTGAATCTCATGTTTGCCAAAAAGAGAGGGTGCTCAAGACACTGGGAGACCAATCCTTCATGTGCATCTTCAGGAGGAGCGGTTTATGTTCCTTTTAACCCAGGAACTGGGTGTGTTAGCCTAAGGGACTCTCCTATGTGCTTTTATAAACAAGCACTTATCTTCTAAAGAGGAAGAGAGCTTTTGGCCTGGGAGAGAAGGAAGAGAAACAGTAAGAACATCACCCATTTAAGTCCCACAGAGTCTGAGAAACCTGATTTCCACTATGCAGCATAAGAAAAAAAGATTTAAAAAGGACTACTGAGCTCTTTCATGGTTTTAGAGTTCAAAGGTTCTTACCAGTTCCCTAGGACAGCATCAGCCACCACCTTATTGCACTTGAGTCTACAATGGACTGGGGATTTCCCAGATACCCAAGAAGGGAAGCCATGGCAAATGAGGCAGATCAAGATATATGCTCTCTGGTCTTTGAAAGTAGAGGAAGCAAGAGAGAGGTTATAGCTACAGGAACAGAATAAATCACAGTTCCTGGGCATGGTGGTGCACACCTGTAATCCCAGAGGCTCTGGAGGCTGAGACAGTAGGATCGCAAGTTCAAAGCCAGTCTCTGCAACTGGCAAGGCACTAAGCAACTCAGTGAGACTCTGTCTCTAAATAAAATACAAAAGAAGGCTGAGGATGTGGCTTAGTGGTTGAGTGCCTTTAAGTTCAATCCCTGGTACCAAAAAAAAAAAAAAGAATAAGTCACAGTCAAAAAAGAAACTATTTGATAACAACAAAGTTGATATCTCTGAAGCCCCACATTCAGGCACCAAAAGATGTTGTGGGAGATTTCTCTGGAAAAAGGTCTGACGAGTTCCCAGAGGAGAGAGGGAACTTGTGGTTCTTGTCATACATGATGGCAAAGAATTTCAGCAACAGCCAGAGGCATAGACAAAGGTCTATTTAGGGAGATTGATACACATTCAAGGGAGAATGCGCGCTGTCTCGAGCAAAAGCAACCACATAGCTAGATTTTTTATATTCTCTTTTCTCAGGGATTTTTACAGAATGCAAAATAGAAATTGTGAAATACAACAGTTCTTCTGCCTAAAAATTGAGACTATTGAAAAGATGTGATACATCAGGGGTAGCAATAAAACTAGGTGACTGCCTTTTAATGTAACATTTGGAAAGGGAAAGATTTCTGGGAAGAGAGAAGCACAAAGGACCTTCATTAGGCTTTCAGATGCCTTGTAAGCCTCTGAAAGAGTACAGGGCCTCCAAAATACTCAGTAGAATGTGTTTTTCTGCAATCTCAGAAGCCTAGGGTTCAGTGTCTAACAATTTAATTAGAATTAATGACAGTTTTTCAAAACTAATTTCTTGCACAGTTAAATTTAAGGACTGAAATGTATCACTTTTAAAACAAAGATCAAAAGAAACATCACTTCCAAAAGAGACTCCAAAGCAAATATACAATAACATACCCAGCTTAATGGAAAATCACAAATCCCCAATAAACAGAATCTATGAAGAATGCCCCACTGAAATTTGGTAATAAAATACAAGAAAAAAAATCCATAAATATCCAGTTTGAGAGTTATAGGGTGTAGATGGCATTATAAAGAGATAATCTGTCAGAAATGTTGGGGAAATACCTTTGCTCTCCTAAGCACATGATGAAGATAATGTGTAGTACAATGATCTGTAAATAAAAGTGTAACTGTCCATTTTTCGAGGTTGGAACTTTGTGTGTTTTCCACGTGCAATTCATGTTCGGTCTAGGGAGTGGATACGGGCTGCATGATCATTTCATTGTCAGTCTCCATGGTAACCTGTGATTCCTCTGAAGAGAATGACAAAATTCCTTGTTTATCACTGCAACCTGAAAAGAGGGCTCACCTGACTGCTTGATGCCATCCAATAATAACAGTTTTTTTTTTAGATAGAGATGTTTAACTTTCCCAAGTGTTTCACAGGAAGTTCTGTTTGTTTTTAGTCATGACTTCCCTTAAAAAGAGACTTGCATAGATTTAGGGACTTGACAAGTTGCATGGTTGTGCTGTCAATTATGACATATTGTAATGAACGGTAATACAAAGGAAACATCTGTTTGATCACTCACTGACTACATCTGTTCTGTCACACTTGACACATGGAGAAGGAGTACATGAAAAATTCAAGGAAAATTTGTACTTGTGGGTGCTAGATCACTGGTTTTTGAAGGATGAGATGAGTTAAGGTGACTAGACTGTTTTAGACTGTATTATGAATGTAGCAGCCCCTCGGTAGGGCATTGTTCTACCATGCAGGCCACCTAATAATGAATCTATCTTTGCAAATGTGTTTACATGCTTTTAAAACTATATCTGAATAGAAATTTATATTTCATTTAAATTTTTTTGCATCCCTAATTTGTGCCAATCTATTTTTCTAGTGCTGGGATATAGCTATGAATAAAGCAGAAAAGCCCCAGTTCTTGTGCAATTTATGTTCTATAATTAGGGGTATGCAAACACGAATCAAAGAAAACAAAGAACAAATCTATTGTCCAGGTTGTGACAATTAATCTGAAGAAGAGTAAAGCCAGGTACTGGGATGAGGACAGAGGATGACAACTAAGGTGTTTAGAGAACAAGCTCCACATTATCTCCTGTAAAACTTTTTAAAATATTGATAATACAAAATGAAAATCAAATCCAGCCAGGTGCAGTGGCTCACACCTGTAATCCTAGCACTTTGAGAGACTGAGACAGGAGAATTGTGAGTTCAAAGCCACCTTCAGCAATAGAGAGGCACTAAGCAACTCAGTGAGACCCTGTCTCTACACAAAAAAACACAAAATAGGGCTGCGGATGTGTCTCAGTGATCAAATACCCCTGAGTTCAATCCTCAGTACCAAAAAAAAAAAAAAAAAAAAGTCAAATCCACACTCATACAAAGCAACTGAGGGAGCTGAAAGTTCAATTTGGATAGAGGAACATTTTGTGTCAAGTATATGGATAATACTATTCCAATAAAATTTTATATTCTGATTTTCATGTCCCAGGAAGAGTCCATTAATTTGAGCAAGCTGTCAAAAATAGAGAGGATATAATACAGATTTATTCTTGTATCACTTTAGAAATTTAGCTTATTTACTGTTCTGAAATATAATGAATGTCATTTGTTTATCCAGTACCTTCCTTTAGGACCAGACTCTTCCTGTATATCATCTCCATGGTTCCAGCATAAATACATTTTATGTTGTATCTCCAACCCAGTCACAATAGGGAAATCCAGGGGTGGGCACCTGACCCAAGCCGATCATTGAGATTCATCCATGAGATTTTTATTGTTGTGAATGAGAGATTTTAGCTCTTTGAAATAGTATATATAAATCTCAGGGACTATCAGGAATCATATCCTTGTGTAAATACATCTGAGAAGCAAAGGAAGTCAGGCTTTCTGAGTGACATGAAATAACTAGTGAAAGGAAGAGACTAATAAGAAGAGGAAATGGAGCTCTGGTGGTTGAATTCCTGGCTCCAATTGTTCCTGAGACCAGCTGCATGTTCTATTTTTGAATAACATGAGACTCAAATAAATGTAACACAATTTTTGCTTTAGCTACTTTGATTTCAGTTTTGGGGTCTGTAAACAACATACTAAATAAAATGAAAATACTGTATCTCACTATAATTCACAGAGTTATCTAAACAGAACCAATAGGGTTTGCAAATCTAGAGATTTATTCTAGGAAATCTCTCACAATTGTGGAGGCTGGCAGGGAAGAGTTAATGTTGCAGCTTCAATCCAAAGGCGTCTGAAGGGGAATTCTCTTCTTTTGGGCACCTGCATATGTTTTGTTTGTTTGTTTTCTTCCTCCTAAGGCTTTTACCTGATTCAATGAAGTATACTGTACACTTACATTATAAAAGTAATCTGATTTAGTCAATGTTATGTAATTTAAATGTTATTCTTATCTGAAAGAGTGCCTTTACAGTAACATCTAGAAATGTTGTTTGACCACTATCTGGATATCATAGCTTAACCAAATTAACACAAAATTATTGAGCCTCAATAAACAAATCTGGTAATTACTTGATTTTGCTGTTGTTGGATTAAACAAAAATTATGAGCCATACATACATAGATATCTGACTTTTGTAAAGATGCAAATATAATTCAGTGGATGAAAGGTGGTCATTTCAACCAATTGTACTGAAACAATTGGATATACATATGCAAAAATATGAACTTTGATTCATAATATCATTCCATATACAAAAATTCACTTGAGATAGATCATAGGCCTTTATGTAAAACCATAAGTACAAACATCTTATTGAAAAATAGAAATATGTGTGACCTTGGGTTATTCGGTTACACCAAAGACATAATTAAAGAAAATAATTGTAACTTTCAAAACTGAACATGTCTCCTCAAAGATGTTTTTAAGGAAAAGTTGAGCAATACACTGAGAAAAGCAGTGTAAACATAACTATATAAAATTAAAAAAAAACTTGTTTTCAGAATATAGAAATAATTCTCAAAATGTAATTATACAAAAACAAATATATATTTTTAAATGACAAAAGTTTGAATACACAATTTATAAGGGAAAATATGCAGATGACAAACATATAAGATGTTTTACATAATTTCTCATCAGGAAAATGCAAAATGGCAACCACTGGGAAGACCCAATACAAACCTATAAAAATAATTAAAACTTAAAAGACTCACCATAACCGCTGGCAAGGATAAGTAGAAACTTTAACTTTCATGCTATGCTAGTGGAAAAGTATTACAACCACTTTGTAAAACAATTGGTTTCTTCAGAAGTTAAACATATACATATCATTTCATCCCAAGTTTCTAACCCTAATATTTAAGAAAAAGTAAATGCTCATATAAAGTCTTGTACATCAATATTCAAAGCAGCTTTACTAGCAGAACCCGCAACTTGGAAACTACCCAAATGTCCATTAGCAGGAAAATTGATAAGCAAATTGTGATATTCATATAAAGGAATACTATTCTACAATATTAATACATGCAGCCATGCTGAAGAATCTCAAGAGTCATACTAAGAGAATCAAAACTAAAGGAGTATAAACTAATCTTATATTTATATACTCTTGAGAATGTTCAGACTAACCTATAGTGACAGAAACCAGGACGTGGATTGCCTATGGATACTGGGAGGTGGGGTTGAAGAGAATTACAAATAGGCCTGAGGAAACTTTTGTGTGATGGATACATTCATCCTGTTCATTTTGGTGATATTTCCACAGGTATATCCATATGTCAGAAGTTATAAGATCAATATCTTAAAGATGTGCAATTATGTATCTTTAATGCCTTAACAAACCTGTTACAAAAATAATAAAGACTTCTGTCATAGACTGAATGATGAGTGCCTGAATTAGAACGGTGACAGGGGTCATGGCAAGAAATTAATATATTCTTCTTGCAGTAGAGCGAGCACTACTGTTTGAAAAGAGAGAAATAGATGGCTCCTAGGTTTGAGAACCAGGGTAAGCAGTTATTTGACTTCTAAAATAATTATTATAGACTTTGGAATTTCAAATTCTGTGGGAAATTACTAGTAATTACTCACTAGTAATTACTCAGGAGAGAGAGAGAGAGAGAGAGGGAGAGAGAGAGCAGCTCAGCACTGGTTTTTCTCTTCTCAGCTCCACACTGGTTTTTCTCTTTACTTTTCAAATTCATTGTGATAGCAGTGGTGAAGATGGTAATATTTTCTATATTAAAATTTCATGTAAGATTTTATGTGGAAAAATAATTTATCTTCTAAACAACAGACTTGAAAATCACCTCACTAACATCTGGGAAAATACTGTTCTTCCAACCATCCTTAAAAAAGCATAAGAATAATAATGTTAAAATATTAATATAATAGGACAGATTGATGCCCCAGTTAGGCTCTCTTACAAACCATTAAGTTTTTAAAATTTTATTGCCATAATCTTGTAATACAGATAGTAGCAAATTCAATTTATAGAAAAAGGAAAAGAATCAAAGAGGTTAAGCAGGATGATACAACTACTATTTTTGTTTAGGGCATTGTAATTATACATGATATTTGGGTTTCTTGTGACGAAATTATACATGTAAGAAATTTGATTTGAATCCTCATTTCCCTCATCTTTTTCTCCCTTTACTTCCCTTTTCCTCTCTTCTCTTATTATACTTTCACTCATTTATGTATTTTATTTATTTATTTATTTATTTATTTATTTATTTATTTATTTATTTATTTTGCTACTGGAGATTGAACTCAGGGGCACTCCACCACTGAGCCACATCCCCAGCCCTATTTTGTGTTTTATGTGGAGACAGGGTCTCACTGAGTTTCTTAGCAAGCCTCATCGTTGCTGAGGCTGGATTTGAACTCGCGATTCTCCTGTCTCAGCCTCCCTAAGTGCTGGCTTAGCACTTAGTGCAAGCACTACAGGCTTGCACCACCATGCCTGGCTATGTATTTATTTTTGATTGGTATGTTCTACATAAAGGAGAAATTTCCTCTAGTACATTTATATATGTTTATAACATGGTTCTGTTAGATTCATTTCATACTTCTTCCTCTTCTTCTTCCTCCCTCCCTCTTATTCTCTGACCTTTACTCCACTGATCTTCCCTATGCTTATGATATCTGATTCTGTCCCCCACTGTCTTCTTTCCATTATTTTTTCTTTAGCTTTCCTACATTAGAGAGAACATTCAACCCTTGGTTTTATAAAGTTGGTTTATTTCACTTAGCATGATTTTCTCCATTTTCATCCATTTACTGGAAAATTCTATTATTTCATTCTTCTTTATGCCAGAGTAAAATTCCATTATGTTCATACAATACCTTTTCTTAATCCAATCATCTATTGGTAGGTATCTGAATTGGTTCCATAATTTGGTTATTGTGAATTTTGCTGCTATAAACATTGCAGTGTCTGTATCACTATAATATGCTGATTTTATTTCTTTTGGATAAATTCTGAGGAGTGGGATAGCTGGGTCATATGGGGGATTCCTTTTTGAGGGGAATCTCCACACTGTCTTCCAAAGTGGTTATACTGATTTGGAATCCCACAAACAATGTATAAATGGACCTTTTCCCTCACATCCTCTCTAGCATTTATTATCATTCATTTTTCTGATTGTTGCCATTCTGACTGGTATGAGATGAAATCTTATTGGAGTTTGTATTTGCATTTTTCTGATTGATTGAGATGTTGATCTATTTTTCATGTATTTGTTGCCCATTTGTGTTTCTTTTTTTGAGAGATATCCATTTAGTTCTTTTATGCATTTATTGATTTGGCTATTTGTTGTTATTGCTATTGTCTTGTTGATATTGAGTTTTTTGAGTTCTTTATATATTCTGGACATCAATCTTCTGTCAGAAAAGTAGCTGGCAAAGATCCTTTTTCCATTCTGTAGGTTCTCTCTTCATTCTCCTAGTCATTTTGTTTGCTAAGCAGAGATTTTTAATTTGATGGCATCCCATTTTTTGATTTTTGGTTTTATTTCTTAAGCTTTCAGGTCTCATTGAGGAAGTTGGTGCCTGCACCTATATGAGGGAATGTTGACCCTGTATTTTCTTCTAGCAGTTGAAAGTTCTCTGATTTAATTTCTAAGTTTTTGGCCCATTTTGATTTGCCTTTTGTGCAGGGTGAAAGACAGGGATCTAATTTTATTCTAATGTAGATACCAATTTGCCCAGCAACATTTGTTAAAAAGGCTATCTTTTCTCCAACATACATTTTTGGCACCTTTGTAAAATATCAGATGGCAATAAGTATGTAGATCTGTTTCTTTTTCTTCTATTTCATTGGTCTTTATGTCTGCTTTGATGCCAATACCATGCTGGTTTTGCTACTGTAATTCTGTAATATAATTGATGATTGGGCATCGAGATGCCTCCTCTATCAGTTTTCTTATTCAGAATGGCTTTGACTATTCTGGATCTCTTATTCTTCCAAATGAATTTAAGTACTGTTTCTTCCTAGTTCTGTGAAGAATGTCATTAATATTTTGATGGGGATTGCATTGAATCTGTCTATTCCTCTGGGTAGTATGGTCATTTTAATAATATATATTCTGCCTCTCCAAGAACATGGGAGGTCTTTCCATCTTCTGAGGCCTTCTTCAATTTCTTTCTTCAGTGTTCTGTAGGTTTCATTGTAGAGATCCTTCACTTCCTTTGTTAGATTAATTCCCAAGTTTTTTGTTTGTTTGTTTGTTTTTTGGGATATTGTGAAGGGAATAGTTTTCCTGATTTCTTTCTCAGCTGAACTGTTGGAGTATAAAAAAGCTATTGATTTATGAGTATTGATCTTATATCCTGTTACTATACTAAATTCATTTATAAGCCATAGGAATCTTCTGGTGGAATTTTTGGGGTGTTTCAGATGTAGGATCATGTCATCTGCAAACAGTGATAGTTTGATGACTTCTTTTCCTGTTTGTATCCCTTTAATTTCTTTCTCTTAATTGATTGCTCTGGCTAGAGTTTTGAAAACTATATTGAATAGAAATGGTGAGAGTGAACATTCTTGTCCTGTTCCTTAGAAAAATAGCTTTCAGTTTTTCTCCATTCAGTATGATGTTGGCCTGGGTTTGTCATTTATAGCCTTCATAATATTTAGGTAAGTTTCCTCTATCTAGTTTTTCCAGGGTTTTTAACATGAATGGTGGTTGTGTTTTATCAAAGGCCTTTTCTCTGTCTATTGAAGTAAACATATGGTTCTTGTTCTTAATTCTATTTATGTGGTGAATTACATTTATTGATTTGTGTATATTGAATGTGGTTTGCTAATATTTTAAGGATTTTTTGCATCTATGTTCATCAGGGAGATTGTAATGATAAAAATGTAATGATTGTTTATAACTGGGTGGAGTGATGGTAGATGATGCTCATTTTCTTTCATATGCTTTTCCTATTTCTCTACATTGTTATGTTAAGCAGAAAAAATTTTTTTAAAGAAATTGATTAAATATTTGAAGTTATCTAATATTAAAAATTATTAGTTTGTAAGTTCAAATGCAACAGTGTGTTGTACTTAGCCCCTCTGCTTTATTTTTATAGACCCCACTTAGAACTACTGAGTCAGAATATGCACTTTAAAAACTACCAACATGTATACATGTTCTAGTTTACGAAGTCTTGTTTAGAGTACCAAATCTCCCTTATCTAGAAATGTTTCCTGATTTTGACTAAATGAGCCCTGAGTATGCACTAGAGCATTTAACAGAACATTGTATGAAATGCTGAGGGTAGTATTATACAACAAACTAGTTCATAGGCCTGTTTGTGTGTGAAGTGTTGCATCTTGAGACATTTTTTAAAAATCAATGCAAAAAAATCCTAATGAAGATGGTTTCTCAGACAAGTGTCCAATAGAAGGCCACAAGAACCATATAGGCAATTTTAAATATCCTAGGAATTAAATAGAAAATTAAAAAGAAAACAGTTAAAATTGATTTAGTAATATATGCTATATTTATCCCTATTTCCTCAGAATGTTTTTTAATATGAAATCAATATAAAATCATAGACTTAGTGTTCAAAATTTTGTGTCTAAATCTTGTAATTAGTACAGACTAATTACATTGCAAATTCTCAGTAGTCATATATGGCTAATGGTAACTGTATTGCATAACACAGAGACAGAGCATTGGCTTTATTTTTGAGTGTTGCAAGTCTACTATAAGAAAGCTTTATGCCAATGTCTCCAATAATTTTCATAAATACACTTAACTGTAATTTTGTTTATTTATTTTTGTGCTTTCTATGTTGCCATTCAATGATCTAATAACAACTATTAATACCAACATACTATCCCCAATACCCCAGATGTCCAGCTTAAATTATTAGTTCTCAATAATATGGTTAAGTGACATATATAAAATAGAATCATTCAATTTATTCATACCAATAACTTAATGGAGTTTTATATACAAGTCAAATTTTGGCTCTTTATTACATCTCTCCCTGGTACTGAGCATGTTGCTTCATCCATAGTGGGTATCCAACAAATATAACTTGACATGAATACAAGTGAAACTATCAAAATATTGGATATTGGGTTTTTAATATAATTTCTCTGATATTGCTTAATGCATAAAGGGAAAATCCTAGTAGGATAGCCCATGGCAGATTCTGTTGTATAACCAGAATCATTTCTACTGAGCCTAAATATACTCCACTCAGGACCCACCCAGTACTTTTGTAATTTCTAGGTAAATGAGATTGTCATTTCAAATAGTCAATTTTCCATTCTCCACTTAGGGGAACAGGAAGTGAAAAAGTTGCTAGTATGTTAGTAGGACAAAACTAGAGATATGCAGACTCCAGATTAGCCAGGTAGCAGTACAAGAGCAAATTGTGCCCCTCAGTGCCTCTCATCCTGAACAGAAAGCTCCCAATCACTGCATTCTTAGTGTTTAATCCAGCAACTAGGAGCTCAGCCAGCACAGAGGACCCAATGAATGTCACTCCTGAGTGCAAGAACCTGTTTCCTTCACATCTGCCCGAAGAGGAGCAGTGCTGACCAGCACCCACGGGCAACAGTAACCTATGTGGAGAGTTACAGCAGGCCCAGCTCTTAAGCCACAGAAGAGTGGTACAAAAGTAGATTCTGGAAGAAACTTGTCTCTTGCCATGCTGCAGGTGAGGCTTAAACCAGAAAAACACTACTAGTTATGTTTACCTCATTTATTATCATCTTAAACCATTTTCATATAATTATTTATTATTGAACAGGATAGCTTCATGAAGGATAAAGATTGAAGTAAATTTTCTCACCTTGTTTCATTTTGTTAGATTTAATAATCAAATTAAAAATGTTCCAACTGATTTGCTGGGGATGTAGCCCAGCGATTGAGCACTTGCCCCTATGTACAAGGTCCTGGGTTCTATCCCTAGCACCAAAATGAGGGCTCCATTTTGAAGAGGAAAGCTAACTTTATTTCACCACAGATTACAATTTTGAAATGCACTTTTCCAATTTATTTTGAAATTTGATGCACATAGGAATTTTCTGTTTTAAAAATTTATACTCTCATTTTGTCTATTTTGTAGAACATCTTCAGTAATTCCATTTCTACATTTACAGTTTTGTTACTGGCATGATATGGTTTTAAAATATCTTCAAAGCCAGTAAATCAGTAAAGAAAGATAGGAGGGGCATTTCTTTATGATACATCAAGGAAAACAAGACTAGACTGAATCTTAAGACGAGGAAAAGTATATGAAATTGAATCCTGAGATGGAGATCAGAAAATTCTAATCCTGGAATTATTGCCACCTAAATTATCATAGTCTACTTACACATCATTTCATAACTTCACTGTTTGTCATTCCTGAGTAGGGTTTAGTCTAGATGAACTATAACTCTTCTACCTGAATTTAATGATTCAGCTGTACTAGTATATTTGACCTCTGTAAACAAGTTCTAGAATTCTGTCATTCTAATTTACCTTTTTACCAGAAGATTTGAGCTTAAACTACATCTTTAAATGGATCTTAAGAATCGATGATATAAGAAATGCCATATCTTTCAGCATTGTGTATTTAATGCATTTGTTAGAAGCAATAATGAAATATTTCATTGTTTAATTCCAATGGGAGTTTTAGAAATCCCACCACTGAAGTCTCTAAGATGCTTTGAAGATTTAGAAGACAACTTTCCTTTAAATCCCTCCCTGTGAGGATACCTGCATTGTTTTATGCAGCATATTTTTAAAATTAGACTACTTAAAGAGCATTTTATCAATATTTCCAGCCTTTATTCTGGTATTCTAGTTGTCAAACAACAAATTCTCTAAGTAATGTATCATTAAACATTTGCTCATATCTCACTTACCTCTATTTATATTTTAAGTTAATAAGAATATACTAAGTTTATGGAGTCACCCTATTGCAAATTCACATGTAACCCAACAGAATAAGGTAGATAACATAACTGAGGCTCCTACAACAGAGTGAGGATTGAATGCTAATGTTTAATTTCCATTACACTCTTAAAAGAAATCCCTAGACAAAAAGTATGACCCTTTGGTCTCCTTGAAAAACTAGGAATAATCCATTTATCTCCATTTTTGTTTCAGGCTACAACATTTCTCACCTTTATTACTGCAAAGGCCTCTTAATAGTGTCTCAACAACAGGATATCATTCACCTAATCTTACATTCTCATGCTGGCCCCTATTCCATAGAAGATGTATACTTACTCTGCATAAAATGACTGAATGGCTGTAAATTAACTGTACAGTCACTGTTACCTATCCGCCTTCCTCATCTAAATTGTCAGTCCTATTGCCAGTGACATTCACCCCTTCTTCCACCACAACCAGGCTGAGTCTGGAAGACCTTACAAATATGGCACAAACTGTCTTGTTCCCGAAAGTCTGGTAGATAAAAATAAACACAAATGGGAACCCAAGCCCAGGGACTCTGCAGAGTAAAAGGAGCACAGTCCTGGATCTGAATCGCAGCTGTGTTACCTCCTAGCTGTGTTTCTGGGGCAAAATTCAATCTCTCTATATCTCTTTCCTCTTCTCTAAAATGGTAATTAGGCAGTAACTATTTGAGAGTACATGCATGGAAAGTGGATAAAATCTCACCTGGCACCTCATGGCATTATATAATTTTTCATCATTGCTTCACGTTTTCTGGAATGCACTTCTAGTCTCTGCCATCTAACTTTAACTTTTATCATGCTTTCTTTAGCTCCCATCCTAAATGTTATTCTCTTGTGAACTCTTGTTTTGGGAAGTTCCCCATTTATAAAGTATTCCTTTTCCACACCATGATTTTTCCTCCATTTATCATATTCCATGGTGATACATTTTTTTTACTTATCTGCCCTTTCCAATATGCCATAAATTTGTAAACAGACTGTTTATCTTGCTTGTATTTTTCAATCCCTATCCCAGTTCCTAAAATGTATGAGATAATATTTATGAGTAAATAGTGATTTTAGTAATAACACTTGTTTAATGTATCCTTAGAGACACTCATGTATACAGATGTACCACCAGGAAGCCATTGGTGAATATTGTGTTTGTGTTTCTGCTTGTGAAATAGTTACATACTGTTACTATAAAAAAGAGTCACAGGCAACCTGATACGTAAAAACAGGAATTAGGAAAGATTTCTAAAGTGTCCAGATAAACAGGAGAGAAGAAAATTACTATATGAAAAACAGATATGCTGTTGAATTCTCATTTTATTTAAAACAAAAAATGAAAACATGACTTACATATTAGTTTTTGTTGCATCTCCAACTCATCCCACAGAACTGTTCTGAACCAACCTATTGGAGTAAAAAGAAAAATTACTTTTGAGAAATTCAAATTTTTATTCCTAATAGTAGTGGAGAGGAACTTTTACATTTAGGGGCATAACTTCTTGAAGTTAAAAATATGTGTGTATGTACATGCATAATTAACATACTCTCAGATACGCACACCTGGTTTGCTGAGGACTTTCTTGTCACTTTTTCTTACTTGAATAGTCTCTTTGATTCTAATGGCTTAATTTAAAACTGTAGTCTCACATCTTTTTAAAATCCTACTCTACTTCTCATAAGCATCTATTAACACCTGTCTCTTGTCTGCACTTCATTCAAACCTCTTTGTTTGCCCTTTCAAACATAGACAGGTTTTTGCCACCATTCACATAATTCTTTCCTTATTAGGCTTGGACTTGGTGAGCTGGCTCACTGTCCTTCCTGACTATGGGTTCATCACACGTGGATACTGGCTATTTTGTGATGGCAAGCACTCCTAGGCTGCTTCCATGGATTTTATCAGTCCCAAGAGAGATTTGGCCACACAGGATGGCATCAACCTTCTCTCATATGCACCCCAACCATTCACAGTCCAAGAAAATCCTTGTAATCTTCTTCACTCTGCACAAGCAAAAAGGATGGCCAGGATTAACCATCTGGTAGGAACCAAAAATCCAAATACAATATTGATGAATACTAGCAACCTTACTGACCCCCTTATGCCACTTCTCTACAATTCTATTTTTTCCAGTAGTATTGCTGGAGAGAGTCATCAAGTTCTTTGACTAAACATTCTTCATTAGAAAAATGAAAATTCTCATGGCATCTTGCAGGTTCGTCTTTTTGTGTGTATATAGTAGAAGGCAGTTAGAGATGGCTCTGGGATACAGATTAATGGTGGAGCAAGTCCTCCAGAGTAGAGTTTAATTCCTGCTAACAATGGTACCTTCAGCATACAGTGCAAGACTCTTAGAGCCTTTTTTCCTTAGCTTGTAATTCTGACTCTAGTTCTAGAAAATAGGAAAGACCATGCTCAATAATTTGCTATGTTTGTAGCTATAAGTACCACTATATATATTAGAATAATGAACATTGAAGAAACTTTCTAGGGACCTCTCCCACACCATTGAAAAATATTGAATTCTGATTTCAGTAACAGCATGACATTGTGATTGGAAGCACATACTTTACAGCCAGATGGGCAGATATACCATGAATCCTACACTCCTTTGTAAAATAAAGATAATAATAATCACATAGAGTTGTGGTAATGACTCCGTGACTTGGGTAAATTACTAAGAACAACATCTGATTTTACATAAGTTTTTCTTCTGTTTATTATTATTCTTCTATAGTGATTAATTGTACTTCCTATATTTCACCTGGCTCCCAGGATGTACAGCCCCTTAACCAAGCACCAAGGATGTAATGAACACTAATGATCACTTGCTATATATTATTGTGATTTATAATGACTTAATATCATGCTAGACCATTGTTCTTATTACTCTATTTTTGTGTGCTTAGAATCTCTGGGGCCCAGAATATGATAAAGACATGCTATGTGATCAGTGAATTAATTGACTTAGTTATGTTAATAAAATAAAACAATATAAAACAATTAAGAATCACAATAGAATAATAGAGAAAGTGAAAACAGAAGTCACTTGGTACTGACAAGCTAAAGCTAATGCAGAAGTGAATATATTATACACTTTCTGTCAAGTCACAGGATTTTTCTAAGAAATACCTTCTCTCTTACAGGCCCTTTGCCAGGTCTCTATAGTTGGCACGTGCTAAGTAGCACATATGAAGAATCTGCTGTAATAAAATGACAAGGGTTTCTGCTATAAAATTTTATACACTGCACACTCTGAATCCACATTAATTTTCAGAAGCAACTCATTTTCTTTTCATAACTTGGTGGTTAAAAAAAAAGAACTTAAAAATAAACTAGTAAGTTCTTGAACTTGTCACTATGGGGGTAAAAAAGGAATCTATAGACCAAAGTCTTAAACACAAATCATTTTTGAGCGGGTGCTAGGGATTGAATCGGGGCACTTGATCACTTAGCCACATCACCAGCCCTATTTTTTTGAATTTTATTTAGAGACAGGATCTCACTGAGTTGCTTAGTGCCTCACTTTTGCTGAGGCTGGATTTGAACTCGTGGTCCTCCTGCTTCAGCCTCCTGAGCCTATGCTCAGGAGGCATGCGCCACTGTGCCTGGCTACAAAGAAATTTATTACTGAAATAAAAGTGGGATAACTTAAGGAATTCTGCAATATATACAATCTTATGGCCCAGGGATCACATCATATAAAGATCACACTGCTCAAAGCTTTCCACTGACATGTAAAAAACTGCTAGGTTTCTGAAATAATGCATGTGACCTATTTAGCTATACTTTTAGAAACTCAAAACTCATTATCCATCCCAAAATTTACATATCTCTTGATCAATGATTTTTATTTTATAACTATATTAAAATAGAAAAAACTCCTAGCAGAACAAGTCATGTTGATATACATGTATATTTTATAATGATGCACAATAGTAAGCTGATACTAAGCCACCTACAGTATCAGGCAAAGATGTGCTTATTGAATTCAAAAGTCATTTGTTTTATCACCATTTCTCAGGGAGAAAAAAAATGTCATTTCTTTAATAAGCTCTTTTCTTCAGCTTTGCTCAGAGACCTGAAAGCTGCCAATAGTGAGTGTAGTGAAGCAGGTGCTTTTGCATGTTTCTGGAAACAGTTTTTACAAAAGGCATCTGAAATCATATTTGCAGCTACCACCTCAATGCAATGAATGTCTTTCTGATCCACAGGACAGAAACAATAGTGGGACAGCTTCCACTACATGAGCAGTTGTGAGAACACTGGCTTCTAAAATAGCTAGACAATATTGCAGAATTTATTTTTAGTTAATACCTGACTATGATATTTTAGAAAACACTCATCAATATGTAATGTCATGCTGTTCTGTTTTTTTCCTTAAAATGAGAAAACTCGTTTTTTTATTATTATTCATAAATTCTCTTCACAAGAAGATCGTTAAAGATCACATTGATAATCTCTGTTAACTTTCTTAAAAATTTGTTGTTTTCACTTTTTCAAAACTGTTTCTTTTCATCCACAACACATTTTTCAGAAAAGAGATAATTTTGTTATTTAGATAGTAACATGTTTCCGTGCAAGTGTAAACATCTTTGTAGTGATATTTGTCTGTTAGTTTTTTGGAAAAGGAATTTATCATCTTATGATCTTAGAGTTACCAGATTTTTATACCTGGACAACATTGCTTCCCATGCATGTGAAACTTTCCCATTTTTGTTCTGCTTTGTAATGAAGGAGATTCCTCTGGCTCTTCTCCTATAACCAGATTTCCAATTACTATCCTTCTGCTCAAGTCACTTCATTCTCCTTTATTTTGTGACAACCCTTCATCTTTATATGTTTTCTGGTAATTGTTTCTATTATTGTTATTTGTGTGTTTACCCATCTTATACAGACTACCTATCATGTGGTTCTTAAATAAATTATATGTACACATGCATGCTATTACTGATTAGCCTACTTATTATTCAATTGATTTGTAAATATATTTTTTTCTAAAAAGAACTTAACTACTGGGTTTTGCAGCAAGCAAGACTTTTGCAAGTGAAGTTAAAAGATAGATGAACAAATATTAAGCCAAAAATGTGACAAGGAAAGATTGGAAACTCTAGGGTTGAATGATTCTTAAATCTGGCTATACAAAAGAATCATTGCAACAAATATTTTAAAATTTTATTTTTAAACTAAGGAATGTTAAAAACCAACAATGTCAGTATATCTAAGATATGAAATACACTATGAATTTCAAGCTACTTGCAAACAAAACATTAAACACAAAATCCGATTAGTACTTTGTCCAGAAGAACTCTAAGGGGCCACTGCAAGACTGTGAGCATAAACAGTGGGGAGGGAAGTTTGAGTCCTTGAAAAAGGGAGAGAAGGGTGAAGGACTTTGAGTACAGAAAAAAATTGTCCTTAGAAAAACAAAGCTGAACAAAGGTTTAGGACATGGTGGTTCATAGCAGTGAATACAGTAAAGAAATAATTGCCATGTGCTCAAGGAGAAGAAATACAAATGATGGTTTAATAAATGAGTTGTGGCAAGGCATGTAAACAACCATGAGAAAAAAATTGAGAGACTTTTTACATCTACATTTTATTTCAATCACTATTTCTCTGATCACACTATTTTACCTTTCTAAATAATTTTTTGATTAACATACACAATGAAAATAAACTGAACTAATCACATTTATATTCTGATTTAAAAAATTCTAGAACTTAGAAAAACCCTAGTTTTACCTTGGTAAAACTATAGATCTTCTTTAAAAAATCCTTAGATTTTCTAGAGAAAAAGAGCACATTATTTATAATTACTTATAATAGTAAGAAAATTAGAATGGCTATTGACTTCTTAGGAACATTATATAAGCAAGGAAACAATGGAGCAAACAACAAAAGAATGTTCCAGGGACTTTATATCCAGGCAAAGCTTTCTTCTTTGGGTGTCAGCTATATAGAAAAATAAATGTTTGAACCCAGGGAACATTTCCATACAAGTTGTTCTAGAAAAATCTATTATATATAATTAATTCCACCTGATAATAATATAACTAGAAAAAATATAATCAAGATAATTGATGGTTCACATTCATATATTTAATTCTAAAGCATGGGTGAAAATATAAGTGGATGAACAGTATTTCAATTTTATATGTTCGGGCAAAGCAAAAAGTATTCAATAGGAAATAAAAGGTGAAGAGAGAGAAGTGAAAATCAAACGAGATTGTAAGTGATGTATAGGTAATAAATACAAGTCACAAGATACCACTTAACGATGAAAAATGGGTATTAAAATGCTGAATCAGGAGGAAGAGGAGTCGAGATAGGGATTTAAGAACCACAAAAGGTGTAAATGCAAAAATGACCAATTGAATAAACGTGAAAGCAAACATGCAAATGCTTTTAAAAGGAGACATAATAAATTGAGAGATAGAGTAAATAAAGTATAATGCAGTAAGTATACCAAAAAATGAGACAAATCCAAACACATCAGCCCTATCAATAAATGTAAGCAGACTTAATTCATCTTTTAACTTAAACAGATTTTCATAATGGGTCATAAAATAAAACCCCTATCTATGCTGTGTACATGAGATACATTTAAAATACATTCATTTCAAAGCACTAAAATAAATTAATGGCATAAATGTATCAGGCAAATGAAAACAATAAGGGAAAAAACCTACATCAGGCCTCATAGAATTTAGGTGAAAAGCATTAAATGAGAAAAAGAATGTTGTTTTATATTGCTATTAGCCACAATTTACAAGTTATATAAAAGCATTATGTATATCTGTGCACTGAATAATATAATAGTAACATACACATGAAACAAACTTCAGGTAATGCAAGGAAGTATAAACAAGAAAACACAATGTTTTCTATTTTCCTGTTCAATTCTTTTTCTTATGAATTTGGAAGTGCTTGTTATATATTTACCAGATAATTCCTTTGTCAATTTCATGTGTTAGAAATAGTATTTTGACCTGTATCTTCACTTATAATAGTGATTTTGTCTCATGTTTTACAAATCTTTCCCTACCATAGTTCATAAGATATATATTCTCATTAATTTATGGAAATTTTGCTATTTTATGTTTCACTTTCTGATAGGATGTGGGGTAGGAGTGGAGGTCTATTTTTTCATATGAACATGTAACTGATCCAGTAATATTTGAAAACACTGTTCTTTTCCCACCATTGCATGGCCTCAGTTTTGTTATTTCAAGTATGCATACATGCAAAAGTTAAGTTTATGGATTCTTTCATCTGTTCCACTGGAACAATATCATACTGCCTTAGTTATCACACCTTTATAGTGAATCTTGGTACCAGGTTGCCCACTCTCCAGCTATGTTCTTCTACAGACTGTGTTGGCCAACTGATGTAATCTGCATTTCTACATAAATTTTAGAAATTTGGTAATTATTGCAAAGTGAGAGAAAATTAAAATTTTGGGTTGTAAGTTCATTTAGTACATTTTTGTACTTACATCAATTTGAAAGAGAATTGACTATTTAAAAATGATAAGCCTTCCAGCCAACATACTATATTTGTCTATTACATTTTTGTCTAATTTCAACCAGTGATTTTTAAAAAATTTTTTAAATTGGCAAATACTACATATTTAGGATGTTCAACATGATATTCATATGTATACTTTGAGGAATGGTTATATCAACCTAATTAACGTGCATTGCCTTACATACTATTGATTTCTTTCTTTTTTTTTTTTTTTTTGGGGGTGATGAGAGTTCTTAAAATCTACTGTCTTAGCAGTTTTCAACTAAACAGTACATTGTTGTTAACTGCAGTCAATCATTGATAATAGATCTTTTGAATTTATTTCACCTAACTAAAATTCTCTGTCCCCTAACAAACATCTCCCTAATCTCTCCATCTTCCCACCCAGTCTCTGGTAACCCCTGTTTACTCTTTGCTGCTAGGAAATCTGTTTCTTAAGATTCCATGTGTAAGTGAGGTCATACAGTGCTTACTTACCTTTGTGCCTTCCAGACACAAAGATAAGTAAGATACCTCTTAGTTTTCCATGGAGAAGTCTAGTGTATCTTATCTTTGGCTTTTTAAAATTTTATTATTGATGTGATATATAATTTATTTTCTCTCCATTTTCCTACCTGTGTGTGTATACATGCACACCATTGTTTCCATGTATTTTATTCTGTGTATAGATTTTAAGCTTTAAATGGCATTGATATTACTATTTTATGTAGTCATTACTTAAATAGATTTACCCACTATCTATTGTTTGTTCTTTGTTCTTTATCACTAGTTTCTAGCTGAGATTATTTTCATCTGGGTATAGTCATGCATGCCTGTAATCTCAGTGATTTAGGAAACTAAGGCAGGAGGATCTCAAGTTCGGGGCTACCCTGGGTAATTTACCTTCTCTCAAAATAAGGAAAGAAAGGGTAATGCGTATAGTGATGATGGTTGATTGAGAGGGTCATTATTGCCCCTGGTGCAGGTATGAAGACACAAATAATGTGACTCTATCTGATTTGAAACTAGAGAATTGGAAAAACTGAGCTCTGTATTTGTACTATGACTTGAAATGCATTTAAATAAAATAATTAAATTAAAAAAATAAATAAATAAAAAAAATAAAAGGGCTAAGGATGTAATTCAGTGATAGAGTACTCTGGGTTCAATCGCCAGTCTGTCTCCCTCCCTTTATATCTTTCTTTCTCAATGTCTCATGCACGCGCGCGCGTACACACACACACACACACACACACACACACACTTGTTTTCATTCTTTCTGCAGAAATTTCTTTAGTATTTTTTAATGGCTTTGCTAGTGGTTATGTTACCTTAGTTTTTGTTTTTCTCTAAAGTAGCTTTATTTGTATTCATTTCAAAATTTATACCTATACACACAAATGTATATAATACATACATAAGAAGCATAAATTCATATATATATAATTTTATATTACTCTTATTTTTATTGGATAGAGAATTTAAGTTTTGTTTTGTTTTCCTTTTTCTTTTTGTTCTTTGATAAAGTTGTTCAACTTGCTGTTCTAAGCCAATACTAAACTAACATCTCTGCAATTTTTGTTAGAAAGTTCTATTTTTCTAGCTCACAAATCCTTTGAAATTACATATATTAGGTTTCTTTCAAACTTCTCTCTTTCATGTGCACTTTCACTGTAACATATGACTAATTTCTTTTTCTAGCTCAGAGATTATTACTATTTTCTTGGCTCTTTGGGGCTCAGGAGTATGCTCTTTGGAACTCTGTGTCAGTAGACCCACAAGTAAAGAGCAAGATGGCTCTCTGCCCCTGAGGCCAATAATGAATATTATGGGATGCTAGCCTCCTTCCTCTCCTTCTGAGAATCTTACATCCTCTGAGCTCAGAAAAATAGACTCTCCTAATGTGTAGGCCCTTCTCAGGAGACTGGGATAGAAGGAACCTTCACTTTTGTCAGCCCTTCTCTGCCCAGGACCCTTACTCTGCAACTCTGATGCTGGATTGCTTTTATTTGCCCAAAGGTGAATAATCTTCACATCCAGTCCTGCTTCCTAGAGCCTCAGAAAACCTTTAAGTCAGGAAAGGAAAATAGACTGTGTGAAGAGCTGTGCTCAGGCTCTAGAATCCTTCACATTCACTTACACTAATCTTCAAGTTCTACTTATGTATTTGTAGCTACAATACAAATTCTGCACATTTTTTGCATAGTTATTGAGTCCCATATCAGCAACTAAAGAAAAACTCTATACTGACATTTCCAGCTGGCAAATTGTACCCAAGAACACTTTGACTCAGAGGTACTTATACTATATGAACAAGGTCAATGTGATAGCACTCAATGTGTTAGAACAGTAATTTACTAAGTAATTATATGCATGACAATACAGTATTCTCTGTAAACATAAAGTAGTTTAATAACCTCACAGAATGTGCCTTGTTGTATATAAAATCTTTTTAAAAATGGTTTGAAGTAATTTTCTAGATAGTTAAGTTGCTACGTATCCAACTTTAAGTGTCAGAGTTCTTGTCTTATAATGTGTCTCAAAGGTCATGACCAGAAGGCATACACTCAATTTTCAAAATGCTCACTTAGCCATAATTTATGGGCTGTAGTTCATTTGAATTGCTCAAGTTACATAATAGTGACTTCATGGTGTTCTTCCTTGGGCTTTATGAAAATTAATACTACATTAAGGTGGTTCAGTGATAACTGATACCACCATAGATGTGGATTATAGGAAACGTAAGATTTTTCAGGCTTTATGTACATGTACATTTCTCACAAAATACATTTGGTTACTTGCAAAAGTCAATATGTCTCAATGTGATATATTATATTTCAACAAAAGTAAAATAGAATCATGTCCTGGTTCTATCCTGTGACATAGAGCTCAAGTTATATTCCTACCCTTATTTACCTTATCAATCCCTTTGCTTGGGCTTAATATTCAGAGGAATATACTTGATTGGCAACTATTTAAAATAGAGCTACATCAGTTCTTTTCAAGATTTCCAGGAGCTATAAAATGGATTTAAGTGATACACTGATTGGCTATTAAACTGCTTATTTGTTTTATAAATCAGTGGATTTGAGTTGTAATTTATTCAATGCCTAATTTCTTCCTTATTCAAAAAATCCCATAAATAACATGAAAATGTAAAAGGAAACAATAGCTAGGATAGAAAATTAGTAAAACAGAAATATCTAATCGAAATTTATTTTGAACAAAACCTCTGGATTACTTTAATTCAGCTAAAGTACACAAAATTTATTTGAGCATGAATTTAAAATGGCATAACTGGTGAGGTTAGGATGAGTAGCATAGTGCAATCCTACTTTCACAGAGTTTAATGCTCCGTAAGGGATCAGTCATGTAAACTGTAATAGGTAATATGCAGAGAAGCCCCTGGATATGTAGTTCATAGTTTCATGGTCAAAAAATTTTGGGAACATGATTTTGGAGGCAATTTTCAAAACACATAAGTATGTTTAAAGCTCCTATAGTAGGGAAATATCTTTAACTTTATTTGATATCAAACTTCATTCACCATCAAACCCTCCCAACACCTTGTTTTTTCTTCCAAATAGCTATTGATGTCTCTTGGGAAAGCACAATTTTGTAGAGCACTTAATTGGGTAATTATTATATCTGGGAGAAGTGATTAAAGCTAATGAATCCTGATTGTGAGATCAAGATGACATAGAGTCAATGGCTTTGGATATGAAAGAATGAGAAAGCTATTTTAACAGATGAATCTATAAATAGAAATCACATATAAAATTTAAGAAAAATTAAATTTCCAAATTTAAACAACTCACATGTAGACACTTGAGGAAAATAAGATATATATATATATATGTGTTATAGTTATTGAAAAGTAAGCCATCAATCAAAAGCATTAACATTGGGTATATTTGTATGCAACACTGAAAATAAAAATATATATAAAATTTTATTGTAGCATAAAAGAGGAAATGGTTCTAAACTGAAATTTCTACAATTGAAAGTAATTAATATTCCAATTTTATTAAAACCATGACAAACATACAAGGATAATTTGGACTATTTTTTATTCAACATATTTATTGAGTATCTACATGCCAGGTAATATTTTAGATGTTAGAAGTGCCCAAGTAAAAATTTATTCTTCCCTCTCCATGGAGCTCAGAATTTAGTTATCTCTTTTGTTTTTGTTTTTGGTACTGGAGATGGAATGTAGAGCCTTGAACATACTAAGCATATCCTCTATCTCTGAGCTTACACCCTAGACTACTTCATCTTTTTAGTCCAACAATTATAAACATAAATACAAAATCCTAATACTGGTACCAAAAGTACAGACTAAGATGATGTAGGTGCTTAAAAGGAAGAGGTGTTTGTGTTGCAGGGTTAGAGGGGGAGGTGAAGGTTGTGAAATCAGGCATGCAGAGCAGAAGGCACAGAGCCCAAAGAAGGGGAAAGACAGTCCTCCAGAATGGTGTAAAGCCCAATGGGCTGAGACAGCAGACCATGGCAGCAAGCATGGAGTTTCTGCACATGTAGTATCCAAGTTCAGGAACTGAGAGGAAAACAATTTCAATTCTTAAATATAAATACCAGTGTCAGTGTGAATTTGAGAGGGTAGATTGTTCCTTCAATTCATACAACTGCAAAACCTATACTTTTGGAATGGGTAATATAACATGGAAGTTCAGATTAGCTTAACAAATATATATTGAGTCAGACTCTAAGAACAGGGGATGAATATGATATAATCCCTGTTGATGAAGAAAATTGATACATAAATATATTTATGAACCTAAGATGCCTAAAAGGCTTTCCAACTTAGAGGAAGTCTGAGCTGATGCCTGATGAATAATATTCAGAACTTAAATCTGGGATAAGAGGAGTGATCAAGATAGAAGGGTCTGCATAAGCAGAAATGTGAAGCATGAGAAATACTGTTGCAAAGAACTATAAGTAGTTTAATGTGGTTGGAATATAAAATATGAGAATGGAAAAAGAGAGAAAAGATGCCAAAAAAACAAAAATTATATCACAAACCTCTGAAGCCATCCTGAAAGACCAGGACTTTATCCTTAAGACCAGATATTGGCAAACTGTGGACAGAAGACCAAATCTGGCTTATTATCATTATTTGTAGGTAAAGATTGCAACACAAACCCATTCTTTCAGTGTTGTCTGTGGATATTTTCACATTTCAATGAGAGTCAAATTGTTGCCTCACAGTCTTGACATTATGGAGTCAATGTGTAATTTTCAAAGACCCATAGGTTTCTATAACCTGATAGCAGATTAGAAAGAAAAAGAGCTCTAGAATTAGATGAAGTCCAGTGACATCACACCAAGCCATGAATCATGAAAAAGGTAGAGGTATGAGAGGAATAAAAGAGTTTAGTAGGGATAACAAGCAGACTTCTGGACCAATTTATCAAATATACATAGATTGAGTGAATGAGAGTAAAGGAAATGGAAGAGCTGAATAGTTTCTGGTTTTCTGGTTTGGGAGACCGCAGGATAATGTATTCAGATATAGGGAATTCAGAAAGCAGGCCACAAGTCGGGTAGGAATGATTAGTGATATTTTGTATGGTGTGTGTATTTTCAAGTGCCTGCAATAGATCTAAATGAAGGTGGGCACAAAGCTATTGACTATAAAATGCTAGAACTCAGAGGAGACACATTCATCAGCTATGGCAGAAAGTACAAAAGAAACAGATGCTTCCTTTCATATGATTTTATGACCAAGTAGTCTCCCTTTTACCTAGGGGTTCCATTCTGAGACCTGTACAAGGAGAATGCAACATAACTCTCCAGTCTTCCTCCTTAAAACTTAAAAATCCATATCTTTAGGCCAATCCTGGGAAAAAACGTCAGACAAATCCAGCATCTGACAATTCCTGGAAACTGTTAAGGTCATCAAAAACAAGCGACTTAGAAATTATCTCAGCAAAGAAGATCCTAAGATGTTATAAATGATGCAATATAATATCCTGTATAGGATCCTGGAAAAGAAAAAGAACAGGATAAATACACTAGAGGAATCTGAATAGCATATGGAATTTAGTAATATGTATCAGCACAGAGGCATTAATTGTGATGCAATGTACCTTATTAAATAAATATGATATCAATAATAGTAGAAACTCACTATGGGGTATATGGGAATTGTACTCTCTACAAATTTTCTGAAAATCTAAAGCAATTATAAAATAAAATGTTTATATAACAAAAGTCACATTATGTAACATAGCATTTACTATAATCTGACAATATCCTGTTTAATACTTCTATCAATCTTTTTAGCAAACTGTATTTGTTTTCTTAAAAAGCAAAACTAATAATTGAACATTAACCATTATTGCCATATTTTCACCAAATACTTCTATTTTGAACTTCTGGAATGAATTATTCTTGTTTTACATATAATTTCTATGCTCTTAAATCACTCCTTCAGTAACCACTAAAATCTAGGGGTTTTCTAAAGTATGCTTGTTAGACATTTAAACAGCAGTAAGTGAAGGAGAAAAGGATTTGACTTTTAGAAATTTAAATAACAATAAATAAAGGAGAAGGGAATGTACTTAGCAATTTTTGTAGTATGATTCTTTAAAATATCTAGGGAAAGAGAAATCTACAAAGGACAGGTAGAAACTAAATGCAGTGTTCTAAAGACATTCCTAGATCATTTAGATCCCTAGAATTACTCTGTAATAAGTTACGTTTTTGCTCGTGTATCATCATGAATATTGACAATGTCCTACCTTCTTGGACCCAACACATTTACTGAATGTAGTTTCACATGCATGAGATTCAAAGTGAAATTTCCTAACTAACTCTACTTGCACTTTCATGAGATCTACTGTAACACCTCTAATATGCCTTTCTTATATCCACTATTTCAACTTTTGAACACATTGTTTCTGTGATTGTATAATGATGTTGCCTGACAAACCAAAACTTATTTTGGTTTTATTTGTATACAATTATTTTTTTACAATATTTACAGTATTTATTTTTTCATGCTGTAAAATTAGTAGGAAAAGGGAAAAATAAAATTGCTGTTTTTAATACTACAATCAAGATAATAATGAAATTATTTTTTAGAGCAAAGCAATGAATCTTAATCTCAACTGGATACTCATTTAACTTGATATAGAAAGAAAGTGGGAAAGATAAGAACACAAACTACATAAAAAATGCTTGAAACCATGTTGGAGTTTCCAAAGGGGAGCTACTGTTGAGAGCACAAAAATCAAAAATCAAAACAAACAACAAAAACCCTAAGCTTTTTCTTCTATATAAAATGCAAATAAAAGTTCATAGGAACATAGAGCTATTGATAAAAGTAGATGACTGTATGACTCTCATCCCAAGAAAAAGCTAGTGTTCAATTTTCTCCTCACCAAGTTTTAAGAATAGATGATGAACCCTGATGATTCCCCTGTACAACTCATCATAAAATAACTCTAAGCAAGATCTTTTTAAATTCACTACTTCCTAAGGGACACTAAATGAGAAAACTAAAATTTGGAGTAAAACTTAAAACATCATTAATTTTATTTAATGTTTAATATGTTCTCGCATTTTAAAAAACTAAAGTTCAAGAAAATTTTTAAAAGTCTAAATAGCAAAATGTTAAACTTTACCATTTTTAAATATCTAAAATAAAGTAACTCACTTTATGGCATATGTCTCAATTTGTTCTCAAATATCATGCATTGAGAGCTTCCCTGAAAGATTTCAAAATTTCATGATGGATGAAAATGAAATCTACTTGGCATTGAACAATCAGTAAATGAACAATATTGTTTTACTCATTTGTAAAATAGAATCATTATAAAGGCAAGAGATAGTGCCAGTGATGCCCCAAGACAATATTAGGTGTAAATAAATGTCTACTTTTGTTAGAATTACTCCTTTTAAATGTCTTTCCACTTCGTCTAATTGGCTAATTGAAGTTAACTACTGATGGTTAGATCATAGGATCCACCTGAAGAGCTTTAAACACGTTAAAACACTACCTGTAACATACATCTCTACCCTATGATGCTCAGTAGTGGTGTGTCTCCCTGTCCCTTTTGTCTTTATCCTCAAGTCCAGCAACTCCTTTTGTAGTGACTTTTCATAGACAATCACTGTTGCTAAGGTCTCACAGCATTCTATAATTGCTTTATAGGTCTTAAAAGTTGTTTTCTTTTCATTGGGACATATTTCTAAACCATAGCACAGTGGCCAAGCACATAGTGGTTGAATCAATGAATGAATGAAATCAGTATATGAATACATGAATATGTGAATACATGAATATAAGAAACATGCAGAAATACATGAATAAATAATTATTGTATTTATTAGCAATTGAATATCTTATTGGCCTCCAGGTCTCCACACATATAGCAGTGAAGAAATACCGCACTAACCAGAAGGGTTGCCTGATTTACCCAGAGAAAAACAGGATTTTATGTCTTTCCTTTAAAACATAATACTGTAATACTCTACAAGATAAAGTGTGCCCTTGGTAATAAATTTTAAAATTATATAAGAAGCAAAATGAATGACTTAAACTAGATTTCCACTTAAGATTCCAACTTAATATGTGAAAATTAGTTTGTTGATTCTGAACATGAAATTGTACATTTATAAAATGTAAAAGGACAGTCTACTGTATCCATATTTTCTTTACTGAAAATTCTAATCAATGTAGAATATTTACAAAATTACTTTTTAGACAATGCAAGGTTATGCAAATATATTACATGATTTTTTTCAATGTCTCTTTTTTAACTCAGTTATAAAAGTTAGGACAATATTAGCAGGATTGAATAAAATATCAAATAGCTTTGGAGCCTTGTTTGGGTTTTGTTTTTGCTCTTTGCATTTCCAAGACAAATAATTCTCTGATTGGACATGAAATGCAACAATATGTGGATGAGCAACAGTGTAGGAATTACCCTGAAAGAGAAGAAATAGGTAAGTGGGTTTCATCCTAGTTTTAATGGTTACTCCTATCTTTATAGGAGGAATAGTAATTATCTATCATTTTTCAGAAATATTTGGAGGTCTACTGTGTTAAAAAGCAGAGAGTGGGTGTGACTCTCCTTTAGCTACACTTAAAAAGTGAATATAAATCTTTTCTGACCCCCCTACCACAGTAAAGGGAAGGGAAGAGGACATAGAGAAGGTGATGTGATAAATATTTTGGAGGTCTTGGGTTTGATACCCAAAACCATATTGAAAAAAAGAAAATAAGTCGGATATTTTGCTACTAGTTGCCAAAACAGCAAATGAAGTAAAAATTTTCATAAGTATGAAATAACATGCTTGTTTAAGGATCATCTTAATATGTTCGAAAATGTATGTCTTCATTCACACATTAATTTGTAAAGGTCACACTTCTGACTATGTTAGTCAAAAACTTGCAGAAATTTACAAGAAAGTCCCTATCTGCTTCTCTACTAAACAAACAGAACATACCTTAAAAAATCAACAGAGAAATAATGCAAATTAATTTCATAAGTAAATAAGTCTAGAAGGGATATTTAAGATGGAAAAGATATAAACTGACAGGTTGATCTCATAGAACTGAAGTTGAGAAAAAGTCTTGAAAATTATTTTTGAATATTATGTGAAAGAAATCATTGATATAACCATTAATTTTTCAACAGATGATAGAAAATAAGCAGCTAATGTCGAAAAGGAGAATTAATTTGAGAACTCTGACCTATTCCCAAATATGCAAGAATTTTCAAAGTAACCATTAGAAAATTTTAATGAAACAAAAAAAATTTACATATTAAAGTGAAGCATTCCAATTCTGAGTTCAGATGATAATACTGTCTATAATATATGCTCCTGTTTTGTGTACAAAATTCATGAATAGGTCCTATATAGCTTTAAAATATTGTATAGTTACCTCTGATAGAAATAAAAAATGTTTAGATTTGTTTTTATCTTCCTTATAGTAGATTTACTTAGAACTAAGAAAAATAATTGTTTTTAAAAATATATACCTGTAATTGTTCTCTGAACTTTGCAAATACAGTCTGCTAAATTTAGAGCTTCTCTGAAGATGATTAGCAGATTCTTATTATTTCTTTTTGACACAGCTTTTGAAATTGCTTTGTTCATATTGTGCTATTTTACTTCTAATGTTTTCATGTACTTATGTCTGATTTTACTTTTGAAACATATTTCAGAGTTAGGGCTGTAGAATCAAGTCAGTTTCATTTATTTAATGTATTTTTGTGAGTTTTGTTTAATCACTTAGAATTTTTCAATAATAAATATATAGGTATTTAAAAAAGAAAATTACAAACTGTATTTGATGAAAATTCACAAAATTGTGAGCTTTTCATAGGCAAACTATTAGGGAAATCAAGGTAGAATAAATATACTTTTCTATGAAAAAGCTAATGTGATACATCAGTATAATCCTATTTTAAGATATATATTCAGATAGTTGGCCAAGACAAATGGTGAAGTATGTACTAATATGAACTATTCTATTACTAGCCTTGTCACCAACAAAATACATAGCCTTTTAAATCAATTTCCCATTTTAATTTATTTCAATTAAGATATCAGATGTTAAAATGAATAAAATACCTTAGGTCAATTCAATGGAAATAACCTTATATATTTAACAATGGTATGCTTATCAATTCCAAAATTATTATGAAATTCAGATATAATTATCATATGATTTTTTTTTTGTACATGGGATTGAACTCAGGGGAACTCGACCACTGAGCCACATCCACAGCCCTATTTTGTGTTTTATTTAGAGACAGGGTCTCACTGAGTTGCTTAGCACCTCGCCATTGCTGAGGCTGGCTTTGAACTCGTGAGTCTCCTGTCTCACCCTCCCAAAGTGCTGGGATTACAGATGTGCACCACCATGCTTGGCTTAATTATCATATAATTTTAATAACATAAATTATTTTGTAATTACAAACTAGGGACATCTAACATATTCTCTAGACATTTAACATCCTCAGCAATAAATATTTCAAAATCAAATTATATTTATTCCAGTAGAATTTCAACATTATTTATCAATATTTTCTAGGATGCTTAAGTATTTGAATTCCAACCTTGTTTTCTTTTGTTGTTGTTGTTTGCTTTTATCCAAGCTGCTTCATCTTTAAGCAATGGTGTTAATTCATGAATTCTCTGGAAAATTCAGCTATTCCCTATTCAGTGTTGAAACATTGACTTGAAAATCTGCTTGCTAAGGCAAAAAGAAGGAACTATCTGTACAGAAAAAGAAGAAATACTCTTGTTTATTTTTGTTTGTGAAATTACCTTCAGAAATGAGATAGAATCATTGAAATATATATGTATGATATAGGCTGTAATTTTCTTTTCCTTTTAAAACAGAAATTCTAATACAATGCAGCAACAGATAAATTGTCTAGTGGTGGATATCCTTCTTTTACATACTACATGAAAACATGAACTTTAGGAAGTAGGCCTATAATTCCTCTAATTATAATTTAAAAACTTTTTTTTATGGTACTGAGGATTGAACCCAGGGGTGATTAACCACTGAGTCATGTCCCCAGCCCTTTTTATGTTGAGACAAGGTCTCACTAAGTTGCTTAGGGACTTGCTAAATTGCTAAGGCTGGCCCTGAACTGGTAAGCCCCTGGAGTCAGTGGGATTACATGTGTGAACCACCATGCCTGGCCCAATTTTAAAACTCTTTAATACTAGTAATGATTTTGTTTTTTCTCAACTTTATTTGGTGTTAGCATATACATTTCAGAGAGAAGATTCTACCATTATGTTTTACTATGTATAACACATTAGGTATTTCTGGATGAAGATGACAAATGAAACAAATTCAAGCATGCTGTTGATCAAGATAGAAGTACATACTAAAAACTGAAAAGAAATTATTTACCATCAAAATTTGACTAATAAAGATTCTCAATATACTTAGTACATGATAATAAAATAGATTTTATTCCAAATTTCAATTAATCATGATATTTTTACCACTTTCCTACCATATTTAAACTACTAAAGACTATTTTACTTATATATTTATTCTATATATCCCTGAAAGGGATTATAGTTGCCAAGAGTAGCAACTACTTTAAGTGCTACTTTTTAAGATGAGATACAAGTATTTTTAAAAAGGCAAATGGAGTAAAAAAATCAAAATGCAAAAATTATATTCAAGAGAACATTCCTCTGTCATTAGTCACTGAAGTCCTTCCCAGAAGACAGATGTCTTTCCCGTAAAATGTGTGTGTGTTGTTCATCAATCCTTAAACTTGCAGTTACTAGTATTACAGTAATTATTTCTAAATACATTTACTTTTTTTTAAAAAAACTATATTTATAATTAGCTTTTAAGATATGTAGAATACAGGTATAATAAATATTACTTGATGGTGTGTGTGTGATGGCACATGCCTTTTATCCCATCTAGTCAGTAGGATGAGGCAGGATCATAAATTTGAGGCCAGGCTGGGCAATTTAGTGAGACACTGTTTCAAAGTTAAAACATAAAAATGGCTAGGAATGTAGCTCAGTAGTAGGGTACCCCTGGGTTCAATCCTCAGTACAGGAGAAAAATAAAGTTTTGACACATAAAAACTGTATTTTCACATGTATGGAGGAATTACATGTAATGTTCTTATACTTGTTTATATTGTATACTGATGATCAGATCAAAATGAGCATATTTATCTCCTCAAATATTTTCCATTTATTTGTAGTAAAAAGACATTCAGTATCCTTGAATAATACCATTTCTTTTAATAAGATTTAGTTTGAGCCCGGCCCAGTGGTGCACATCTGTAATCCCAGCACTTTGAGAGGCTGAGACAGGAGAATTGTGAGTTCAAAGCCAGCCTCAGCAACGGCAAAGTGCTAAGCAACTTTGTGAGACCCTGTCTCTAAATAAAACACAAAATAGGGCTGGGGATGTGGCTCTGTGATCCAGTTCCCTTGAGTTCAATCCCTCGTACCAAAAAAAAAATGCAGTCTGAGTCATTATCTGTAGTTTATTTGATTTTTAAAAAGCTAGCAAAGCAACAGTAAAAAGAAAACTCTGACTTTAAACATCTCCAGATTCCATAAATTGCCCATTTTGAGGTGTTTCACTGAAATATATAGAAATCCCTCCTGAAAACAAACACACACACTCACACACACATACACACACACACACTTTTTTTTCAGTACTGTTCCCCAACCCATAATTTTGAAACAGACTATGGATAAATTGACAGGGTTGGCCTCAAATTTGGAATCTGCCTGAAATTATAGCCTGCAAACCCATGCCTGGAGAACATATTTATTTTGTTATTCTGCCCTCTTTCCTGGAATACTGAGCTTTGTTGTCATTTACAAGAAGTAGCACTCTCTTGGGCTGAAAGTATAGTTCAGTGGTAGAACATTTGCACTGCATGCCAGAGGCCATGGTATGGATCCCTAGAACCACAAAAGATAAAGTAATGCTTACTTTATGATTTCTTCAAGATTTTAGGGATTCTCTCTGGGCCTGGAATTCTAGAGTATGGTCAGTGAATCGAGATGTGCTCTAAGGAGTTATTGAAATTTCTAATTTGAATGATAGCCGATCTTATCTTTCACCATTACCAAGTGCAGAGTCCTAAAATTGACTTCATGTGTCTGAGTTCAGTGATAGAGATGACTACTTAATGTGTGCTCTTAAGTTCCTGGAGTCTTGAATGTATTCATTCTATGCTTGGTTTGATTAGAGTAGGAATTCACTTCTGCAAACCAAAAAATGGCTTCATTTTTTTTTTTTTTTAAGGCACATTTACTTGTTGAATACCTCATTTTTTCCTTGAAAAACAAATAGCACAAAAAGAAGAAAAAACTGCAGTGGTCCATTAAACAAGCATGTACAAAGTTTTGAAAGAGAACAGCCTTCTTAGGACATGGGAAGGAGTATAATATGGGTGAAAAGCACAGTGCAGAGAAAGGAGCAGAGGGTGAGTTTGCAAAGATATATTTCCTCAGTTATTTTTAAAATAAAAACTGTAGGGCTTTTATTGTGTTAGGTGATAAGACTTCACAGTCTTGGTCTTCAACATAAGGATCTGCACCATTGGGAGCACAGATAATAATGCCATTTACCAGAATAATGAACTACCAACTAGTGCAAAGTGTAATGGAAACTCAAATTCCAGCCTAGTAGAATATAGTTGGGGTGGTGGGGAGGATGTGTCATTAAGGCTTCTCCAAAGAGGAAATTTATGAGGGCTGTATATAATTGACATTTGTGTAATGCAATGGTTAAAATTTTAAAAAATAAAGGCAATTTCAATATTTTTTTTATTTTGTGGCTAGTACTACCATGATTTTGAAAAGGGAAATAGATGTAGAAGGAATAAATTTGATAGGAAGCAATGGATTACATTTCTCAAATGTATATAGGTGGAATTTCATCTTATACATAGGGAATGTCAATAATGGGACTGCCTATTTTATTTAGGTCTTTGTAAAAAGCGTGTCTTTGGAACTTAGTGTTACCACTGAGCAATTTCATTAAAATACTTTCCCTACTCTCACATCTGTAACAATCTTCATTAGTTTGTTTATTCAATTTAAAGTAAATATTTAATTATCATTTAATAAGCTCTAACAACTAATAAATGGTAATTGAGCAATTTCATTTGGCAGTTATATCCATAATTGGAAATACTTTGCAAAACTATTGACTTAAGAACTAAATCACTATCTTATCCCTTTTGGAAAATAATAAGATCATTAATTAAACCTCTTAATTTCAAATTTCCCTTTCCTAAATGACTTTCCTAAAGTCAGAAATACTTTTTCTACCTCAAACAAAATTCGACTTTAAATAGTAGGCATAATAATCAAAGAAGTCTCAAAATTCTTATAAATGAATTCAGTTTATTTTTCTACCCATCTATTTAAAAAAATGTTTAGTTGTAGACAGACACAATACCTTTATTTTATTTATTTGTCTTATGTGGTGCTGACGATCGAACCCAGTGCCTCACATGTGCCAGGCAAAGCTCTACCACTGAGCCACAACCCCAGCCCTCTACCCATCTATTTTTTAAATTTAAAAAAAATGTCCTGCCTCTGTAAAACTTTTACAATCTGTTCAAGTGCTCTTTATCATGACCTAAGGAAAGAAGTGTTCTCTTTCTTGTCATAAAAAATATTGATTTATTTGTTTTTGGTTTAGTTCTCTCACTGTAAGTCTATAACATTAACTATGCAAACTCTAGCATAATCAGGGGAACTTGAAGTTCACTTGATGTAATCATGTGCTATATATCTCAATTAATCTTTCAGACTATGGCTAATCACATTCTTCACCAGGCAGGATCACACAACTCACAGAGCCAAGATTATTAAAATCCATATTTCACGTTAACAGCCATGTGGTGAGATTAGTTCCTAAGTAGTAATGCACCTGCCATAAATTCCTCCTTTCTGTTATCTTCTAAAATACTGCTCTGTCAGAAGATGAAAACTACATGATGTGCATTCAGAACTAGTTTACAGTTATTTTTTTTTCTATTGGTCAAGTAAAATTTATCTTCATCCCTCACTGATTTTAAATGCACTGAAGAAGATAAATGTTATTGAAGCTTCCTGTGTGAAAAAAAGATAAGGGCCAAAGTGATCGTTTTCCTACATAGTGTAAGAGTTTCACTTTAACTTACAGTCTTAAACTAACCTAAACAAAAATAATAATTAAAGATTGCAAAACACCATTGCCCATTTGATTATCTAAATTGATTTTCCTTCCAACATCATTAAAAATTCAAAGCTCCTGAATAATATACATATTTAGTTGTGCATGAATTCCTAGTAAAAATGAAATGCACTAGAGTGAGAATATTAGGGAATTGAGTAGGAGGTGAAATGTTCATCAGATCTTGGCCTTGAAAACCTTGACTCTCTTAAGTGAGTAATTTTGAGCAAGCCACATAGTCTCACTGATTTTCATAGGAATGAAATCAAATTTACATTTGAATTTGTTGTCTTAATCTTTGGAAATAAATGAAGATTCAAGTTCAACCTTTATTAACCTGAGTATGAAGTACGCTTGGGTAAGGAATATCAAGAGGCGTTACTCCCCTTGTTAAAATTCTTAATATTCTCCTATCATGGATCAGCAATCTTACCTAAAATATTCTGTAATATAAAATTTATTGGATGAATATTAAAGTTTGTAAAATGTCCTCATTTTAAAATGGGGACCTATTATTTTGTCATTGTTAATTAAATGATAACATATCAAAATATTTTAATAGGTCTAAAATATTTCCATGAGCCCTTTTAAGAGAATCTTTGAAATGTGTGTCTTATATAGTTCTGGAGTTATTATTAATATACTTAGTTTATCACCAAATATTTCTGTATCTGTCTTTAAAAAAGAATTTTAAATATAAAAGTAAACAACCTTCAGAGATCAAACTTTAAAAACTAGAGCATAAATTGTGACTTAGGCCACTGTTCTTGATGAATACCTATAGAGAGATGTTCTCTGTTTTGGAATAAAATTTATACTTTTTCCTACTATATGAAATATAGGGAAAATATTTCAGCTATGATTAATGAATATTGCTACAGAACTTAAATTTTCAGACATTTTAAGAAAATAGATGTTAATCCTTACTATTGAGTTGTTACAGTTTTCACATGCACACAGAGATGACTTAAAAAGTTTATGTTTAATAATTTAAGTGCTTTAAATATATTTGACATTTGCATGATAAAGACAAATATGTTCATACCACTTAATGTTACAATCAACATTAAATTGGAATTTTAAAAGATCAAAGTTAATAAACACATAAAACTTGACCGCTGCATTAACCTTTCCTCTATATGTATTGTTTAAAGGACTTTCAACATTCTAATTGGATATCTGAATAAAGCAATCTCTGATTTACTAGTGCCTTAAGCATTAACAAGCAATCAAATACAACTAGAAAATCTCTCTTCCATCTTTATTTTTCTTCTATACCTTCATTCCCTTCTCAATGTTTGGCAAATGCTTCTAGAACTTAAGGCAAAAGGAAGAGGCAAAATGTCTCTGCAGTTATCTGTACTGTAGCCAATGGAGCCAAAAATCCCAGGATTAATTTTACTTCTCTCATTTTTTTATTCAGATTTACAAGTCATGTCAAACCTGGGTTATCTACTAAATTTTCCACTTCTGCCTTGTCTTTATACTGCTCCTAATCATCTCACACAGATTAGAATTCACTTTCAGTTAGATTTGGTAAGAATCTCTGCTCATGTCCATATCTTGATTGAAATTCAGCTTCCTCACAATTCTGTTGGTAATGTTTTTCAAATACTAAACTATTCTTACCATTTTCTCCACTTAAAACTTTTTAGTAGTGTCTCAAGTTCCTAAAATGGCATGTATTTTTCTTATAGCTAATGTCATTCACTACATCCTTTTCTTTCTGGCATAAACTTCGTATTCTTAGCATAATATTATCTTTATAAGACATTCTTGCACCTATTTTCAATGCACATTATATGGCATGCTTATTAAACATACATTTCTAGATTCCCTTTCCAAACTACTAAAACAGATATTTATAAACATTGTCTGGGAACCCAATTTTAACAATTATATAAGGAAATTTGGAAGAAGCCACTATGACATTCAGAAATTGCAACTCTATGTAATTCCTTGCATGTCTAAATGACATTTATTTGTCTGAATTAACTCAGAGTTTCTCCTTAATGAAGACTTCTCTGATTCCATTACATTTCAGTGAGATAAAAAACTGAATAACCTAGAAGAAATTGATAAATTTCTAGAAAATCTGAGATCTGTTACTTAAGAATCTAATATCAATAATTAAAATATTTTTCAACAGAAAAATCCCAGTACCAGATGGCTTCACTGATAAATTCTACAAAAATTTTAAGAAATAATCCAAGTCTTTCTCAAATTAAAAAAAAAAAAAAAAAAACAAAGAGGAAGGAACACTTATAAACTCATAAGGAAAGCAATACTTTGATATCAAAGCCAGAAAAGACACTAAAATAGACCCAACTCTCTGAGCATAGATACACAAATCCTCAACAAAATACTTGGAAAGCTCAAAACCAAATTCACAATGGTGAGAAATGGAAAGCTTTTCTTGTAAGATGAGGAATGAGAAAAGGATGCCCACTTTAACCATTGCAGGCAAAGTAGTCCTGGATGTACTATTCATAGCAGATAGGAAAAAAAAGTATCAAAATCAGAAAGTAAAAACTAAAATGAGATCATTCATGAATGATGTATAAAGAAAATCCTGAAGATTTTAAATAATGCTTACAACAAAACGATTCAGAAAAGTTGGAGAATACAAAATTAGCATACAAAATCACTGGGTCTATAAACTAAGGAACAATGTGAAAGTAAATCAAAGAAAACTCCCATTTACATCTGTCTTCAGTGTGGGTGGGGTGCACATTATCCTAGACTAAGTGGCTTACATAAGAAACTTCTCAGTTTTTGGAGACTGAAAGGCCATGTGCAGGGCATGAACCAGCATTGTTAGATTCTAGTGAAAGCTCTCATGGGAGTTGCAGCCTGCCAACTTCTCCTGCCAACTTCTCCTGATATCCTCACATGCAGAAAGAAGCCTAGAAAGCTCTTTGGAATCTCATAAGGACATTCCTTAAAGTCATTCCTGAGGACTTCCCCCCTCGTGATTTAAATATCCTCCTAATAGCATTCTGAGGGTTAGGATAAACATATGCACTTTTGAGGTACACACTCAGTCCATTTTTCCCTTAAAATTTTAGTTTATTGATTCATATAAATATAATAGAAACAAACCTATAAGATGTTGACATATAAGAACATATTTTATCAAAGTAACTACAGCACTTTTCAAATGTAAATTTCAGAAAGAAAATTGACAGCACTTTACATTTTTCATGAGAAATTAATTCGTTTTTTATTCTTTATATATATGTGTGTTTATATATGTATATACATGACAGTAGAATGCATTTTGATATATTATACACACATGAAGTATAAATAATTCTAATTAGGATCAAATTCTTGTGGTTGAACATGATGGGGAATTACATTGATCGTATATTCACATATGAACATAGGAAAGTTATGTGGAATTCATTCTACTGTCTTATCTATTCCCAGCCTGCTCTCCTTCCTTCATTCCCCTTAGTCTAATCCACTGAACTTCTATTCTCTCCATTCCACTTATTGTGTGTTAGCATCTTCATATCAGAGAGAACATTCAACCTTTGGTTTCAGGGGGTTGGCTTACTTAACTTGGCATGTTAGTCTCTAGTTCCATCCATTTACCAGCAAATGCCATAATTTCATTTTTCTTTATGGCTAACTAATATTCCATTGTCTATGCCTACCACACTTTCTTTATCTATTCATCTGTTGAAGGGCACCTAAATTGGTTCCATTCCTTGGCTTTTGTGAATCCAGCTGCTCTAAACATTGATGTGGCTGCATCACTCTACTATGCTGTTTTCAAGTCCTTTGTGTATATACCAAGGAGTGGGATAATTGGGTCAAACGGTGGTTCCATTTCAAGTTATTTGAGGAATCTCCATACAGCTTTCCAAAGTAGTCGCACCAATTTGCAATCCCACCAGCAGAGTATGAGCGTACCTTTTTCCCCACATCCTTGCCAACATTTATTGCTACTTGTATTCTTAATAATTGCTACTGTGATTCGAGTGAGATGGAATCTCAGTGTGATTTTAATTTGTATTTCTCTAACTGCTAGAGAAATTGAATATTTTTTCATATATTTGCTGATCATTTGTATTTCTTTGTGAAGTGCCTGTTCAGTTCCTTTGCTCATTTATTGATTTGGTTATTTGAATTTTTGGTTATAAGTTTTTTGAGTTCTTTACGTATTCTGGACATTAATGCTCTATCTGAAGGGCAGGTGGCAAAGATTTTCTCCCATTCTGTAGACTCTCTCTTCATGTTCTTTATTTTTTCCTTTATAGTGAAGATACTTTTTAGTTTGATACCATTCTATTTATTGATTCTTGATTTTATTTCTTGCACTTTAGGGGTCTTGTTAAGGAAGTTGGTTCCTAAGCTTACATGTCAGAGAGCTGGACCTAAATTTTCTTGTAGCAGGTGCAGGATCTCTTGTCTAATGCCTAGGTTTCTGATCCAATTGAGTTGAGTTTTGGGCATGGTGAGAGATAGGGGTTAAATTTCATTCTACTACTTTTATGGTTTGGATGTGAGATGACCCCCAAAAGCTCAGCTGTGAGAAAATGCAAGAAAGTTCAGAGGAGAAATGATTAGATTGTGAAAGCATTAACCCAATCAATGAATTAACCCACCAATTGGGATTAACTGAGTGGTAACTGAATTGGCAGTGTGGCTGGAGGTGGAAATTGGAGTGTGGCCTTGGGGGACATATATATTTCTATCTGGCAAGTGAAGTCTCTCTCTCTCTGCTTCCTGACAACCATGTGAGCTGCTTCCCTCTGTTACACTCTTCTGCCATGATGTTCTGCCTCACCTCCGACTCCGTGCAATGGAACCAACCTCTTATGAACTAAGACTTCTGAAACCACAAGCCTGTGAATAAACCTTTTCTACTCTACAATTGTGGTTTTGGGGTCCTTTAGTCACAGCAGTGAAAAACTGACTAAAACAACTACATAAAGATTTCCAGATTTTCCTGCACCACTTTTTGAAGAGAATATATTTTCTCCTAGGTATGTTTAGGGTGCTTTCATCTAGTATAAGATAACCATATTTATGTGGGTTTGCCTCTATGTCTTCTATTCTGCTCCATTGCTTTTCATGTCTGTTTTGGTGCAAATACCATACTGTTTTTGTTACTACAGCTCTGTAGTATAATTTAAGGTCTAGTATTGTGATGCCTCCTGCTTCACTTTTCTTGCTAAGGATTGCTTTGACTATTCTGGACCTTTTATTTTTCCAAATGAATTCCATATTATTTTTAATATCACAGAGAAGACATCAAGTAAAAATTTTGTTAGTAAATAGAGCATCACTGATTTACAAATATTTACATAAAAGCTAATAAGATTTTGTGGAATAAGCTCAAAATATCTGGTTTTGATTCTCATCTAGCCAGATGATCTATAGTCAGAATTTACTTGCATAAGGTACTTAATATCTGTCAACCTAAAATTTTTATTTATAAATGGGTATGTCTTCTTTAACCTATAGAATTTAACGGTATATATGAAACATCTTGATTATTAGTAGATGCCTTTAAACTGATAGGTATTACTACTTAAGTGAGCGAAGGAAGGAATATGTCAAGTTGTACTTTGTGTATTTGTAATGATTTAAATGTAATAAATTTTCACAAATCTTGGAAGAGAAAATTCTTTCCATAAATGATAGAATTCCTTTTGTGCACAGTAGAATAAGTAGTAGAATAAAAGACCATAGGACTTAATTGAATTTAGGTCGAACATTATTCCACTGTTATTACATAGAGGAATTCCATTTATCTTTCTAAGCTTTGAGTATTTTTTTAAATTTTTTTTATTTGTTGATGGATCTTTATTTTATTCATTTGTTATTTATATGTGGTGCTGAGGATCAAACCCAGTGCTTCACGCATGGTAGGCAAACGCTCTACCACTGAGCTACAGCCCCAGCCCTTGAGTATGATTTTTATTTTCAGTCCACCAATTAATGATAATATATCTTCAAACAATTGTTGAAAGATTGAAATGTTATGTGAAAAGTGTCTAGCACAAAAATCATAACCTAAGTCTATGAACACATAAAAATATAATAGTAATAATAGAGGATTAGTTTACCTTTTGTTCATTTTTATTTTATTTCATTCAATATTTGATTTTTTCCCCTCAAGAAGTCTTTGTTTTCTTTTGTTTTAGTAAAGTGAAAGAATTTCTTTCTACTCTTATATAGCATTTTGCATGTTCCTGCCATTAAAGTATTTTACAAATATGAAATCATTTACAACTCAAACCTACTCTGTGAGAAATGTAAAATGTAGTCACTATTTTATTGATGAGGAAATTGAAATTGGGTATTTACCCATGTTAATCTGCTGAAAAATGGCAGGACTGGAAGTCAAGCCCATGTGGTATGATTCCATTTGGTTAGCCTGCTTCTCACTGGAAAATGCCTCCAGCCTTCTGTATTGCAGCTATCTTTCCATCCTGGAAATGCAATGATTGTTTCTGAAAGACCTTTACAAAAGCTCATCAGTGGTTCAAAAGACTGATACGTTTTGAGTGATTAACTTTCTAATCCATGGATTAAGAAAAGACAACCATTTATTGGACTGCTTTATTTGAAATGTACCCTTTGAAATCTTAGAAATGTTTTTACAGGAATATACAATTTTTGCTCTGAAAATTTCTTCGAATGAACATGGGATCCTTACCATACATTTTCTCCTACAATATTCAACATATACTGCATGATTGCCACTAATTTAAAGAAAAAAAAAAGAATTGAGCAGTATACTAGACATAGGTTAAATAATGCCAGTATTTTGCTGTACATTATTCAGTACACTTTCATATGAATGGTTGTCATTTAATTCATGAGTACAGAGACCAATAAATTGTTTAACAATTATGTAAACACTCTGTGTATACTTGCATATAATCACATTCGTTAAAGACACATAAGCATACACACATGTGCCTAATTTTACATGTAAACCCCATTGGAATAATAGATATATTTCTGAAAAGTAGTTTGTAAATGGGGAAATATTTCAATTAAACCAAAATATTGTAAACTAATAGGTTTATAATAAGAATAATGCCCTCTAGTTTGGGGTACATTTTAATGGAGGCTTAAAAAGGATTTATTAAAGTTAATAATATATGGCTTAAGTTTGTATTATATGGTGTTCCATTGAGGCAAAAAGCAATTCAAGCCTGTTTTGTTCTGTTTTTTTCTGAGAAAGAGGATTAGAGAAGAGCCCTAGGTTTAGAGATATATATTAGAAAAACATCTAATGGAAGTTGATCACCAAATAGTTGATTTCTTGATGTTTAAAGTATACATTAATGACTAAAATGTGCCTGTGATTTCTGCATCTGCCTTATCTCTATACATGTGACTCTGTCCTCCTTCTTCATCCAGAAATCTTTCATATTCTACTTTTATTGTGCTGCTAGTATTTGGGGTACTAAAAGTGAACAATTCACACCATGGGGGGAACCTGCTAATTCGATCCTCAAGCTCACTCAGATACCACGGAGACTTCTCCAGCTGGTACTTTTCCATTTAAGTCACGTACTCTCAGTAGCTCCCTTCTTGGAGTTGCTGGTTTTGTCATCATCACTGCCAGCATCACTACCCATGGTAAGAATCCCATTCACATGCCTCCATGGTGCCTCTCCCCACCCATTAATTCAACTCTAACACTCCAGGATGCAAGTAACCTCAAATTTCCTGTAGGTATTCAATTTCATTAAACAAACACAACCATGACACTGATGCACTAAGAATGTAAAGTGTGTTGTTGGAGAAGAAGGAAGAATGGTAAGACAGAGTAATTCATGTAAAAGGCATAACCCCTACACTAGCGCCTCTGTTCTAGCCTTGTATGTGTTTTTGAATAAATAATGCCTACCTCCCAAGTCTGACACTTTTTTCTAAAGTTTCAGTCTCATATCTTGTGGGTAAAATGATGATTAAAACAAGTTCATTTGTACAAGATTAAGAACATACCCCCATACTGGTAAGGTGTTCTGAATGTTTAAAGGAGATTAAAGATGTATATCAAAGGAAACAAGAGGGAAATGCAGAAATTAATAACAATTTTAAATAGTTAAAATGTTTTCGAAGCAAATTTTGTATACCAAATAATTTATTAAAATACATTTGGAACACAACTTTGACAATTGTTATATAAAATAAGCTGTTCAGTCAAATTTGAATTTCAGATAAACAAAATATGGCTTTTTAGTATTAATATGATCCATATATTGGACGTGATATACAATACAAGTTCATTATTTATGAAAGCTGAAATTCCTAGTTAGATATATTGTTTGTAATAGTTTCTATATTTTTCCATAACATCATTGCCCCAGCTTCACGTATGACTGTGTATATGGTGTTATTACACAACACATACAACCAGAGAAATGAAAAGTTGTGCTCTATCTGTGTACAATGAAGCAAGATACATTCTGCTATCATGTGTACCTAAGTAGAATAAATAAGTTAAAATAAATAAATAAAATTTTCCACAAGATCTTTGCTCATTTTTCAATTACTCTTTTATATTGCAAACCTTGATTTTTTTAAAATCAATTGTTAATGAACTTTTCAGTAGGAAAATAGTCTTGAGCAAAGCACCTCTGTAGCGAGAAATGATATTGCTGTTTCTTGTTTGACCTTTTGTAATTCCTATAGTACATTCTTTCACAGAAAGTGGCCCATGTTCATGATGTAGTAATGGCTTTGGTAGTTATATTGTTATTCCATAGTTCAGCTCCAGGTATCTTGCCTAACTTTCTTACTGTCTTGGAATTCAGCAAAACTGTAATCAAACTATATCAGTTCCATACAAGATTTTTCTTATTGAGAAATATTTTCTATTCCCTTGCACATCTTTTGAAAAGATACATTTGAACCCATCATCCATGCAAGACTCTAAGCTTAAGTTAACTGCAGAACGAATCAGTGGAGTGGAAATGTCTTTTGTGTGTCATAAATGTGTGCATATGTTTATAGATAGAATCTAACGCACTGTTAACTATCAAGATTTGCTTGTTTCATTCAAGGACATAACCTACACATATCTAAAACTAGGAAAACAGTTCCAATACTTGTACTCAAAGTTTGAATACAGAAAAATCTACAGCACTCTACTGTAGAAAGTGTAAGTGAAAACAGTCAGTTTTCGACCTTTATTTATGGAATATGTTACTGAACAAAGGATTCTGGCTCTCTGTGTATTTTATAAAGAACAAAGCCTGCAGAATTAAATATGTATATAGCTGAGCAAAAATGGCTGTTCTGTGATTGATATAAGTGAGATATTCTTAATAAAATACTCATTTTTTTAAATTTAGTTATTTTATTTAAATGCATTTCAAGTCATAGTACATAACCAGAGCTCAGTTTTTCCATTTCTCTGATTGCAAACCAGATAAAGTCACACCATTAGAGTCTTCATAGATGTGCCAGGGGTAGTAATGACCATCTCAAATTTTTGTAAGCAGCATTGGGACTGAGCATAACACTGAGATTTTACCAACACAGAATAAATAACTCATTACAACTGATCCAAAACTCTTCAGGACATATTTTTTTATTTTTATTTTTAGAGTTTAGGAATAATGCTTTATATAACCCATTTAACAATGATATTTGTACTTCTGAACTTCAAATGTAATCATAAAACTAATATTATTGAATGTATAATATTATAAAGTAGCTATGCACAAATGATTGTATCAACATTTATAGATCCCTTAGAAGCAGTAGCTCTGTTGTCTTTTAACAAGGTGAAGCAGTGTATGTTATTGTAGATTCTTTTAATGTTGTAAATATCACCAATACATACTCAGGAAAAACTGAGTATAGCAAGTAGTATAGTTTTGAATTATAGTATAGTACTTAAATTATTCTAGAAAAATAATTACATACAGCACTTAAGATTTTTAAGTAGGACTATCCTCTTTATCTTGAGCTCTGTATTGCAAAAGGAATCTACCTAGAAGCATAGTGAAATATAGTATATGATTGTTTAACGTGCTTATCTTTTGGTTAAGGGAAAGAAGAAAAAAATAATAATCCTTAGCAATTGCCTTCCAAGGGTTGTATGCACCATGCTGGTTGCTTTACAGGTATTATCTTACTTATTCAAACTGGGCTAGATCTATGTTAAATGTAGACATTATTATTCCTTCATGAAGACAAAGAAATACAGGCTCAGAGAGTTGCCATAAACAGCATAATGTCACACTAAAGGAAAAATGAGTTCAAGCCAAAAGCCAAGTACAACTTAATTTACAAATTCCATGTCATGTTCACTATATTATGCCCAACTGAAAAGGTTTTATCATTTGTCTGATGAAAATACAATTACACATACTGTTAATACATCAAACCATTTAGCCTGGTTCAATTGCAGCTCATACTGACAATCAGTCCCCTTCAAGACTTAATTCTAGGCACTTTTTTGGTAATGATGAAAGGCAGTTTTGAGAATATTTATGCTCAAGGGTTGTACAATCTCAAAATTTGCATTTGAATATAGGCTTTACATAGCATGCCTTGTTTTTCTCTTCTCTAAAATAGAGTTAATAATAGTACCTACCCTTGGAGCTTATTATTAATTATTAAGTAAATGTTCACTAAATAATAGTTAATTTGCAAAGGATTTTTTGAAAGTGCATTGGAGAGAGAGGAGGCTAAATAAATAAAGCAGGATAGAATGGCTCCTGGATTTCTGTGATCAAGTGGTAAAAACAAGCAATTATTTGAGAGATTTTATGTAATATCTGGGAATCAACAGAACTCCTCCACATCCAGTTCACAGTGGCAAAAACAAAGCTATCCTTCTAACCTCTACATGCAGTCTAGAATCTTTCAACACACTGCAGAGAGCAGCTTGAAGGAACCAAGAGATAGAGTCTATGCCTTTGCCTACTAGTGTCAATGGTGAGCCATCTTCTGCATTTGAGCCAGCCATGAATGTTGCCAAAAGGAACCAAAGCAAGAACAGAGATATGCAGTGGCTCCCAAGGCCTGGTGCAGTTTGTAGCAGTTCCATAACACAATCCCCCAAATACCTGGATGTCAATACAGAGAGAAAAGTGTGAACAGAAAGCAAGAGTAGGAATTTTGGATTAAGAATTGTAATATGGTATTAAATATTGCATCTTTATGCTGAAGAGAACATATTTTTATATTATACACATATATACAGATTCATATACTTTAATCATGATATCAGCATAGTCATAAAATAATGCCTAATATTTTTTAGAAACATTAATATGGTCAAGCCAAAATTTATATGAATGAAAAAAATTGATTTTTACAAATTATTTCTATTTTAGAAACGAAGAGGTGATATATCCTTAACACAAATATAGAAATTCATTTCCCCAAATAATCATAGCATTGGTTTATTTTTGATCACTAGGTGTCTAATTTCAAAGAAACACATATTAGGAAGACTTTCTTCGTAAATGACCCTGAGAATATAAATTGGTTTCTATACTCTGTATTGTATAATTTAGTATTTCAATTCAATCACTATAATTTTCTTTTGTTTTTGTTCTTTCTTAAACCATGAACCCTCTTGAGTAAGCAACTATCTTGGTATTTCTTGGACCCCTCATAATCCCAAGTGGAACCATGTGCCCATGGAAAATTTTTTTAAATATTAAAAGAAATTTTAAAATAAAATATTAAAAAGATAGATACTATCCAATTTTCTTTCCTCTTACAAGAGTTTACTTAGTGATTTAAACTGATATCTTCTAAAAATTCTCTTCTCTTTTGAAGCCCACCATGACTACAATGGTATTCTAGCTTCTGCTTTTTTACATCTTCTTGTGACTACTCCTCAGTGCGCAGAAGGAACTCATCTTCCCTTTTCTTTCCATCAAGACATTTGTCTGGATGTTGCATGAATCACTTGCCTTCTGTGCTACTCCCACATCATCTCACAAGCCAGTTAACATCAACGTGTGCAGCCAGGACTTATCTGTTTTGACATCCCATTTTCCACATTTTTTGTGTATTCTCTATCTCAAACTATACTCAGCTTTTAGAGATTGCAATAAATTTCCCACTTTCAATGTCTATGGAATTAATATTGCAACCACCCCTTGTAAAGGGGTAAGTGTAGAACTTCCAGTATTTTCAATTGCTTGATTTAAGTACTTTCCTAAATCTAAAGAAAGACCATATCCCAAGAAAATGTTAGTAAAATGGCTAAAATTGTTTTGGACAGTCATTCATTCAACAATTTTTAAAAATGTATGAACAAATATTCATAAAGTAGAAATGTTTTGTGTTCAAGTGCTATGCTAAGTACAGTGTGTGTTCAAAATTATCCATAGTGTTTAAGACATGGCTCTATGCGAAAGGAGGACACCCGAGAAGCAACTGAGCACCTCAACTGCTTTCATTTCCGTTCTTTGATGTAGTAGTATCAGTGAAATTAAAATTGAGCATTCAAGTCTTCCCATGCTTTATTCCTTTGCTTATTTCTCTGTAGAATTGGAACTTATAAATTGCACAATGCTATTTGCTGTTTTTAGATAGCTTGTCAGTCATTTTTCTGTTCTTTTGCAATAATGTTTACAAATCTATACTCTTTGTAGTTTCATATTTTTAAACCATGCTTTGTCTGCTGATTTGAAATTTCTAGAGAAAAAGTAAATTCAAGATTATTGCTACTCTCCTGGATATAGAAGGTTAAGGGAAAGTGTTAGTATGACTAATCATAATCACACACATTGTTTCTAACTATTCAAAACTTTGTTAAGTTTGCTGAAGAGCCATACCTGCTTGTAAAGGAAAGTATGGAAAATTTCAGCTAGGGATTATGGGTGTGCACTACTGACATAATGCTCCAGGAAATTTAAAAAGAGGGAAAAAATAAAAGTACAGAATTCCCTTTGTGTTTTTTGAATGAATAATAGGTCATGTGTGTGTGTTTTTATTTTTAATTAAACAGGTGTTCTGAATCAAACTTCTTAAATCAACACCCTTTAAGCAACATGTGTTCAATTAAATGCAGATAAATCAGAGTAACATATGGATGTATCCACAATCTGATTCCAAAAATGAATAATAGCAAGATGATAGAAAAATGTTATGCTGAAATCCAAGTGTTTATCAAATGCATACAGAGGAAATAAATGTGCCATGATTTATGTGGCACATGAGTAGGATAAATATTATTCTGAACAGAAAGCTTCTGAAAAATATGCAAAATGATACCAAAATGTGAACACCTGGTTACTCTAAGTTTATAGTGAACAAAATACTTTAAGTTGCATGGATCTAACTTGGCCATGGTAAGTCAACCCTTAAGGCGCCCTTAAAATGGTAACTTCTCTTTCTGCAATCTCTTCATTGCTATTTTTCACCCTTAGGTTTTCTTCTCTACATTTTATTTATGAAGTGTCTAATTCTTTAATGTCAAACTTTGCTGAAGAATGTCATTTAATTCCTCTTAGTGGACCTCTACTTGTTCATGACAACAAATTCTAATTGGGTCCTCATGCATTTCCAGGAGTCATTTCACTTATCCCTTTTAATGACCTCATTCTTCATGATTGTCTTATAGTATGCATTCATTCTGTTATGTAGTAGTTAATTCATTTATTAATCACTGTGTGTCAGATACTGTTCTAGTCACAAGGGGCATTAAACAAAAATGAACTTTGTGACAAACTAATGAGTTCCTAATATATATTTTATAAATCTGTCTTGGCATCACAATAATAGATTCTGTCCTCTGAGATTCTGATTCATTTAATCTGGGAGAAGATTCAGAGTGTTTAGAAGATTTCTTTATTGATTCTGATCTGTGGCCAATTTGGGATCCAAATATAGAGGAGTGGAATGCATTTGAAATTTGGAAAGCAGATTTGGGAACTGTCACCTTGGAGATGCTTCTTGCAACTATATGAAAGAGTAAGAAAACTGAGAGAAAGAAAAACAGTAAAGGGGAAAATATTAAGAAAATAGGAGCTCAAATCTGGCCTGGTCAGAAGCTTGAGAGGAACAGAATATGAGGATGATAATCTGTAGCATCAACTGCTATGAAAAGCTAGCAAGAGGGTTATGAGGAGTGTAGCTCAGTGGTAGAGCAATTGCCTAGCATGTGGGAGGTCCTGGGTTTAATCCAATACTGTAAGAAAAAAAGATTAGAAAATGTAAACTTGAGTCACTGTTTAATGACATCTTACTATATATCAAACACTGTACTGAGTGTCAAAAACATCAATGTGTTTATCTCTGCAACTGCCATGTAGGAAAACAAAGGAGATTATAGACTGTTAACAACTTGTAGGACATTAAGGACCACAGTAAGTCCTAAAACTAAAATTCAACTGTCGATCAGCTATACTCACAATGTATTATTATTTGAGCATCATTCTCCTCAAAGATTTTAACTCAAAATAGAAATAAACAGCTTTTATATTGAAGAAAGGACAAAATGATTGAAGTTTCAAGGAAGACAAATCCCAGGATCATGAGCATAGTAGAGAATCCTATTTAAGAAGGGTACTTTTTCCTTAGGAGCCGTGTGCATGTGTGTATGTGTGTGTGTGTGTGTGTGTGTGTGCAAATGTATCTCTAAGAGTAAAATGTACACAAATGAAGAACATACTTCCTATAAAGTAAAAAGAGGAAAGTATGGAGATGAAGCAAGATCTTGAGTCAATGGGTTAGAAATTTAAGAGTTTGTCAGCCCTAGTCTTTTAAAAGCATCAGGCAAAGTGAAATTGCTAAAACAGATAGTAGGTTTTAGAAGGAGAATTCTGAGAACTCCTGGTAAGGTACTACCTTTTACTGTACCCCAACACTTAGTCCTCAACTCCTACCCCCATGTGCTGCAGACCTGGTGTCTGGCAGATTTCCCAGTCACCCGCTCTCACCATACTTTGACTCTCATATTCATTCATACGTCCTTTAATCTTATCCCATTCTCCATCCATCCAGAACTCCTGAAACCTTTCAAACTCTGGACTCAAAGTCAACACCCAACACTCCTAAGTCCTCAGTCAATCCCTTTCATATTCTCTTGAAGGCATGCTATAACTGAAACTTAGTCTTCACCTGAGAATGCATTTTCCCTAAAGCTCTGAATCTCTCAATTTTACAACCATAATCATAATTATTAAATATTTTGTCTATTGAGACATAATATCTTCACATCTTTATGGGGCACATTATGGTAACTGAACATATGTATATGATGTTCAGTATTCAAATCGAGTAATAAGAATTTCCATCTCTCTGGGCGCGGTGGCTCAAGCCTGAAAACCCAGCACTTAGGGAGGCTGAGACAGAAGAATCGCAAGTTCAAAGCCAGCCTCAGCAATGGCAAGCTGCTAAGCAACTCAGTGAGACCCTGTCTCTACATAAAACACAAAATAGGGCTGGGGATGTGGCTCAGTGGTCGAATACCCCTGAGTTCAATCCCCAGTACCAAAAAATAATAATAATAATTTCCATCTCTTTAATTATTTTTATTTATTGGGATTTTTTTATTCTTCTAGTCTTTTAAAAATATATCATAGGTTGTTTTAGCAAATGGTTTCCTTACTGTGCTAAATAAGAACCAGAAACCATTCCTCCACTGTTTTGCTGCCCCATATTGAACTTCTCTTCATCTTGTCCTTTCCTTCCCAATCTCTTATGTGACCAATATTCCATCCCATTCTTCAAGATTGATTTATTAGTTTCTACAAATGAGTGAGAGCATGAGATATTTGATTTCTTGTGTCTGACTTACTTCATTTGACATAATGACTCTAGTTCTATCCATGTTGCTAGAAATTACAGAACTTCATTCTTTATTCTGCCGAATAATATTCTATAGTGTATGTGTGACATATTTTCTTATCCACTGAAGGGCATCTGGGTTGATTCCATTTGTTAAGTATTGTAAGTAGCAGTGAGAGGAGTTGAGGTATCTTTTTGGTATAAGGATTCCATCTCCTTTGAACATATATCCAAGTAATGGGATTGCTGAAAAATTTCCCAGTCCTATTTTTAGTTTCTTTGGGAATCTCCATACTGTCCTCCATAATGACTACACTAATTTACATTCTCACCAACAGTGAGTACAAGTTTCCTTACTCTGCATCCCTTTGCCAACATTTGTGATTTCTTTTGTATTTTTTATGATAACTTTTCTAACTTGGATGAGAAGATTTCTCATTATTTTCACGTGTATTTTCCTGATGATTAGTGAGACTAAACATTTTTTCATGTGCTTGTTGGTCATTTGTATATCTTCTTTTGAGATGCATCTAATAAGATCTCTCTCTTTCTCTCAGCACTGGGGATCTAACCTGGGAGCACTCTACCACTGAGCTACATCCTCAGCATTTTTTTTTTTTTAAATTTTGAGACAGGGTCTTACTAAGATGCTGAGAGTTTCATTAAATGACTGAGGCTGGCCTCAAACTTGCAATCCTCCTGTCTCAACCCCCACAAGTCACTGGGATTATAGGCATGCACCATCATGCCTGGATAGCTCATATTTTAATTGGACTTTTTTGTTGTTGATATTCACCATTTCAAGTTCCTTATACATTGTGGATACCAGTCCCTTGTCAGATGAATATTTGTATTATTCTAAATATGGCGCCCTCAAGATTCTGTTATGAAGGTGGGAAAAGCCTTCTTTCTTTGCTTTGCTACCTTTGTGTTGTTCTCTCTCCCTTTTTCTTGAAGAAAAAACCCATGAGGTTTGAATGTAATGACCATTAGACACACTACAGATCACTTCCAATTCTGCATGTATACCCCCATGTTACTTAAAGGCTTAAACATGTGGCTCATTATTATTCTTTCCTCTATTCCTGTTATAATGCCACAATGTCAGTATCCACATACTGATTTTCCAATAACCTGCTGTATTAACTCCTTGCTCCTCTCTTTTAATCACCATGTTCTTCAAATTTTCTCAGAAAACTATTTCCACTATCATATCCAAGATGTTATTATACTAACTTTAATCACATTTTAAGCATGCTCTCCTATATCTTCCTGGTCATGTACACTAGTGTATGAATTCTAACCATCTTTTGACTACATCAGGGTCTACCTTCCATTGTTCTTATCACAATCTCACTGCCCATTACTTGACCCAGGCCTGTACTTGCTTGCTTACCTAGGGTTTGTGCCCTGCATATAATTCAAATACCTTACCTCTTTTCTGTAGCTCTCACTCTGAGGGGAAAAAAATACACATTAGCCCAAAACTTCTATCTAATTTGATTCCTCCTGGACAGATGAACATGGCAGAAGGAAAAATTAAAGCACGCTATCTGGTCTCATTTTAAATGTGAGACACAAGAAGCCCTCCCATGCTTCCAGGCAAGCACGCCATGTTGACTCCTTCTGTCCTTTCCATTTTGCCTTCTCCTGGATGAACGTTTCATGCCTTCTAATTTATAGTCCAACCTCCAATCCCTCTTTTTCTCACTATAGGCTAATGACTCTGCTTCCTACTTATGATAAAATTAAATGTAAGAAAAGTCAAACCAGTATCCACCAAAATCTATGCTGCATTTGTGCTGTGCTTCATTTTTCTCCATAGCACTTAACACTGTGCCACATGTTTCTTTAATTTTGTTTATTGTATATTTGTCTTGCACCTCTGTCATGCTAAGTTCCAAGTGGGCAAAACTGTTGTCTTTATAATTTGTCTTGGTACCTATATATTTACAACTCAAGGGTCCAATAAATGTGTATGTGCATATGCATATTTAATTTAAGTAATCATATGAGATAAATCTTACAATATTTTGGAAAATGACAAAATTGAGGGTTAAACCGTTTAACTTTCTAAGGACCACTGAGCCCTTAGGTAGTGGAGTCGGAATTCCAGCCCATGTCAGGACACAAAGCTTAAGTAGATACCAAATGCAGTCCCAGATATTGCATCTAATAGTCTGGCTTCTTGATGCTTGTGCCCCAGAATATCCTTACCTTCTTATTTTGCTTTATTTTCTTATACCTCACTCTTCATCAAACCGTCTAAGCAGAGCCAGCATAACCACTCATGCAACAGGATTCCCTTCTAGTGCATGGACTGTACTCTGTCTTGTGCCTGATGGAATTCAGCATGCTCGTCAGGGCATATGTAAGGTACAGTCTCTCTATCTCTATCTTAGGTCCTTTGAACTAGATTTTAATGTTCTCTCCTTTAACCTCTAACCAATGCCACACATGTCTCAGCACCACCTGTTTCTCACACACGCTCTATGTGTGATGCCCTAGCAGATCTTCAGCTGCTGCTTGTGCTTACTCATTTTATAGACTCCATATAGAAACACCACTACATGCTTTTCACTTGGCAATTATAACTAACACCCTGTGTGCACTCACTGGAAAGCATTGTTTTAACTTGTTACATATGTTAATTAATTCAGTCCTCACAATCTGTGAGCAAGGTTTCTATTATTATCACCAATTTTCAAATGAGAAAGTGAGGTACAGAGAACTTATCAAAGGCATATAGCTACTGATTATTTGAACTGGGATTTGAACCAGATAGCATAGCTCCAGAGGAGTTAAATACAAGATACTACCTCTCAGGTAGCTATTCACAAATGCACCAGAAATACTGACTGAGTCCAACATACTGAATAGCACCTTTAAAATATAGACAAAGGGGAATGAAGGGAAGAAGAGAGAGATGGGACTAGGAAAGACAGTGGAAGAATCAGACATAAATTTTCAATGTTCATATATGAATACACAACTAGTGAAACTCCACAACATGTTTACAACCACAAAAATGGGATCTTCATTAGAATAAGTTATACTCCATGTATGTATAATATGTAAAAATATACCTTACTGTCATGTATATTTAAAACACACACACACTATATATATATATATATATATATATATATGAATGAAACTAGAGGAGTGAATGTTATCTTGTGGTATTTTGACCTGGCTATTTGATGACAGAAGCAGGTTACTATAATTATAAGATTTGTATATGTTGCCTTTTAGAAAAGATCATGAAAGGTGCAGTAAGGCTACCTGTATGAAATTAAGACAGAACTTGTCTTTCTTATCAAGATACAAAAGATTGCATGCTATAAGGCTTAATTTTTAAATTGTCTTTAAATAGAAGGCTTGATATGTAAAAATAAACAACAACTCTATTGTAGATTCTCAAAGTAATCCGCAAGCAGGTGGGGGAGGGGAGATCTGAATTTTCTTGTTTATAACTATCAGTATCAACATGAAACTTGCCTTTCACAATCTTTCCTCATCCTGTGGGTGTTCTCAGCAAAGAGTGTTATCAAACTCCCTTCAGACTTGTTCAAGTATCAGATTTTTATACGACATTCATGAAATTGCAGAAAATAAACAGCAATAATGATAAAAAAGTGAAATTACATGTAGCTACTATTTTTTAAAGGAGAGAGAAAAAATCATTTTAAAAGTATGCTAGAAGAGTCATTTTCAAAATATTCCTGTAAAGATATTATTTTTAACATGTCACTAAGAATTTTCCTCTTAATTATGTTAAACTTGGGTTTTTATTTTGATAATGTTTCTGTATTGTATGTATTGCATGCAGTCCTTTGAATCAAAACAAAAGTGATCTATAAAAATCACAATGAAGTAAGTCACTTTACACCATCTTAATAACTCCTTTTATAATATTTTCTTAATTCCTCAAAAGACAGAATGAATAGCTCATTGCAAACTGATGATCAGTAAATCTAAATTTATTACTCTTTTAAAAACTATTACATTTCTTATACTTTAGAGACACATGTGATACATTACCTATGCTGTAGAAACAAACCCTGCTAGTATACCCACATGTCCTTCAGGCTCTGCTGTTCAGCAGTTTCCTCTCAGGTCATTAGTTGTGCCCTGCTTTTCTGCCATTTTGAATGGTCCAATGGTAAATTTGTACAAGCTTTATTAAACACAAGCAACTCATAACTGCAGATTCTGATGACTAGGCTTTCTATAATGGTGTGGCCTTTCAAATTTGATATGTCACAGGAACTCTCCAAATCCTCTACATTAGTCTTTTTGAAGATATAAGTTATATCAGATTAGCCAAATAAATAAATCCCAGGCACACTCTGAGTTTGGAGTAAATGTGAAACTCTTTAAATAGTATTCCCTCTTGGACATACTGTGAGAATCACTTCAAGCTTCTCCTTTTATCTCTGGGAACACTGAAATAAACTGGAAAGGGTTCTCGATTCCTCTGCAAAGAGTCCTGAGAGAAGAAAGAAGCAAACAGGAATTACTTGTCCAGGAGATCTAAAGTATAACCTATGCTTTATACTTGTGTGTCAGAGTAACAGACAATAACAAAATCTCATATATTAAAGCTTTTTATTATAATCTGTAGGATATGTTATGCATACCTTAGTTTTGTGTTCTCTCTCAATTTACAGTCCATATTAAGCATTTCAAGCTAGGATTGATAATTCTCAGAAAGTAGCAATATTTTCAATCAGCAAGAAATAGAGCAATTCCCTTGACAATTCTGTAATATTTGCTTTAGGCTGAAAATTTTTTGTAATAATAATCACTGATACTCAGTCTTATTTTAATTCATGAAATATTTTAAGTATTTTCATATATTCATTAATCTCCCAGTAAATGCCAAAAGATGAGGAACATTGTCTCCATTGTACAAATGGCAACACTAAGATACATAATTTTTCAAGAGCATAAAATTTGAATCAAAGCTGATTTGCACAAATCCTATTAATTTTAATAGGGTTAAACAGGGTGGGTGGTTCATATAACCACTATGCAAAACCACACTCTTCCAAATTTGTTTGTTGTTTTCCAATTTAATTTTAAAAAATGCATTCGTTTCCAGGTTCTGTGAAATTTTTAAAAGCAAGACCTATAAGTATTTGTATTGGAAATAGCCTTAAAAATTTTATTCAAATTATGAACTTTATCTTCATCTTCTCATTGTTTCATGAGCTCAATATTTGTTTAACGTATATTTGTAAAATTCTAGGAATATTGTAGCTATTGTAGGTTATTGGAATACTGTTGTGTAAATAAACAATAGTAAATATGGCCCACACTTCTAAAACCTCTTTTGCTTCTGAGATGACAAGGCAGAGCATATAAAATACTCAGAACTTGTCAATAAATATCACTTATATAGTGGCTTCATTCTTTTTTTTTATAATTTATTTAAATGCATTTCAAGTCATAGTACATATGTAGAGCTCAATTTTTCCATTTCTCTGGTTGCAAACCAGATAGAGTTACACCATTTGTGTCTTCATACATGCACCAAGGATAGTGATGACAATCTCAATCAACCATCTTTACTACACCCATTCCCCTTTCCCTTCTCCCACCTCCTCCCTGCCCCATCCAGAGTTCCTCCATTTCTCCTATGTTCCCCATTTCCCACCCCCTTATGTATCAACATCCACTAATCAGAGAGAACATTGGGATTTGTTTTTTTGGGATTGGCTTACTTCACTTAGCATAATGTTCTCCAATTCCATCCATTTGCCTACAAATGCCATAATTTTATTCTCTTTTATTGCTGAATAATATTCCATTGTGTATATGTACCACAGTTTCTTTATCCATTCATCTATTGAAGGGCCTCTGGGTTGCTTCCACAGTTTTGCAATTGTGAATTGTGCTGCTATAAACATTGAAGTGGATGCTTTTCTGTATTGTGCTGTTTTTAAGTCTCTAGGCTATAGGCCAAGAAGTGGGATAGCTAGATCAAATGGTGTTTCCATTCCAAGTTTTTTAAGAAATCTCCATACTGCTTTCCAGATCAGTTGCACCAGTTTGCAATCCCACCAGCAATGTTTAAGTGTACCTTTTTCACCACATCCTTGCCAGCACTTATTGTTGCTGGTATTTTGGATAGCTGCCATTCTGACTGGGGTGAGATGAAATCTGAGGGTAGTTTTGATTTGCATTTCTCTAATGGCCAGAGGCGTTGAACATTTCTTCATATATTTGTTTATTGATTGTATATCTTCTTCTGAGAGGTTTCTATTCAGCTCCTTAGCCCATTTATTGATTGGGTTGTTTGTTTTTTTGGTGTTAAATTTTTTGAGTTCTTTATATATCCTGGAGATCAGTGCTCTATCTGATGTGTGTGTGGCAAAAATTTGCTCCCAGAATGTAGGCTCTCTGTTCACCACATTGATAGTTTCTTTTGCTGAGAAGAAGCTTTTTAGTTTAAGCCCATCCCATTTATTGATTCTTGCTTTTATTTCTTGTGCTTTTAGAGTCTTGTTAAGGAAATCAGGGCCTAATCCAACATGATGAAGATTTGGACCTACTTTCTCCTCAATTAGGTGCAGGGTCTCTGGTCTAATTCTTAGGTCTTTGATCCACTTTGAGTTGAGTTTTGTGCATGGTGAGAGATAGGGGTTTAGTTTCATTTTACTGCATATGGATTTCCAGTTTTCCCAGCACCATCTGTTCAAAAGGGTATCTTTTCTCCAATGTATGTTTTTGGCACCTTTGTCTAGTATGAGATAGCTGCATTTATGTGCATTACTCTCTGTGTCTTCTGTTCTGTACCACTGGTCTACATGTCTATTTTGGTGCCAGTACCATGCCGTTTTTTTTACTATAGCTTTGTAGTAAAGTTTAAGGTCTGGTATTGTGATGCCTCCTGCTTCACACTTCTTGCTCAGGATTGCTTTGGCTTTTCTGGGTCTCTTATTTTTCTAAATGAATTTCATTGTTGCCTTTTCTATTTCTATAATAAAGGCCTTTGGGATATTAATTGGGATTGCATTGAATCTGTATAGCACTTTGGGTAGTATAGCCATTTTAATAATATTGATTCTGCCTATCGAGGAACATGGGAAGTCTTTCCATCTTTTAAGATCTTCTTCAATTTCTTTCTTTAGTGTCTTGTGATTTGTGTTGTAGAGGTCTTTCACCACTCCTGTTAGATTGATTCCCAAGTACTTTATTTTTTTGGAGGCTCTTGTGAATGGAGTAGTTTTCCTAATTTCTCTTTCAGAGGACTTGTTGCTAATGTATAGAAGTGCATTTGATTTATGGATATTGATTTTATATCCTGCAAATTTGCTGAATTCATTTATCTGTTTTAGAAGATTTCTGGTGGAACTTTTTGGATCCTCTAAGTATACAGTCATGTTGTCTGCAAATAATGATAATTTGAGTTCTTCTTTTCCTATTCATATCTCTTTAATTGCCTTCATCTGTCTGATTGCTCTGGCTAGAGTTTCAAGGACTATATTGAATAGGAGTGGTGAGAGGGCATCCCTGTCTTGTTCCAGTTTTTAGAGGGAATGCTTCCAATTTTTCTCCATTTAGGATAATGTTGGCCTTAGGCTTAGCATAGATTGCTTTAACAATGTTGAGGTATGTTCCTACTATCCCTAGTTTCTCTAGTGTTTTGAGCATGAAAGGGTGCTGTATTTTGTCAAATGCTTTCTCTGCATCAATTGATAGAATCATGTGATTCTTATCTTTAAGTCTATTGATGTGATGGATTACATGTATTGATTTCCGTATGTTGAACCAACCTTGCATCCCTGGGATGAACCCACTTGATCATGGTGCACTATTTTTTTAAATATGCTTTTGTATGCAATTTGCCAAAATTTTATTGAGAATTTTTGCATCTATATTCATCAGGGATATTTGTCTGAAATTTTCCTTATTTGACATATCTCTGTCTGGTTTTGGAATCAGGGTGATTCTAGCCTCATAGAATGAGTTTGGAAGGGTTCCTTCCCTTTCTATTTCGTGAAATAACTTGAGGAGTATTGGAGTTAGTTCTTCTTTGTAGGTCTTGTAGAACTCGGCAGAGAATTCATGTGGTCCAGGGCTTTTCTTGGTTGGAAGGCTCTTGATGGCCTCTTCTATTTCCTTGCATGTAATTGATCTGTTTAAGTCATGAATGTCCTCCTGGTTCAGTTTGGGCAGATCAAATGTCTCTAGGAATTTGTCAGTGTCCTCAGGGTTTTCTATTTTACTGGAATAAGTGTTTTCAAAATAGTTTCTGCTTATCCTCTGTATTTCAGCAGGGTCTGTCTTGATATTTCCTTTTTCATCACAAATTTTGGTAATTTGGGTTCTCTCCTTCTTTTTGTTAGGGTGGCTAAGGGTTTTTCAATTTTTTTATTTTTTCAAAGAACCAGGTTTTTGTTTTATCAATTTTTTGAATTGTTTCTTGTGTTTCAATTTCATTGATTTCAGCTCTGATTCTAATTATTTCCTGTATTCTACTTCTTTTGTTGTCACTTTGTTCTTCGTTTTCTAGGGCTTTGATTTGTAGTGTCAAGTCATTGATTTGTTGACTTTTACATCTTTGAATATATGAGCTTAATGCAATGAACTTTCCTCTTAGCACTACCTTCATAGTGTCCCAGGGATTTTGGTATGTTGTATCAGAGTTCTCATTTACCTCCAAGAATTTTTTTTATCTCTTCCCTGATGTCTTCTGTTACCCATGCATTGTTCAATAGGAAATTATTGAGTCTCCAGGTGTTGTAGTGGCTAACTTTTTTTAAACTGTCATTAATTTCTAGATTCAGTCCATTATGGTCAGATAGAATGCAGGGTCATATCTCTATATTTTTGTATTTACTAAGACTTGCTTTGTGGCATAGCATATGATCTATTTTGGAGAAGGATCCATGTGCTGCTGAGTAAAACATGTATTTGCTTGTTGAAGGATGGAATATTCTATATATATCCATTAAGTCTAGACCATTAATTGTTCCATTAAGTCTTGTAGATTCTTTGTTTAGTTTTTGTTTGGAAGATCTGTCCAGTGGTGAGAGTTGTGTTAAAATCACCCAATACAATTGTGTTGGGATCTATTTGGTTCTTGAATTTGAGAAGGGTTTGTTTGATGAGCACGGCTGCCCCATTGTTTGGGGCATAGATATTTAAGATTGTTATGTCTTGTTGATGTATGATTCCCTTGAGCAGTATGAAATGATCTTCTTTATCCCTTTTCACTAACTTTGGTTTGAAGTCTACTTTATCTGAAATGAGGATGGAAACTCCTGCTTGTGTACGCGGTCCATGTGAATGATAAATATGTTTCCATCCTTTCACCTTCAATTTCTGAGTATCTCTTTCTATGAGATGAGTCTCTTGGAGCCAGCATATTGTTGGGTGTTTTTTTTTAATCCAATCTGCCAGTCTGTGTATTTTAATTGCTGAGTTTAGGCCATTGACATTCAATGTTATTATGGAGACATGGTTTGTATTCCCAGACATTTTGGTTTTTTCTTAGGTTTTTAACTTGACTGGGTTTCTCCTTTGATTGGCCTTTAGTGTAGCTCTTCCCTCTGCAGGTTTTCATTGTTGTTTTTTATTTCCTCCTCATGGAATATTTTGCCAAGAATGTTCTGTAGTGCTGGCTTCTTGCTGTGAATTCTTTTAATTTTTGTTTGTCTTGGAAAGTTTTTATTTCATCTTCAAACCTAAAACTTAATTTTGCTGGATATAAGATTCTTGGTGGGCATCCAATGTCTTTTAGCACTTAGTATATGCTTTGCCATGATCTTCTTGCTCTCAGGGTCTGGGTTGAGAAGTCTGCAGTGATCCTAATTGGCTTCCTCCTGTATGTAATCTGATTCCTTTCTCTTGTGGCTTTTAAGATTCTCTCCTTTTCTGAATGTTAGGCATTTTCATTATGATGTGCCTTAGTGTAGGTCTGTTGTGATTTTGTACATTTGGTGTCCTGTAAGCCTCTTGAATTTGATTATCCAATTCATTCTTCCTATTTGGAAAGTTTTCTGATATTATTTCATTGAATAGATTGCTCATTCCTTTGGTTTGGAGTTCTATTCCTTCCTCTATCCTTATTAATTATAAACTTAATAATTCTTAAGTTTGGTCTTTTGATGTTATCCCATAGTTCTTGGATATTCTGTTTGTGGTTTCTTACTGTCTTCACTGTGTGGTCAACTCTATTCTCAAGGTTAAATATTTTGTCTTCAGTATCTGAGGTTCTGTCTTCCAAGTGGTCTACTCTGTTGGTGATGCTTTCTATTGAGTTTTTAATTTGGTTTATTGTTTCTTTCATTTCAAGGATTTCTGTTTGGTTCCTTTTCAGATTCTTATCAAATTCCTTATCAAAGTGATCTTTTACTTCCTGTATTTGCCTATGTATCTCTTTATCGAATGGTCTTTTGCTGACTGGGCTTGCTCTCTTATATCATCCTTTAAGTCACAGAGCATTTTAATTATGTACATCCTGAATTCCTGTTCTGTCATTTCTTCTGCTGTACTGACCATGGATTCTAATAGTGTGGTACCTTGGTTTGTTTGAGTCACTTTCTTCCCTTGTTTTTTCATGGTGATTTCATGTCTTTTCTTCTAGCTCTGCTGATCAAAGTTGCTACATTTTTTACTCTTATACAGATATAGTTTCCCTGCAGGGTTTCAATACCTCTCTTTTAAGGGGGAGACCAATATTGATTGATCTCAATACAAGCAATATATAGTTCCAAACCAAGTAGTTCCTAATAGCTCCCAAATACATTTACAGTTTAGTCATGATATACAACAATATGGGTTCCTTTACAATCTATTATGTAAACAATAAGTTTGCACAAGGGTCTATAGTTTCTGTTGGTGGGCTAGGGAAACTTGAGGGTGGGGTGTAGGATAGAATGTTGGGGTAGTAGGAAGTGAGGATATGGTTATTAGATCTTAGAAAGCATGAAAAAGGAATCCAAGAGAAGTCGGCTATTACTAGAAAGAGCAACTGAGAGTTGGGGAAGACCAGTAAGGAGGAAGAAAAGAAAGTACAGCAAGAAGAGATGATAGCAAGAAAAATAAAACATATGCAAGTGGGAGTTACAAAACTACATAATACCACTGTAGTATGCAGTTCAGAAATCCCAATCTACTGTGTCCCACTGTATAACAAATACTTGGTTTCACAACTGTTGGGGATTAGAGGGTAGGAAAAGAGTGAGAGAGAAATAAGGGAAGGAAAAAGAAAGAAAGGAAAGAAGAAAAGAGCAGAGAAATAAAACAAAAAGATTAAACAATAGAAATATTAGGAGAAAAAGATAAAGGATAAAATAAAAAATAAAAATAAAAAAGTAAAAAAAAAATGTCTTAATATGAATAAACAGGTATGGTTCCTTTCAACTCCAGTAGGTGGCATTGTCCATTGCTTGCTGGATTTTCCCCGCTGGTGTCCTGGGTGTGGATTTCACAGCAGGGTGTAACTCTGGGCCAGGCAGATGGTAGAAACAAGGAATCACAGTGTGCTGTGTGGAGTTCAGTTTGTTCCCAGGTACTGTCCCACGCTCCCTCATGTAGAAGCAGGCCCTGCCTGGGGCGAGCCCTGGGCTGGGGCTCCGAGCTGCCCACAGCAGAGCCACTGGCAGCAGAGCTCCCCTGCCATTTGCTGCTGAAGTCACGCTGCTTGTGGCAATCACTGCTCCTGGTGGCCCTGCGTACACACGCAAGTGAAATTACTGCAGGGGTAGCTATAGGATGATGTCCAGAAGCTGGCTGGGAGATGGAATTTCCACAATTTCAATCTCCGGTTCTGGAGAGACTGACCGTGGCGTCCGTCTAGGTCACCATCTTGGAACCAGCCCCCTTAATGTCTTCATTCTTGAAAATTGTTTCAATGATACGAGCATCAAATGTTCCTAGAAACTACAATATCCCATTTTCAGATAGAATTTAAATGGTTTTGGGCTTTCACTAGAAACAATCAAGAGAAATTTCATATTTCTCAAATATTCTATGTAAAACATAAAAAAATTAGCAAACTTTGTAAATAAAATGAGAGGATATAGGTGGGTTTGTTTATTGACTAAGAATACTACATGGTGCCATATATATAAATGAGCTAATATAAAATACAGTAACAAAGTCATTTGAAGAATAATGTCATATTTAGACCATTTGTGTTCTTGTCCATTTTAAATATTACTTCATACTTCATAGCACTGTTTATCTCATGCTTATATAGTACTAAATATTTTGCATTTATCAACTCATTTAATCTCCATGTATATAATTTATTTGTCTAAGATTAGAAACACATTTGATCTGCTTACTTAACCATTGTGGTAATGTACCTCTGATAATAAACTAAGTTACTCATTTTATTCATTCCAGATCACTGGAATCAGAAGGAGATACCTTTAAATACTCTCCTTCATTAAGATTAGAATAAGTGGAAGAGAACAATTTATAAAAAGGAATGTACTTGTAAATATATTGAAACAATGAACTTTTCTGTATACGTTTAATAAAATGGGAGATTGATTGATTGATTGATGGGCTCTAACATTTTCCCTACCACTGACAAGCAATTAAAGCCATTCATCATACATTTGGCCAGATAGTGTTAATCGTGTTTATGGTTTGCCCAAATTGAATAAGTATTTAAAAATTATACAGACTCATTAATTAGAATGGCTTTAAGACAATTGATAAAGTGTCCTATAAAAAAGATGATGGCTAAGAGTATAAAGAGTCAACAGGTGGGTATGCTAATACATTTCTTCAGTGTTTCCAAAGAACAGAACACAACTGATTTAATTTTGGAGATATGAATATATTTCATAAATGTTTTCACTCATGCATATATTCTGCTACCCAAGATACTACATATAAACAAAACATGCAGTATTTTTGAGTGATTTAATAGATCTTTTAGGTGCTACTTTTACCTAAGGTTTTGAGACTGGATCAAGGCCCACTGAATACTGAACTTCTAGTAAAATCCAGGTTAAGTACTTGTTTTAGTCAGCTTTTTTGCTGCTGTGACTAAAAGACCGGAACAGAACAACTATAGAGGAGGAAATGTGAGGGCTTATTGTTTCAGAGGTCTTAGTCTTTAGAAGGCTGGCTCCATTTCTCAGCGAGAGTGTGAGGGAGGGTAGCAACTCATCTTGTGATGGGGAAAGAGAGATTCCAGTCTCCAGATACAAAATATATACCCCATTGCCTCACCCCCAAAGAACCACTTCCTTCAGCCACATCCCACCTGCCTCCAGTTACCATTCAGTTAATCCTATCAGGGATTAATTCATTGATTAGGTTAAGGCTATGGCACAATCATTTCTCCTCCAAATCTTGCACTATCTCACATGTGAGTTTTTTTGGGACACCTCACATCAAACCATAACAGTACTTAAATGAACTATGTACTGACAGTGTCATTTAATCAGTAACAAGAAGAGGAACTTTCTTAACAGTTATTAATTACATACATACCAGATGTTCCTAAATTTGTCAGGTTCTGCCTTACAGAAAGCAAGTGATTTTTAAGAAGTAGACCATGGCTTGTTGTCAGTGCTGCTTCTGTTTTTTCTTCAGTGGTAGCTTAATTGTGATGTATACCATAGGTGTCAGGAAGCTACTGGGGTGGCTGGATCTCTCTGAAGAAAGCTTATCTTGTTTCAAGACCCCAGGATGGTGGAGAACATAGTTCACCTTAGAAGGAAGTGGGGGGTATTGTGAATCACTGAGATCAGAATGAATACTTTTTGTAAGTTTTAACTAAAAGGATGAGAAAAGGTTTGAGGTCTGAGGTATTGGAAAAGCATATGTAATCAAGGCCCACCTCACACAGAAGAACACAGAAATAATCATGGTCAGAATACATGGGAGTTGGAAATAAAGTAGTAGATGGAGCATATAGATAGAGGGCATCTAGGTGTCATGGCTTTAGGATCAACATAATCTTTCATCTTATGAGCCTGAATGCTTGAGCCAAACCACCCATATCTTCAGTAGGGTGATGTTAGTGTTGATAGAGCACTCTCCTCTGAGAGGTGCTAAGCAAGGGGATGTCAATGGTAATTAAGATGTTCCTGCTCCTCAAAAGATGTCCACTGCAGTGGACAGGTGAACACCTTTATAGCATTACACAAAATGCATATGAAAGCTTGCAGAGACATGGGTATAAAGGAAGATGAGACTAATTCTAGCCCCAAGGGAATATTTGGGAGAGGATATATAGAGTATTGATACTAGACAGGAAGGAAAAATTCAGTGCAAACTTCTAAACATTATTTTGAGTCAGTGTCTAATTTTACACCTCTTCACTCAATCTGTTAGGAACAAGAAGATTTGCCTTGCCTCATTTTCATGTACCCCTGTTACCAGAAAAGAGATCTCCACAAGAGGATCCCAAGAGAGAAGGAGTAACTCAACTCATGACCAGTAGGGTCCTTCACATAGTGACAAAAAATTTTCAGTATGTGTCAGTAGAGGTACAGATATTTATTTAGGAAAGCAAGGAATACCCATTCAAGAGAGAATATGGGTCATCTCAAGAGTGAAAACAAGCTGGGCGTGGTGGTGCACGCCTGTAATCCCAGCAGCTCAGGAAGCTGAGGCAGGAGGATTACAAGTTCAAAACCAGACTAAAAGCAAGGTGTTAAGCAACTCAGACCCTGTCTCTAAAGAAAATACAAAATAGGAATGGGGATGTGGCTCAGTGGTCGAGTGCCCCTGAGTTCAATCCCTGGTACCCCCCATAAAAAAAGGAGAAACATGTTTTGGGGTTCCTGGCTCTTTTAAAAGAAACTTGGTAAGGGGAGAATATAGGAAGGAATGTAGTGATGACATCAGCCTAGTGTTCTCAAGAGGGTTTATGGTGATCTGGTCATTTTAAGGATCCATATGGTTGACATGGTCTCCATTATCTTATCCAGCAGATGATTCTGGAAAATCCCCTAAATCATAGGTTTCTTAAATTTTTCTTCTTTCCTTAAGCTATTTATTGGCAGTGGGGTGGGGGAAGTGGGTAACAGTGCATAAGATAGATTCACAGATTTTCCAGAAATTTGGGAGTGACAGATCTGGGAGACAGACTGGTTTGGGGAGTGAAAAGCCTGCAAAAGTTTGTGGAACTCAGATTAAAAATTATATTTTCTCATTCTTCCTTCATGTCTCCTTTTGCCCTATTTTTTTCCTTTCCTTTTTCACCCCCGTACACAATATATATCCACCATCTACTGTGACTTCTGATAGATTTTCAATAAATGCTAATTAAACAGAATTAAGTAATTATGAACTAGTTGTTGTGTTCAGCTCCTCAGAAGCAGTCAGGCTGCTGCTAGAATTGGCTTCTGATGACAGCAGTGGGAGTCTGGATTCTCCAGAAGCAGGGTGCAGGGCTAAGGAGTCTAACTTTCAACACTAAAGCCTAAACGAAATACTACTTTCGCTTGATGGACTTTGCCACAGAAAAGACAAAATCCTATATTCACTTCCTCAAAGAATCTGTTCAAGATTATAATGCATAAAAAACCTCAAGGATAGGGACCCGACCTGTAGCTCTAGTTCATCACTCTATGGCTTTTCCCTTTTTGTTTCAGTCATTAAAAAAAAAAAAAAAACACTGATGGAAACTCATCAATATTTTATGTCTCTTTAGGGCTGCCAGTTATCCACTATGGAACTAGATATTTACAAACTCATTCATTCAACAAGTATTTATAATATTTATGAAACCAAACATATTTATGATTATCTTAAGGATATATGGATTCCCAGTGCATTACCTCTTTTGTATTTATAAATAACCATGTTAATTATTCTTGTTTAATCCTAATTTGTTCCTCAATACCTAACAATATTGAATTATATTCTCAAAACCTGTAAACATCCAACCAAACTGGAGGGAAAGGACAACTGTATAGAACTAGAAATTTGAGTATTCTAAAACAGAAGTGGATTTTCCTTTATACTGAAAGAGATTTCATTTTTAAACTTTTTGTCATAAAGTAACAATTGAAGTTCTTATCCTTTGCTTTTAGAATGGAGCCAGTCATTGGAACAGTGATCAAAATGCTTCACTTCAGCCTTTTAAAACCTCATTTAAAGATCTGAAGATCCATGGAGGTGGGAGGGTGGCAGTGATATATGAGAAACAGAATATTTGCATGTAGAGTTGACTGAAATCATTTTCTTAAAACTGGGAATATTTATTCCTACAAGCTCTACCATTCTCAATATCTCACTCTCATACTAATGCAAAATTTAATTTAGGTCTTAGGCAAAATACTTTCCAGGAAACCTTTCCTATCCCTCAGGCTGAGATAGATAACCACACTTCACTAGACTTCCTCATCCTCTTTGGACACCTCTTGAGGTCAGGCTACAAAGTGGTACCAAATCATTCCTACCACATTGTATTAAGATTCTATTGATTAAGTCTAGTATAAGCCCATTCCAGATCCAACGGGAAGAGAAATTTTGCCTCTTGAGAGGATAAGTAGAGTATGTGGTGCATGCTGGAGAAACTATTGGAGCCAATCTTTAGATACAATTTATATTAATGCTTATTTCAGTTTTGGTATGGTATCATACTTTTGAAGTCAGCATAGTTAACATAATATTTTTTACTATTTTTATTATGTATAATTTATTTGCAGGTATGAAGCAGGAAATAGTTAATTCAAGCAGTGTTTGAGTTTCATCAGGAAATGTAAATTAGACTTGGTAGGCAAAAGGATTTTAAAGGTTTATGCAAGGAGCTTGTCATGACAGCAAAGAGCCAATAAAAGAAATTTGGAGGATAACAGATAATGAAAAACTGTAGCTGAGGCCCTTTAGAGGTTAAAGAATTATTGGAATGGGAGAAATGGATTTCATAAGATGGAGTGGTACAGGGGTAATCAGAAGACAGATTATGAAAGTGTACAGTTATTGGTAAGAATAATGCAAAAAGACAAAACATGGAACCAGAAATAATTTGATAAGCAAACAGGCAGCATAATAACCAAGTATAGGGTACACTTCTAAAAATTAGCCTTAAATTCAGAACAAAGCCAGTGATCATAGTAGGCTGAAAATGAATGAAAAGATTCCATGCAGGATCTGAGAATTGAGTTGAATCTTGGAAGTAAGTGGGAAAAGAAAAATGCTGGCTGGAAAAAGCACAGTGAGATATTAGTGGTGCTATTTGCATAGAGCACTCCAGCTTCATGCCTAAGTGTTGATGGGCTTGCAGTGTCAGATAAGAAGTTTAGAATTTGATATTTGGAAAGTGAAAACCACTGAAAACACATTTTAGTGAGAAAGGGATATGATGAAAAACAACTTGGGAAAACTAATATGACATGAGGAAAAGCATGCAAGGTTGATTTCAGTGAGACTGGGAAAAGAAGCCAGTTAAGGGGCCATTGCAACAACCCATAGAGGTGAAGCATTTCTGTAATATGCCTTTATGAGATCTAGAAAACTAATTCTTTGTTTTCCATATTCCATTTTAAGAGCAGTTTGGTTGACATATAAAGCACAAAAATAAGTATAGAACTCTTAGGAATTTTTTAAACATATGATGGTCTAGTTCAATGAAGGACTCAATGTGAGAATTTCCTGCGGCCCCTCCTGTTGGAGAGTCAAACCAATGTTGTTTCCTCCAAAATTCCTGTTTTCAAAGATGCAGGATGCTGCATTAGTGTTGATTTCATAGTTCACATCAGTGAATTCCCAGTTTGCCTCAAAAAGAGACTTGCAAAAGACATTGGTTTTATTTTCCATACTTAGTAGCTTTTCATGTGTCCCAGACAAAGGAGATGTGTCCCTATTTATACTCCTTATTATTACACAGAAATTTTGTCTACTTCCCTGGGAAGAAATAATCCCCAAATCCTGTATACAATCAGGAAAATAAAGAAGGCAACTATTTCTACTATAGTCTCTTTGAAAGCTTTCTTAACCATTGTGTTATAATACAACGGGAATTAAGCTGTCAATATCTATGGTTCACTCATTCTACAGATTTCAACTGGTATCTACTATATACCTGACTGTGTTCTAAGATCTTGTCCTTATGGAACTTATGTTCTAGAAGATTTTACATTCAGAGATATGTGAGGCTAATAAATTGTCTTCTTAAACAGCTATTCCAACAAGAATTCATCTCCTTATAAAACGCAAATGAACAAAACAATGACATTGTTTCTCCTACTGTCTTTTGCTGCTTGTCTTTATTTGAATTCTAACATTTTGTCAATGGTGAAAATTGAGAAATCCTTCACACAAAGTAGTATATGTTAATTTTATACAGCTGCAGATAGACTGGACTATTTCACCAATTCTGGTTACAATCTCCTATGGATGTTGTGGACCACTAGAAAATTGAGCATAAAGATTACATTCCTTAAGCAGGGCACTGCGGCACATGCCTATAATCCCAGCACTTTAGGAGGCTGACAGAACAATCGCGAGTTTACAGCCAGCATCAGCAATGGTGAGGTGCTAAGCAACTCAGTGAGACCCTGTCTCTACATAAAACACAAAACAGGGCTGGGGATGTGGCTCAGTGGTTGAGTGCCCCTGAGTTCAATCCCTGGTACCAAAAAAAAAAAAAAAAAGGAAAAAAAAAGATGACATTCATTAACTCAATTGTTTGATGACTTAGTATGTGTTGGGACTCATGCAAAGCCAACACTGATGTGTAGTAAAGATAAATATTTATATTATTAAATTGGAGCATACCAAACTCTTGGAAAGGTTGTCTAACTTTTCCCACTTCCATTTATATTGAAGCATAATTGACAAATAAAAATTGTGTATACTTAAGATTCACTTGATGATACCTACATTGTATAATCACCACCATAGTCAAGCAAATTACATACCCTTCACCTCACATTGGTATCATTTTGATTTTATATGTTGAGAATACTTAAGATCTACCTTTTTAGTAAATTTTAAGAATAAAATACAAGCCAGGCACGGTGGCCCATGAGTGTAATCCCAGTACTTTGGGAGGCTGAGACAAGAGAATCATGAGTTCAAAGCCAGCCTCAGCAATGGTGAGGCGCAGAGCAACTCAGTGAGACCCTGTCTCTACATAAAACACAAAATAGGGCTGGGGATGTGGCTCAATGGCTGAGTACTCCTGAGTTCAATCTCCAGTACAAAAAAAAAAAAAAAGAATACAACACAATACTATTAATTATAGTCACATTTCTATACATTAGATCTACAGATCTTGCATAACTGAAAATCAGCACACCTTGACCAGTATGTCCCCATTTCTCCTCTCGGTACCCATAGCCATCAACTGCCATTCTGCTCTACTTCTATGAGTTGAATAGTTTCTATTTTTTTTTCTTTTCTTTCATTTTTTTTAAACTACTAAAAACCCTAGTTTGGCTTGTTTTATAAAATTTAAAGATTTCTTTTGAGAGCAGACTAAACATACAGATACTTGGTAGATGAAAGGCAGAGTTCTGTTATAGCTTTGAAGAAGGAAGGTTGCAAGGCAGGACCACAGGGGTTTTGCCTAGGGATAATGTGACAGCAAGCTGCCTTTACAGGAGGCAACTCATATTTGGAAAGTGAGGGAGGGTTAGTTGGATTTCTCTGACTCCCTGTGGATTAGTTAACTTGAGTAATTTTGGAAAGCTTTGGAGCTGGGGAACTGTTCATAGGTATGTGGCACCTACCCTTGGGGCAATAAACCTGGTTCAGAGGAGCCTCAGAATGTAAAAGTCTGATAAGCGAAAGAGTGAGGTGTGAACTTAATCAATTATTGGAGAACAACAGATTGGCCTCTAGCCAGGACCTCAAAACTGGGTCAGGACAGCATTTTAAAACAACTATATTATATGGCTGTGTCTAATGTATTTAATCAGTTTATGTAAGATAAAGTTTTCTTCTACCCAAAATCTAGCAGAGGTAAATTTATTACTTGCTTCAAGCACAGGAAACTGCACTAGTTAACCACGCATATGAAATCATAATTTTTGAAGTGTGAAAATGATATAATGTCAGTGATGTCTACCAGATATTTTGGTTTTCTTCTTATATACACGAAGGCATATCTATGTCTATATCTATATCCTTCTATATCTGTAAAATGTTGATAATACCTCAAAGGGATTTTAAGGATTCAGTTAAATACTGTCTTATTTATATATAACATATAATCTTATATATTATACGATGCTTTCTAGCACCATCTACAATAACCAAACAAGTCAGAAGTTGGGAATTATAGATCTTCCAATCTCTTGTTCCAAAATATATAAGAAAATCACAAGACCCTATTAAATTAAGGAGTTAAACACAATTATAATCTTAAGCACAGTGAACACAGTATGCCTCATATCATAGCATATAACAACACATTTCAGAATAATCATCACATTTTGAATTACTTTTTGTGAAAAACGAAAAATTCTTTCAACCATCCTGTAACACACTCATTCCTCTGCCACACACAGACTTCCAAAGTCCAATTTAAGTTCTGCTTTGACTTTGAAGTCTTTTACCACCTGCTAAATTGACTCACTATAAGTGACATGAAATATTATTTAAGCTTTCTGCTTTAGTTATCTTCCAGTTAAAAATAATCACAATCTAAGTGGATACAAGTGTTATATCAGTGTTGGTAGAAATAGATATTCTAGCCACAAAGCTGTACGTCCTCTTTCCAGCCTGCAAACTAGGAAGGCACAGCGTGAGCTGAACATTTCAGGTAGTTTAAAAGCTGGAAAGATATGTAGACTGAGTCACAAGTCTGTCTTTCTGGTCTCTCTGTTGCCCTTTACTGGCTCCAAGACACAGGGAAAGAATTTGAAATAAACAATTTAAGCACCTGAGTTTTGATCTTTGAGTCCTTTGCAGGCAACTGTGTAATGTGAATATGTATTTTCTATGAAACATGATTTATTTTGTTTAAAGTCAGTGTGATTTCAAATTTCTCAATTTATACAGTGTTATGAGAATAGATCAATCTTTGCATTCAAGACAATTTCCCAAATCCCTAAAACAGATCAGTCACTCAACTAGGCCTTGAGGATAGAACAACAAACATATTATCAGTTATAATATGAACCTTTTTCATATTTTAACATCCCTAAAATAAAATACCTCGCCATCAATAAAGTGTTACAATCACCACAAACCATATTTTTACTATTTAAAATCTCTGAAATAGTGATGTGTTCATTAAATACTCTAATATATAGCTCTTGCCTTAAGGTGTAGTTGAAACAAAGTTGATAAATTAAATAGAAAACGACTGTGAAATATTACTAGAGAATATAGGATATACCACAAGATCAGAGAAAAAGGGGCATCAAATTCAGTTTGGGATAGACTTAGAAGGGGAATGTGGGGCCTATTAGATTTGTTCTGGTGTATGTATAACCAATATTAAGAGCTGAATTGTATGCCCCCACCCAAATTCATATTTTGAAGTCCTCAATCTCTAGTCTCTCAGAATGTGACTGGATTTGTCCTTTACACAGGCAGTTAAGTTAAAGTGAGATCATTAGGCTGGGCCCTAATCCAGTCTGACTGTTATCTTCATAAGAAAGGGAAATTTGGACACAGAGACCAGTGTTCACAAGGTGGGTGAACACTGAGGAAAGACCACATGAGGACAAAATGGTGAGTTGGCCATTTTCAAGCCAGCAAACAGGTCTCAGAATAAAACAAGCTTATCAACACATTGACTTTGGACTTCTTTACTCCAAAACTAGCAGAAAATAAATCTGTTGTTTAAACCACCCAATTTGAGATATTTTGTTTCAATGCCCTAGAAGCCTGTCATAGGTGACCCAAGATGGCTCCTAGACAAGTTGATGCCCAATTCATCTTAGTAACAATAGGCAGGTGAAGAATCATGGAAAGAAAGAAATGGTGGCAGAAAAATAAGCCACAAAGGGCATGCTATATAAAAAAATGTCTCATAGGAGCTTTGTCTGTGCACATGTGTGTAGAATTTGGACTGTAGAAAGTGTGCTTAGTAAAGGAAGTAGTGTTTGAGAATTGAAGCTGGTGATGTAATCAAGTGCCAAGAACTTGAAATTTGGGCAAAGAAATTTGGACTCTATCTCATGGACAGCAGAGGGGACTTTAGGTATATAGAAGAAATTCAAGTAATGAGGTATGTGTTGCTTTGTTTAAAGCATGTCAAAAGTGACCTTTATTGCCATGAGGCAAAATACTAGAATCTTTTCTAGCCGACATTTAAACACAAATGAGAATAAATAAGTGTGCATGCACATGTATGTGTATATCAGGAGCTTACTTCTTTACAAGGGTCAGGTATGATAAAAATAGATGCTAGATTGAGTTGAAACGTTTTTAGTTTCTGGGAGCCAGTTACATTTTGTTAACATTACCACCTTTTTCTGTGCTGCTCAATATCATTTAGATTTTACTGTCTTATAGCTATTCTGAACTCATTTTTCTTACCACTGGTACCACACATTACACAATTGATATTCCTCCATTAACTCTAAAGAGTCACAAGAATATAAATATGGAAGCTTAAATTCTTAGGAATACAGATTAGGAGGTTTACACAATTAAACCTTTAAAACGACCCCGCAGGGAGGTTTCAGACAGTGCTGTAGCAAGATGTTCCATATGACTAAGTTGTGGCAACTTTGGCTATGCAATACAGCTATTTAGAGAGTGTGTGTGTTTGTGTGCATGTGTGGGCAGGTATGTGCACATTTTTGTGCAAATTTACATTTACATATGCTTAGATTTTACTTGAGAGGAAAAACTAGTTTTACTTGAAGAGAAGTGCATAGTGGGAAAAATATAATAGCACAAAATTCCACTTCAAAACAGATTGCCTTTTTTGGGAATCTTTTACACCTCAGATTTGCATTTACATCATTTTAAACAAAGATCAGGCATATATCACTTGGAAGACATAAATACTAAAATATTCATTTTGGATGAATAAAACACATGTCCTTAGGAGACGCTAATGAGCATGTATCTTACCACTGAGGAAGATGGAAGGGTGGGGACTTGGCCAGGCTGGGGAGAATACTGATGCTTCTTGAGTGGTTGCACAACATGTCCCCGAGTATAAAAATGGAGTCTGACTTGCAGCCAAGGTCTGTTCTCTGGATCAAGACTACATGACAGTCTCATTTTTGCTTCTGTTTTTAAATTTTTGTAGGGACACAGTAAGTTCTCTGTAGGGTCTGGCACTGAAAATATATGGTAAATTGAATTGAAGAATTAAGTCTAGGCAAGAGCTTTAAAAAACTTCAGCTTGCATATATAAATATGACTGTGACCCATGTGTGCTGTGTGTAGATTAAATATATATTGATCTATGTATTTTAGAGGTATGGCAAATGCTATTTCCCTTATTAATTTACCCATGTTTGGTGATAAATATACCCTCAATCCCCAAATTTTATGAATACTGTAAGATCATGTCAAAATTTTGGTAACATAGTCTGTTCATATTTAAATTATCTTGAGAGAAAATAATTCCCTAAAGCAAAAATATTTTTCAAAGAATATAAAGAAATATTCTATTATATTTTATTAATCTTTTCTTAACTAGGCTTATACATATAAGCTACAAAAATTATAGCCTTTCCTTGAACATAGATGCATAGACATGGAAGGAAAAGGATTCTAAAACTATAAGAAAAGTTAGTATCATCTGGAATTTGAATTCAAACCCTAGAGTATTTGAATGGAAAGAATTTACCCATCTTCCTAATTGCCATCAGGGGATGTTACACATACACACACACACACACACACACACACACTTATATATTTTGCTTAAGCATTAATGGCTAGTATTGGTATCATAAATAAGATTTATTTTAAGTTTTGAAATCAATCATATAAAAAGAACAAGTAAAACAGGAGAAGCTGAGAGTGTATTTGCACTAGGGCTCTGACTCATAGGGTGATTTTATGAGTTAGAAGAAAGCTCCCTCCCTTCCTGGTGCTTGAAGCCCTGACTGGGCAAACTGACACAGGCTGGAGTTCAGTCCCTCAGCAGGCACCACAGGTAATGCACCAGAACTTGCAGCTACTCTTTAGCAGCAAATATTTGCTGGGTATGTACCAAATGCTTCAGTGAATTTGAAATGATTTAAACTGAAGACCTATGTATATAAATTAATAATACATAATCTTCCTTGACTTACCTCCAAATAATCCATACGCACATAAGAAGGAGCCCACTGCTACCTACCTAAACATAATATACTGCTAAATTCAGTTCTCTGCTTAGACTTTCTGTTCACCAGCCATGCTCTTTATTTCACATTTCATTTATTCTTGACTCAAGCATGACCTGTTTTATTTCTAACTTAGATTCCATATTTTCTAAAAATATTTTAACCTAGGATATTATCTTTAGCTTTGGAATTCTGAAAGTATTTGCCTGGAATATATTTATGTGTTTGTATGTGTGTGTGTCTGCCATCTTACTATTTATTTTACTTATTAATTTATTGTTGGTATTGTTCCATTAGGATTTGAACAATTTATAATTTATTGGATTAAAAGTCAACAAGTTTGGAGAAATACATATAAGAGCATATTAGATTTTTCAAGAGAAATAGAAACAATAGGAAGGATACACACACACACACACACACACATACACACATACACACACAGATACATATACACACATTTATGCCCACACACATACATGCATACATGTGTGTATAGAGAGAGATTTTAAGGAATTGTCATAGGAGAGGAATTGTCATGTGGACAGGCAAGTCTTCATCTGTAGGACAGGTCAGCAGCTGGAAATACAAGCAAGAATAGATGTTGCAGGCTTGAGTATGAATTTTTCAAAGCAGAAGATTAGAGACAGGTTAGGATTCAATGTTACATTTTCAGCAGAATTATTTCATTTTCATAGTATTTGGTTTTAAGGCCTTCAAATAATTGGATTAAAATTATTGGATTAATAATACACCCACAATGTAGAGGGTAACAATCATTGAAATAAAATACAAAAGCAATAATATCATGTATTATTGTTTCCACTGTCATTGAGATTCTAATGGGAATAACAACTATTAAAACAGTTTTGCCTCTGCCTTGCATCTGTATTAACTCTTGTAAATCATTAATTTCAATAGGTCGGCAGTTAACATTAAATGGTTAGAGTAAGCTGTTTCCTTTACTGGGTGACTACAATAATGCATTTGTCCAATTCGATTGTCTTTTTTTGTCTTGCATTTCTAAGTGCACCTCTGTTTTATGAGAACCTTCTATTTCACAATCCACTCAGTGTGCTTTATCATCATGTAGGCTGCTTAAACATGCTCAAAATTTATAGGGAGAGGATATTTCTGCTCTAATATTTTGGAAAACCAAGCTCACATGCAGTCTCCCAACTATGCAGGCTATTATCTCACTAAGGCAAGTAACTAAATATTCTTATTCATATATTTTAACAAACTACCTGAATAGCCACTTGTCTGTTCAGTGAACTTGGCCCCGGATCAATTTGTCATAAACCTCACCCACCAGGAGACTTCACCTCCTAACATTAATTCATAGCTTAAAAATAAGCCCTTCAAAAGCTTTCTACTACTTGTTCTTCTCAATTTAGAAAATTTCATTGTCAGAATTCTATAAGTTTTATCTTTCTTAAGTCAGGTTAGATATTTTCTATCCATTACATTTTAAAATATATATTTCACTGCCATGTAACCAGTATTAGAAGTTTTGCAAAAATATGCCCGGTAAGGTTGTAACAATAAATCCCTTGTGGTTTCATCCAGTAAGGGTGCAACATTTTACTCATGAGAAGAACAGTAACTTAATTTCATGATTTACTAGTAAAGAAAAGAACATTTTCTTTTTATTTACTTATTTTTTTGTTCTAATTTTATTTATTTATTTATTTATTTATTCTACTTAAGTATACATGATAGCAGAATATATTTTGATCCATTGTACACAGATGGAGCACGACTTTTCATTTCTCTGGTTGTATGTGATGTAGAATCACAACATACATGCAGTCATACATAAAGCTAGGACTATGATGTCCATCATATTCCACTATCTTTACTGTCCCCATTCCCCCTCCCCCTCTCACCCCTGTGAACCGAATTTACTCCATTCTTCCCATGTCCTCCCCCACATAAGAGTTGGAGAATATCATGCTAAGTGAAGTAAGCCAGTCTCAAAAAACCAAATGCCAAATATTCTTTCTGATATTCTGCTGAAAAGAACATTTTTATTACTGGAGATTAGAATCTATTAAGGAAAAAAAAGGAAAATGTAACTACTAAATTTTATGGGAAAAATATAGATAAGCTCATGTAATTAGAAAATAACACCATCCAAGCCGGGCACAGTGGTGCAAGCCTGTACTCCCAGCACTTAGGGAGGCTGAGACAGGAGAATCGTGAGTTCAAAGCCAGCTTCAGCAATGGTGAGGCACTAAGCAACTCAGTGAGACCCTGTCTCTACATAAAACACAAAATAGGGCTGGGGATAGGGCTCAGTGGTTGAGTGCTCCTGAGTTCAATCTCCAGTACCAAAAAAAAAAAAACACCATCCATAGTGTTCAGAGTATTTTAATGGCTATTCAAAATATAATAATGTTTAAAAGACAATATGGTGGATATAGGTTCTATTGGGGCTCTTGTAGGTATGTGACTTTGGCTAAATCATTCTATATTTTCTGATTCTAAGATCTGTACTGCAAGTTGTTGGAATGGTGATCTTTATCATAGTAGAATGATTGACAAACAAGTATTTTGTAAATTCTAGAGTATGTTCCATGTGTGAGGTATATTAGATTATACTTACTTAATGTGTAAGTTTTTTCTAATAGGGTAATAAATATAAGACTAGAATGAAAAATAAGCTTTGGTTTGATAACTAATAAAGGATTCTCTTTTGTTAAATCAATTATATTTTTGGATGACTGTTAGCTTTAAGTGTAGTTGCTAGCTTTAAGTGTAGTTGTAAGCTTTAAATAGAGTTGTGGTAGGAAGGAAGAAAAAGCAATTTCTTGATCCTTTTCTAACTCTGAAACACTTTAATTCTATTATTTATAGCCTTATTTTAAATAGGCAGATATTTTTGTATTTATTTTAAAGATTCATAAATTACATTCGAGGAAGTAAGAGTGAATTGAGCAAGATCCCATGGCTAGTGAACAGCTGTGTTAAGGCAAGAAATTGAGACTGTGGCTAGCCCAGGAACTATCATCTTGGCTGGTTCTCCTTCTGTTCAAATTCTTTGCCTTGATAATACTACAAGTTAGTATAAGCAAATCAAATATGTCTATGTCAAATATTCTGGGAAATACTGATATGTAGGACATAATTCCAGTCAGTGTATCAGACCTGTGCCAGTGCTCTGATTGAGCAGAACCAGTAGGTGTAGCTTCTGCTTTCAGAAAGCTCACAATTACAGAGAAGTACATGCATACTGCCATTTTAACATGAGCTTGTGTGGCTAAACTCAGCAATGCATAACATGCTTTGGTGGTTAGAATTAGAAAGCCATGAGTTGTCTCAAAGAGAAGGATAGGGAAAATACCTTGTTTTGTTCATTAACAATACAGTGAATAAACAGCAGGAAAGAGATACATCATTTTGAAAGAACAATAAAGAATCTCAATTATATCTAGAATTTGTACATTAGAGATGGCATTTTAAGCTTTTTGCCTGATTATGCATACACATATGAAATATAAATCATTCTCTTCATACACATTTTTTATTTAATCTTCATGACAAACCTAGGCAGTAGATTTATCCTCATATTACAAATGATGAATCTAATGTTCAGATATTAGGAAGTATAAGTTTGCTATCTGTCTTCCTCATTATATTGTGAGTTCATGGGATGGAGCATGTAACAGCAGAAATAACTTGAGTATGCTGAACTCTGTCCCATAAAGGAGGTATATACCTTGGCAAATTACTTACCCTCTCTAAATCTGTTTTCTTACATATAAAAGCAGAAAAATGTGAAGAACATATAAAATGTCAAATAGGGCCTGATACATATTAGCTCCTACTATGGATGTGTCCTACTTATTAGATATCATATGTAGTATATAGCACATTAAGAGGTTTCTTGTAATTGTGGGGGAGGGATTTCATTCAGGAGTATTGTTTGTGGGGGCATCTACTACAGCTGGTGACTTAGCAGCTATAAGAAGTCAAACACATAAGTTGTTTGTAAAACCATAAATTAATGTATAAATAACTTCCAGATGATAAGGGAAAGTCATTTTAATAACTCAATGAAATCTTAAGAGAATCTTGAATAAATCCAGATAAGAATTAGTCTTTTACCTCAGCAAAAATTTTTCTTATACTTCAAATCTTCTTGTGTTATTACTCAAACACATACAAGCATGGTGACATAGGGACAGCGAACAATGAGTAAAACGTAAATGGAAATACAAAAATGGGAACTGTTTTTAATCCTAATTTTTGCATCTTGGAAAAACTGAGCACATATTATAAAAGCTTTTATTCCAAAAAAAATAAAACTCCACATTTTGTGGAGTGGTGGTGGGGGAAAGGAAACAATTCCAAAGACCTCAAGCTGATAAAATACTATTTCCCATCACAGTAGAAGATCACCCAGATAATGAATAGAAACCACAACATCCAGGCTTATTTAATTTCCATCTAACCAAAATGCCCAATTATTAGTTCCACTGCAAATGTCCAACTGGCCTTTTCTTCACGGAGAGACAAGTATGATCCACTCTTAAATATATAGTTATTCTGATTTGCTTGTGACAAATACAACCCACAGAATAGTGAATGCCTTATGGACACAGGACATGGTATTATGTCCAGCTAATGCTTATGACAGCTGTAATTGTGACACAAAGATGCTAGCCCTGCACCCAAAAGGCCTTGACTCATTAAGCACAAAGTAAGTATGGGGAAAATGAAAATAGTTCAGTTGCTGCCAATGCCCCAGCTGCATTTCAAACCTGAATTCCCAAACTTTAAGGGAGCCCTTGTTTTCAGCCTTCCATTCCTTCATTTCCCTTACTGTTCAATTTCACAATTGGAAAGATCAATCTTTCCAAGTTGTTGATTGATTGTGATCATTGATTTTGTACAAAGAAGGTATGAAAAAAAAAACACACATAAGTCTTGCTCAGCATTTCAGCAAATTTCCTCCAGTAAGTGTTTATATTGGCAGATGTAAAACTTATGTTCTGGATTTGGAATTCCCTGATGGGCGTAGATTTCAGGGTCATCCCCCAGATTACCCTTATAAATGTCTTAATCAGAACAATGGTAAAACACAAGAAAAGAAGGTACAGCTTTCTGAATACTCGAAGAAGAAAAACAAAACCTTACAAGTGGCAATGTAAACTGACTCTAAATGTCTATAACACTATGAAATAGCAACAGACACTTTTATTCCAAACTTAATTTCTATTCTTTGGTAATGCCTCAATGTTACTTTTATTACCTACTTACAAGGGTATGTTGCTATTATTAGCTTAAACTAACAACATTTAGCTAAGGATGGGAATAGTAGTACTTCCACGGTCAGCTGAGCAGTTTTTGCAGTTCTAACCTGGCTGCCTTCTGAAACAGCTTTCATGTTATGTCAGCCTCTATTGATAGACAGCACTTTCCTTTGCTAAAAAGGATTCTCTAGGTTTATATTAAAAAATGTAATGATTGATATTTTCCATCTCCTGCAATGGGTAACAAAAGGGACCAACTCTATAGGTATCAAATATTTGCAATCCTTACTTGTGCCAACTTCAGTTAATTGTCCTCTAATGCAGTGAATAAACATTTACTGGGAATGTTCAACGCTGAGTTTGGCAAAGGGAACACAAGAAGACACGGACACTAGACACTGCTTTCAAGGATCTTATAAACAAGGAAAATAGTCAAATGTGATCAAGTGTGATAAGGAAAAGCACTGGTCATACTGAAGTTAGAGCAGTGGCAGAGGAGACACTAATGATATCTTCCCCTGATGCAGGTGGGAATGATGATGACAGAAGCATCATCAAACAGATGACACAAGAAGGGTTTGGGAAGGTTTAGAGGTCTTGGCTCTTTTAAAAATAAATGTGATCACTACCCAGTCAAAGTTAGTTGTGAATCATTAAGTATTACAGAGTAACCATGCATTTGTTGCCTATGCTTTGAGGATTATATGCAAAAAATGTTTGCCCAGAACAAAATCAAGAATTGTTTTCATTATATTTTCTGCTAGTAGCTTTACAGTTTCATATAAGTCTTTAGAGTTCATCTTGAGTTGATTTTTGTATATGATATGAGAAATGAGTCTGATTTGATTCTTCTGCATGTGGATTTCCAGTTTTCCAAAGACTATTCTTTTTCTATTGTGTATACTTGGTCACTTTTTTTTTGATGATCAAGTGACAATAAATATGCATATTTATTCCTGGGCTCTCTGTTCTGTTCTATTGGTATAAATGACTCTTTTCATGCCAGTACCATGATGTTTTGATTACTTTAACTTTGTAGTGTATTTTGCAATCAGGCATTGTGATGATGCCACCATATGTGTTTGTTTTACTCAAGATTGAATTTGTTTCACAGGTTCTTTTCTGGTTCTGGATGACTGTAAGGACATATTTCTTTTTATGTGATAAGTATCATTGGAAATTTGATAATAATCACACTGAATCTCTAGATAAATTTGGATAGTTGATATTTTAATTATAATTTTCAAATAAATCTGTGACATTTGGTATCTTTCTAGTTGTATGTTGCTTATTTTTTTTCTTTAGTATGATAGTTTTCAATGTATGAATATTTCACCTCCTTGGTTAAGTTTATTTCTAAGAATTTTATTTTGGTTTTGATAGTCTTGTGAATGGCATTTTTTAATTTCTTTTTTGGAAATTTCATTGCTAGTGTATAGAAACCCTACTGATTTCTATGTGTTTATTTTGTATCCTGCAATGATACCATCTTTAGTAGAAGTGGTAAGAATGGGCATTCTTGCTTTGTTCTTTGGTCTTACAGGAAAAGCTTTCAGCTTTTCATCATTTGAGTATGATAGCAGCTGTGGGATTATAATATGTGGCCTTTACTATGTTGAGCTTGACTTCTTCTATTCCTAATTTGTTGACAGTTTTTATTAAGAAAAAATGTTGAATTTTATCAATGCTTTGTCTGTATCACCTGGTATAATCTTATAATTTTTATATTTCATTTTGTTTACATGGCATATCACACTACTGACATCCATAGGTTGAACTATCCTTGTTTCCCAAAGATATCCTTTCATACTTTTGGCAGTATTAGTTATCCTCTTAATGTACAGTTGAATTCAGTTTGCTGATATTATGTTGAGAATTATTGTATGTGTATTCCTCAGGGATAAGTGTCCTGTTCTTCTCTTGTAGTATACTTATCTAAATGTGACATGATGAGGGTAATCCTAGCCTTATAAAAGGAGTTTGTAAGTGTTCTCTCCTTCTTAATTTTTTGGAAGACTGAAAAATCTTGACATTAATTCTTTATGTGTTTACTAGAATTCACTAGTGAAGCCACAAGGATTAGGCTTTTCCATGTCAGGTTTTTGATTACTGATTCAGTTTTAGTCAGAGTTCTCCAGAGAAATGGAACTGATAAGCTATATAGACACACTAAAGGGAATTTATAATGGGAATTGACTCATGTAATTACAAAGGCTAAGAAGTTTCACGATATGCTGTGTCTGCAAGCTGCAGAGCCAGGAAATACAGTGGTATAATTCAATTTAAATCTAAAGACTTAAGAATCCAGATAGCCAATGGTGTAATCCTCATTCCAAGAACCACAGCTTAAGAATCAGTGGGTGGGGGAACACTTATATAAGTCCAGGAGTCTGAAAACCTGAGAACCTGGAGCTTTGATATCTGAGGGCAGGAAAAAATGGATATTCCATATCTAGAAGAGGGAGGGAGTTTGTGTTCTGTTTTTATTTTATCTGTACCTTTAATGAATTGTGTGGCACCATTCATGTTAAGTTACATCATCTTTAATCAAATGCTAATTTTTTTCTAGAAACTGCCTTATGAATACACCCAGACATAATGTTTTCCCAGCTACTTGGGTATCCCTTTTTCAATTTGACACACAAAATTAACCAGCATGGTTTCCTTGCTCATTATTCCTCTGCTTATATTTTCTTCATGATCCAGTCTTGCCAGAGCTAGAAACTATGAAAACTTGAGTTAGGGAGATGGAGGAAAAAGCTGCAAAGTCTTTGAAGCTACAGAACAAGGCAGAAAAACATGAATATGAGTTAACCTCTGGACAATGATGAGCTATTGATGGTGTCCATTGAGGAGAAAATGAAGGTAGATGCTCATTCCATCTGTGCTGGCAACATGGAACACAGAATAGCTAGAAACACATTTTTGTGGCCATGGTTCCACCAACAATATTACCATACTCTGTGACAGTGTGTGGCCATCCCAAAGGTTTATCATAAACTTGAGTTCTCTGACAAAGAGTACTTAGACAAGTACTCTCTGGCCTTAAATGAGTTCACATTTGGAGAAAGACAAATGCCGAGACCAATAATAACTTCTAACTCTTAATTATGTACTGGTTTTAACAGCAAACTCAGGAGGCATATCTACAGTGAACAGGGTAGAGCAACATCCTGGTAATCTCCTTAGTTAAAAAACAAAAAGAAAGAAAACTATGCATTAGGAAAGAAGAGGGGATGGCAGACAGAAAGAGAGAGAGGCACACACAAAAGAATTAATAAAAAATGAAAAAAATTTACCTTATTCTCAATTTCCATACCCCTATCAAGATAATGCCTACTTCAAAGAGTTCTTGTGAAGACTAAATGTGTTACTTCATGGAAGGTTCTTAGAATAATGCATGTGGACAGTCATAATAGTTCGTATTGATACTCAGTCATCCTATCTTACCATTTCAGTTAAATTTCCTCTTTTCTCCCTGGCATACTCCCAGTTTGAGATGATTTCTTTTCTCTCTTTTTTTTTTTTTTTTGTGCTGGGAATTGAACTCAGGGCTTTGTGTACACCAGGCAAGCACTCTACCAACTGAGCTATACCCCCAGCCCTTGAGATGATTTCTTGTAAAATTCAGTAAACAACTGGAAAAATGTAAAACTGTATGGATTAAACAGAACCTTCTCAAGTATGCATTAGAAGTACAATCAGCTTATATTTCCAGCTGCCTTATTATTTAGTATGCATCTTTTCTTAGCTAAAGTAAGTCTATTATAGTTCCATCTTATCATGATTCACAGTGGGGACCTTTGGTCAGTTGAGAAGCTTCCACCATGCTCAATCTTCCTCAGAGTTAAGTGTAGCCATTTAACTATGCTCTGACCAATGGCATTTTCTGACCACTAGTTTTGCCCTTTAAAAGCATAGAATATTGTCTTTCCTGCTGTAATTTTCCTTCTTGCTTGTTGGGAGGTAACAGAAACTGGTCTGTTTATTATAGATGGATATGTGAAAGTCAAAAGAGTCAAAATGATTTGGCCTCACAAAGTCTTCCTATTTTCATCTGATATGTGAAGAAATCATCTAATCCCCATACTATATGTAAATCTACATGGAATTGTTATATTTCAAGATATTTTCCTCTCTATAATAATATTTCAAGTATCTTCACTAAAAAATATTTGAAGCTTTTAACATAAGATTTAATACCCACCCTACTTCCAAATAAGAAATGTTTCTTTGACAGCTGAGGAAGACAATTTCAGTGATTGTGGTCTTATATCTCAACTACTATTTCAGTTGAGTAGTAGAGCCCAAATCTATAAGCATCCATTGTAGCAATATCACAACTCCATCAGAATGATATATCTCTGCACAATTTTTATGGGCTCCAGGAATCATGTGTTTGTGAGATTTGAAGTTGTTCTATCTGGGAGCTAAGAACAATTCTTACATCTTCTGACAGAAAATAAATGATAATATATCGAATCATGTTTTCCCAGAAAGGCAGACTACTTATTGCCAAAATCTAACTAAATATATTGCAGAGCTATTCCTTCAGAGACAGAAGAAATAGAAATATGACTTTCAATAAGTGAAATTAAGTGTGAGCATTTACACTCATCACAGGAACAATATCTTCTAAACATAATCTCTGAGAAAATTTCCTCTTAAAGCATTAGAGATAAGGTGCAATTTATATTCATACTTTTTCATCTCATTAGAATCTTTTGTGAGCAATCTTTAGCCTGAAGCATCTGTTTCTACTTCTGTAACTGTAGTTAGAAAGTGAAACTGAACTATTTGGTCTATCAGAGTTTACATTAAAGCTGCTCTAGACAAAAATCACTGCAGCTTTTTAATTAATTAGCCAGCTACAGTATTAACCACCACTCTTGCAGTGTTAAAGAAGGGATACATTTGTCTCTCACAATTAGTACATAAACCCTACATAAGAAAAGATGATAATTGTTTAATTCTTGTCCCTAAAAGGGATTTATTTTTTTATTTATTTTTTAGTTTTTTGTTGTTGTAAATGGTTATATCTTTATTTTTTATTTATTTTTATGTGGTGCTGAGGATTGAATCCAGTGCCTCACGCATGCGAGGCAAGCTCTCTACCACTGAGCCACAATCCCAGACCCATTCTTAAAAGAGATTTATGCATTTAAATGGGAAATGTGTTTAAATTTAAAATATTTAAATTTTACTTCTAGTATTCAATGATTTCTACTTTTACCCATCTCTCACTTTATAAATCAGGTATAAAACATGTATTCTACAACACTGGCAAAAGTCTTTGCATCTGTACATCCTTAAAATAGCATATCATGTTAGTGTCACCTAAATGTTAAGTCTTATGTAATAACATAGATGACATTTTAATCTCTGGCATAAATATTTTGAATTTTTCCTAAAAGTAAACATCAGTTGTTATATGGTATATTTTGAATGTGTACTCTCTAAATTTCTTTTGAAACTTAACCCCTAATGCGACAGAATTAAGAAATAGGGCCTTTAGGAGGTGATTGGGTCACAAAGACTCCTCTCATATCTGTGGGATAAAAGAAGCTTCACATAATGTTAGTCTTTGCCCTTCTGTTCCTTCCTACCATGCAAGGATGCAACATCTGTACCCTCTGAAGAATGCAGCCTTCAGCGCACCATCTCGGAAGCAGAAAAATTAGGGCTTAACACTGACTCTATAGATAATCTTATTCATGAAATTTTAGCCTCCAGAATTGTGATAAATTTCTGTTCTTTATAAATTACTTATTCTCAGTTATTTTTTTTATAGCAGCACAAACAAATGAAGACACAAAATAAATATAGTTATTCCCTTCCTGTCTTCAATCATACGTTAAGATTTCCTGTGTCACATGTTGAAGGTATTCCTGATGATGGTCTTTATTAGAGAAATGTCTTAAATTATTTTTTCAGAAAATTGTATTAAGTTGATTCATTCAAAATATTGCATCCATTTCTCTATGCAGTTACTTAAAAACTACCTAGGACATGAGTGAATGGAACATATTTTATTATTCTCTAGAGAGATTTAAATTGAAGGTTAAGCATCATTAGCAACCTATTCAGATGATATGAATGAATCACTATATGAATGAATAAATAGATTAAAAGACTGAGAGGTAACCAAATGTAGATTTCAATAGTATTGAACATAGTTAGAATGTAGGTAATTAAAAATTAAAATGAATAATTAAATAAATACAATGATAAATTTATAATCTGTTATTTTTTATCTTGTTAATAATATTCAATATTCCTATTAATATTGTTACTTAAAACTGATGATTTTATGTTGTTACTTATTTCTCCTATATGAATAAAGGACTTTAGATCATAAAATTAATTATTGAATTGTATAACAATTGCCACTTCAGAATTTTAAAACATCATCCTACAAAAAATATATAATATTTAATTTAAAACATTCTTAGAATCAAATCTTAGTCATGCCATAATTACATTACCACATAGTTTTATAAACAGTGTAGTAATGAACAATAGGAAGGACAGAAGAATACATAGAAGATTGTTGTGCTGAAAATGAGTGAAGAGAACCTGTAGTTGTCTAGACTGGGACTATTCACTTACATTTGTTTATTTCAACTACAATACTCCCCCCAACTCCCTCCCCAAGAAAAAGGACATGCTGAGAAAAAGAAGTCTGAAGTTCCCTGACTATAGTCAGAGACTGTGATCCATTCAGATTACTCTTTTCTCACATTCTCAGCTCTTCATTGGCTTTTGCTTACCCTGGGTCAGTCATCAACTGTGCAGTCATCCCAACACTATTTAGTTTCAGGTAGACATGAATCTTACCCCAATTTTTTACTGAAAAACAACAACAACAAAAATCCCTCTAATAAAAGAGAAAAACACCTTCTTGATATAAGGCTTGTATGTGACAGTAGCTGTAAGTGCATGGCAATTATTCAGGTAGTATGCAGTGGTGAGGCCAAGCTGACTGTACAGTTGGTGTCTATTCTAATGGATCAGTGAGCCCATCTCTACTGGGGTTATCCATGCCATAAATGTTATTAAATAATTTAAATAACATCCCTGGAGTAAAAGTGAATGTTGAGAAATTAACACTTTAGGAATACAAAAGCTTCAGTAGAGAATAGACACATTTCTAGTTGTAAGAGCTTTTAGCTGCCCCAACATTTTGCTTGCCCACTTTGCTTACTTTCTGACCTGTTCCTGAGTATACTTCTCTCCCTCACCTTTGAGTTCTGTTCATTGATAATGGGGAGCAATCTGGCTATCTCTTTTTCTGATTTTCCTTAACTCCTCATAGGTTCTCAAATTCGATCCCTAAATATTTCATGATTTGTTTTTCAATAACAAGTAGGAAATCAGTTTTCAGTTACAGGAACTTTGTTTACTTGTTTGTTTAAATACACTCTAATGTTTAGAGCAAGTTTATATTTACAGGACAATTATGTGAAACAAAGTTTCCATTTCTTGCCTGTCTGATTCTCACCTCTTATACACACTCAGAGCCTCTCTATCAACATCCCAAAATCATAGTGGTAAATATTTTACAGTCTACAAAATTATATTGACACACCATTATCATCCCAAATCCATAGTGCCATGGTGAATCCATGAGAATCTACCTTGGTTTTTGACAAATGAATAATGGAATGTGTCCATCATTTTATATAGTACAGAAAAGTTGCATTGACTTAAACTCCTCATTGCTTGAGTTATTCATCCTTGCCTCCATGGAACTCCTGGTAACCTCTGATCTTTTAACTATCTTCACAGTTTTGCCTTCTCCAGAGTGTTTTTACAGTTGGAATCATATAATATGGAATCTTTCAGGTTGATTTCTTCAGCATGATAATATTCACTAAGGCTTCATAGTTTATTTCTTGCTATATTGAATTATATTCCATTGTCTGGATATACCAGAGTTTATCCATTTATCTAATAGAAAGCACCTCAATTGCTTTCAAGTTGTGCTAATAAATACAAGGTGTTATAAACATATGTGTATAAGATTTTGTGTGAATATAATTCTTCTACTCAATATAATATCTGTAGATACCAAAGAGGGAAACTGATCAATTGTATGTTAAGTTTATATTTAGTTATTTAAGAATTGGTAGCTGGGCACAGTGGCGCATGCCTGTAATCCCAGCACTTTGGGAGGCTGAGACAGTAGAATTGCAAGTTCAAAGCCAACCTCAGCAGTGATGAGGCACTAAGCAACTCAGTGAGACCCTGTCTGTAAATAAAACAACAAAATAGGGCTGGAGATATGGTTCAGTGGTTAAGTACCCCTGAGTTCAAAAAAAAAAAAAAATAGAATTTGTCAAATGTCTATACCATTTTACATTAATGTTGCTTTAATTTTTTTTCTAGGCAATGTTGCTTTAATTTTAATCTTTACCAGCATTTAATTTTGTCAGTGTTGTGGAATTTGACTGTTCTAATAAGCATATAATGGTATCCTATTTTTTAAAATTTACAAATCTGTAATGAAAGTATATTAAACTCTTCACATGCTTATTTGTTATCAGTATCTCTTACTTGGTGAGATCTATCCAGATCTTTTATCCAGTTTTTTACTGGACATTTTTATTGTTGAGTTCAAAGAGTTCTATATTTTGGATAGTAATCCTTTATCAGATATAGATGGGCAAATGCTTCCTCCAAGTCTGTAGTTTATATTCTTATTATCTTATCAATTTCTTTTATATTATTTCTGTTTTCATAGTTGTATTATCTCATCTGATATTTAAATTAGAGGCTCTGGGACAGTTTTACTAGATATTCTAAATTGTCTTGTATGCCTCACCCCTTATGAAGTATATATTGTGAGAGGCATTTTGATATCACGATGTGTGATAAATAAAAGCTAGCAAGCTAATAGAGATTTAGAAATTTCAATACCCTATTGCTTTTTAAAACATTTTGTTTTGTTGGGAAAACAAGAAACAAGTGTTTCTCCCCTGTGTATTACGTTTTCAGGTTTTAATTTTTAAAATTAGAAAAAATACTATAAATAAAATTGTATTGTCCTGTCTAGTTTCCAGAATGTTCCTCTCAAGTGAAAAAATATTAGCTATACCTAAGTAAAGAATGAAACTTGTAAGTGTAACTTGGGAGATTGAGGTTAGAAGAATGATCATAGTCCATTGTGGGCTTTTCTAAGTAAGATCTCTATACATTTTTTATAGGTCCTTTTCTAAGCATATGATTGAGAGCTACATGCATAGTTATATCAAGTGTGTATTATTTGCACGGATTAGGACAGACTTTTCACAGACAATTTTCCATTCTTTTCCTGCCAATATAAATACCAAATCCTATTAAAGTAAGAAGAAGCATAAGAAAAGGTGGATTGTATCCTGTCACAATGGAAGCACAGTGAGTGAGCTAAAGATATTTCTTTCTGCTTAGATCACTAGAAATCAGAATTGTCTCATTAAATACACACTCCAAGAATGGTCTGATCACCAGACTTGCTGTGCTAAAACCTTTGAACATTTACACAGAAGCTTAGGTAAATTTCAGAATTGTCACCCATTCTCAAGGTATTTGAACTTCACAGTTTTGCTGATATTATCAAAATGCTTTCATTAACTCTTCTTAACCTATTCATTTTGTGTAAGAAAGAAGTGATGCTTAAATACCATTATAAAAGTATCAGTGTTTTTTTTTCTGATGAAAGAGATTTATTTAAGCTATGTATTATGTAAAAGAAAATAATGACTGAAAGTCTAAAATAAGCAAAAGTAAATTTAAAAAAATAAAGGGTTTTTTGAGAGATATATTGTGGAAATGACTAACATGCTAATATCACACTTTCTAGCAATAACATTTTTATATTATTTACTCAATGTGTATAATTTCCTGGGGCTTCCAGTACAAATTATTACAAACTACATGTTATAACATTTCAGCTGATGGTGCTGGCAGGGCCCTGTTTGCTCTAAAGCACTAGAACACAATCTCTTCTGGAACTTTCTGTTAGCTTTTGTATTGCCAACAGTACTTGATAGTTTGGGGACTGTAGCACTTTCAATCCAATCTCTTTCTTTATTTTCATATGGTATACTTCCTATGTGCCTTTGTCCAAGCCTGTTTATTCTTCTAGGGACCTGCTTTACAGAGCCTTACTAGTGCCCTCCCAGAATATGACCTCATCTTAGCTTGTTTTTTTTTGTTTTTTTGCAAAGAATCTATTTTCAAATAAGGGCACATTCTGACATTCTGAGAGCACAGGAAGGACATAGACTTATTATTCAACCCAGTACACAATACATAAACTTTTGATATAGAACTGTCTTTGTTTGAGTCTAACTTCTTCCAATTACTAGCTCTGTAATCTAAGATATTACGTAGTCTCCCAGCCTCTTCATATTTAAAAGGATGATAACCTTACTTTTGTTTCATACTTCAGAAATGTTTGTGAATTCTCAAAGTATTTGCCACATAGAAGTTTCTAAAAAAATTAACCTTGTTATTTTATAATTATTATAAGAAATACAGCAGATTTTATAATTAGAGAAGTTGTTTGACTAGTATTTAGTATTTATTTAATACTAATCTTTATTAAAACATGAACAATTTAGTGAAAGTATGGACAGACTTGCTTTGATGTTAAAATACAGTGACTATGCCTTTAGCATTGCTGGCAATAACTTTAGTCTAACGAACTTTGTAGGAGATAGATGGAAATGGCTTTTGAAAACCTTGTGCTTTTGAAAACCTTGGATGAAAGTAAACTATCCTGCAGTTTACATCATTTTAAAAGAACTATTCTATCCTTCCTCTTTTCCTCTTTATAAGTATTTTATTTCTGTGATAAATCAATAGTTATTTATCCTCAACTGTATGGAAAGTAATATGGTAGGTAATATGAATAACAAAAAAGTACAATCCTACTCACAAAGAGCTTATAGTCTGAGAGAACAGAACTAATACATAATAACAAGTATTATTAGCCAAAATTAATTGTAACTTTAAAAAGAAATTTACTAAATGTTTTTCAAATTATTTTGTTAGATCAGGAAGTATATCAAGTACTATATCAGGAAACACAAAGGGAACTGAAAAAAAGAGACAATCAAAATTATCAGTGTAGGTTGCAGAAAGTAAAAGATAACAACTTATCTAATATGCAATTCACTTGGCTCTTCCAGTGCATTTTTTAATCATATTAAAGGCATATCAAATTGAATTGCTTACTGATGACTTAATATCATTTTGATTATAGATAACTGATTTTGGGACATAATTCAGAAGTAATTCAAAATATTAAATAACATCTTTACAACAAAACTATTCCTATCTACTTAATATGTGAACTTTTAGCCAGGTGCAGTGGCTCAAGCCTGTAATCCCAGCACTTAGGGAGGCTGAGACAGGAGAATCACGAATTCAAAGCCAGCCTCAGCAATGGTGAGGTGCTAAGCCTCAGTGAGACCCTGTATCTACATAAAACACAAAATAGGGCTAGGGATGTGGCTCAGTGGTCAAGTGCCCCTGAGTTCAATCCCCAGTACCACACACACACAAAAATATATATATATGAAATTTTTTAAATTTAATAAAACATTTAATTTAATAAAAATGGGAATATGAAGCTATATTCATTAAGAGATATAGTTTTGTTTAAACTATGCTTTTTTAACTATAGTTCTGTTAAAACTTTATATTCTATGTAAGCATGTTTAGTATGTATATATTTTGTTTAATCAGCTGCAAAAAATATAATCCTGAAAAATTTTTAGAATGTTATTATCTAGATTTTAAAAATTAATTTTGTAGGCTTTTTTTTGCAGAGTTGTATAATAAGACAACCATAAAAATGACAAGAATAACTCTGTTACACTGAAAGACATTCTATGGGCAAAGTGGAGTCAAAATGCAATAGTATAATATAAATTGATATTATGAACTTCCAACTCCTAAAAAAGAGCTGTTTGCAAACATTTTTTAAATTAACTGTTATGGTGTTCAAATAACTATGATATTTATATTCTTTTTTCCTCAAAAGAGTATACTAGCATACTAGAAAGTAAGTCACTAGCATTTTTTAGATTTATGTTGAAAGTTTTAGATATCAAAATACACAATGTATAAGGGGATATATGAAAGGGCGGTTCCAAGATGGCGGCCTAGACAGTCCACTCTGCGCTAGGCTCTCAAGGACCAGGGCTGGAAGTGGTGGAGGCGCCGTTTTCCAGCCAGCTTCCTGGCATCATTCTGCGGCTCAACATCCCACGCAGGAATTTCACTCGTGTGTGTGTGAGTACAGGATCACCGGGAGGCAGCGGTAGCCGGGAGGCGTGGCTTCAGCGCCAGCCAGAGAAACGTGGTTGCAGCCCGGGCCTCGGCCCAGGGCTCCGGCTATCCGAGACTGAGACTGGAAGTAGCGGGGTGCCAGCTTCCAACCAGTTTTTTGGCAACTCTCAGCGCCTTGCCACCCCACGCAAGAGTCTCACTCGCGTGTGTGAGCGCAGGGCCACCGGGAGGCAGTGGTAGCCGGGAGGCGTGGCTTCAGCGCTGGCCGGCAAAACAGCAGTTGCAGCCGGGGGCCTCGGCACAGGGCTCCGGCTATCCGAGACTGAGACTGGAAATAGCGGGGTGCGATCTTCCAACCAGTTTTTTGGCAGCTCTCTGCGCCTTGCCGACCCACGCAAGAGTCTCACTCGTGTGTGTGTGTGTGTGTGTGTGTGTGTGTGTGTGAGCACAGGGCCGCCGGGAGACAGCGGTAGCCAGGAGGAGTGACTTCGGCACCGACTGGTGGAGTGCAGTTGTGGTGGGGGATCCGGCCCAGGGCTTCAGCCCGGAGTTTACCCCGGGTGTGCCGGGCCTGCTTCTGCACAGGGTGCCTAGCTCCAGTCCCCACCCAACCGCGAGAGACCGCTAGCAGTTGCTTTTGTGGACTGACTGTCTCCTGAGCGGAACCCCAGCTATTCTTTGTGGACCACCTTCTAACACAGCGGAACTTCCTACACACCAGGGGGCGCAGGTGAACACCTGGGAGCAAACCTTGGCCACGGTGGAACACCAACTCCACCAGCGGTCCAGAGTTTCACCTTGGCCTGGGACCAGTACCAAGGATACCAGCTGGGAAACTCCAGCAAACAACGGACAACGCCACCTACTGGAGGAGAAGTAACAAAACCCTGCAGGGAAACTATAACCGTATAGGAGTTAAAACTGTAACACCTTGGATCAGCAGAGCTAGAAGGAAAGACACACAAACATCATGAGAAAACAAGGGAAGAAAGTGACTCAAACAAACCAAGATACTACACTCCAGAATCCATGGGCTATACAGCAGGAGGAATGACAGAACAGGAATTCAGGACGTACAT
>PVHX01000845.1:110205-248612 GCA_004024805.1 Geosciurus inauris | reverse complement strand
TTGTGTCCATCTACAACTGTTGCATCCAACCCGCACCTCTCCCCAAGAAGTGCAGCCCAGACAACTCTGCAGAAGCAGCAAAGTTTATTGAGGAAATAGGCACACAGGCCAATCGATTGGGGTCAGCTCTCCTTTCCTTCAGAGAGTGACCCCGAAGTGAGGGTTTCAGAGGTTATTATAGGGTGGGCTAGCTACATGATTCAGAACAACAGGATGTGGCCGGTATTCAATCTATAGTTATTTACAGTTCAGCCGTGACAGTGCCTCCTATGTCCCCTTTCAGTTCCTGGAACTTTAGGTAACTGGCCAGGGGGTCTGGCAGCCTGTGGTTTTGCCCCCCCCCCATCCGTGAGAAGCAAGCATAGCAAAGCATTAATCACAGAAGCACAAAGAGCAGGTTAGCAGATACATTCAGGCCTGAGCCAGAGTGACTCCATTTTGAGTTTGGATTTTACACAACTAAAAAAAATTTTAAAAAAAGAATATAAGCAGTGGTTGTATTAAATAGAGAAAGAAAATTACAATTAAAAATAATGAAAAAAGCCGGGCGCGGTGGCTCACGCTTGTAATCCCAGCACTTTGGGAGGCTGAGACAGGAGAATCGCGAGTTCAAAGCCAGCCTCAGCAATGGCGAGGCGCTAAGCAGCTCAGTGAGACCTTGTCTCTACATAAAACACAAAATAGGGCTGGGGATGTGGCTCAGTGGTCAGGTGCCCCTGAGTTCAATCCCTGGTACCAAAAAAAAAAAAAAGAAAGAAAGAAAGAAAAATAATGTTCTAAGGGGCTTGTTAGGGTAACGGCCAGCCATACACGACACCTCATGCAGCCAAGGAGATCCTTTATCCAGGGGAGTGGGCGCCCAGGAGGAAGAAGGAGAAAAAGGGAAGAGGGAATGTGGGACAGGGAATGTATAGGGCCCGCTACAAAAAACGTGGCAAGCTATGGATTGGTCACTTTAAAATCAGTGTGGCAGATAAGCGGCAGTGGTCTTCCTGGATGTGCTAACCTGAGTGGTTAGGCTTTGTTTTTTCCGGTGGAAGATTTGGGAGAGGAACTGCCTGGGGCAGGAGCAGCTTTAGGCTTTTAGGGAAGGGATGCTAAAAACTGAGTACAAAAGGGCTGTTTTTTACTTTACATTCCCCCATTTTTGGTTTCATAAGGATGGGAACATGGACGATGTTGGCTTTTCTGACTACTTCGAGCAGATTTGGGGCAACGTCTGTCGAGCAGAATGGGGGGTAAGGGAAGAAGGTAGTGCACCCAGGCTCTAAAGGTTACTTGTCCAAGCAAGTAAAACAAAAATAAACCTTTATGACCTCTTGTCTAGTTGGCTTTCAATCTTAAAATAGAATTAGGCTGGGTTAGAGAATTACATTCATTTACCATTTATGAAAACACAATGTTTATATAGAATTATACCTGTTGGGCTTTAAATTAAGTAATTTTGTTTTTAATGATGACAAAGCAATTTTATATCCCATTGATAAAATTTACCATTTATGAAAACATCAAAAATGTTACCCTATGGAATTTAAAGGAATTAAAAGTATTTGGTATCGGATTTAACAGTTAACATTTTATCTAATAGACACATTTGAGTACTCGATATCAGATCTGATTTGCTTATTTTCATTATTAAAAAAACCAAGACATTAGACAAGCATATTTAACAGTAACATTTTTCCCTTGAAGAAATTTTTGACAATGAGATATATTAGACATTTTATAGACATTAACATGTTATTAGTCCTTTGACCACCTAGAAAGACTTGTGAGTTGAGTAATTTTAAAGATGTCTTTATTTTTATTTGTTTACCCAACTTAAATTGAACCTTTTTTTGTAAAATATTTTTTAGTTATAGATGGACACAATGTCTTTATTTTATTCCTTTGTATGTGGTGCCGAGGATCGAACCCAGGGCCTCACGCATGCAAGGCAAGCGCTCTACCGCTGAGCTACAATCCCAGCCAAATTGAACCTTTTAAATCACGTGAATTAAAGGTATTTGGATCCATTTTTAATTTTAGTTTATGAGCACTCGGTTTACATAAACAAAAGTAGAGCATGCAGAAGGCCTTTTGAATTAAAGGTATACCTAGTCTCAGTAGAGTGTAAAAAAAAACTTTTATAGTTGGATAAGATATATCTGATCAGAAGATTTAACTTTAGCATGCAGAATTAAAGTTATAAGTTAAAAAAAATGTAAGCGTGAAGAGTCCTAGAAAGAGAAAATGATGGCCGTTGTTTTCAGTAAAGCAACAAGAGAGAACCGAGAAAGAAATGGGCAGGGCAACTTAGGTAGTTGTAAACCAACCTCGTTTCCCCTTTTTTATTCCTTGAGCTAAGGTCTGAAAAACGGAAGCCTTGGGGGAGGGGCTGCCGCATGGCCAGGCTGTAAAAAGCTCTGGCTGTGTTGTCTGAGTGAAAGATTAGAACCCTCATTTTAATCCTTTTGTGCTGAGGAGCTGAGGATTGGATGGGGGTGCCCAGGTGTTCCATATTTTGGCCACATAAGGTGGCTTGTTAATTGGTATTTTGGTCAGATTTTAGTGCTAAACTTAATAAGACATTTTAGTTTGAGTCTGGTGTGGGAATAGTGGGTTTTTTAATTGGCAGAGAGACGGGGGGGGGGTATCACAAGGGAATAGTTGGGCTTAATTGTTGTGGGCTGGGACATTGTATTGTGTATTTTATTTAAGAAAAGGGGCTAAAGTTTGTCGAGATGTTTTAGAAGACAGCTTGTAAGGGGAAGGAGAAGCTGGAGGTGGAGGCGAGGTGAGAAACTTGTGATTGGAGTCTGTTGTATCCGGGGAAGAAAGCAATGGGGGGCTTAGAGTGGAGGCGGGTGGCTGCAATGTGGGTGTGGGAGGGGTAGGCTGTGGGGTGTGAAGTGGAGTGTCAGGAGATTGAGGGGATGGGTGGCCATGATGGTATGGGGGAGGTTCCTCTTCTGGGTCAAATTCCGGAGTAGATAGAAACTTGGATGAATCTGGTTTGCAAGCTAGGGACATGGTGAGGCTTACAGAGAGTGCAGAGGGAGGAGTTGGCTCGGAGAAGGGAGAAGGCTTGAATAAAGGGATCGCCGCCCATTTTTTTGATCACTAGTAATAGTTATGTAGGTCTCTAAGGAGATTGGGATCTAAGGAACCTGTAGGTGGCCAAGAGTGATAGTTACCAGTTGGCAGGTAAGCTAATCCTGAGTGTAAAGTTTTATAAGTTTCTTTGGTTTAATATTGGGAAGAAGATTAAGAGTGGAAAGATTTTTAAGAAGGCAATGTAATGGGGAGTCTGCCGGGAGCGAAGAGTTTGATTCCATTTTGTTACCTAAAAACATCTATCAGTACACCTTCGAAGGCGTCCCGACGAAGTGATTAATAGACAAGGATAAGACCAAACAGGGAAAACGGGTCGTCACCTGAATTCTCCTGGGTCTAACCTCTCCCGGAGAGACGGAGCCTCGGATCAACCTAGCGGTAGGATTTTTGGAGACTCCTCCCGGAGGAGTGGGAAAATTTGATCAGGGCAGACAGAGGTAAACAGGGAGGGATCAGGCTACTTCCAGCCGGCAGAATTTGAGCTAAAAGGAAAGGAGGGAGAGAGAGAGTGAGTAAAAGGGCCTGAGGGATGGAGAATCTAAGAAAGTAGGGTGGAGACTTTGGAAGTCCACTATAACCGTGAAGGTCGTGGTGGGGTGTGGTCTTCCCTTTGAGACAGTCAGAGGGCCACCGGACGGTCACGGATGGTCACCTCTGAGGTTCTGCCTGCAAAGTTGCAATCTCCTTGAAAGAGAAACTCACCAAATGAAGTTCGTGGTGGGTGCGGAGAGGTGGCGATCGAAAGAATGAGCAAAGGCTGAGAGGTGTGGTCGGCGGTTCAGGATGGGGGTCTCAATAGAGAGTGTTCCCCATCCGAGTCACCGGCACCAAATGTTAGGGTAACAGCCAGCCATAGATGACACCTCATGCAGCCAGGAGATCCTTTATTCAGAGGGGTGGGCGCCCAGGAGGAGGAAGGAGAAAAAGGGCAGAGGGAATGTGGGACAGGAAATTTATAGGACCCGCTACAAAAACATGCGGCAAGCTATGGATTGGTCACTTTAAAATCAGTGTGGCAGATAAGTGGCAGTGGTCTTCTTTGATGTGCTAACCTGAGCGGTTAGGCTTTGTTTTTTCGGTGGAAGATTTGGGAGAGGAACCGCCTGGGGCAGGAGCTGCTTTAGGTTTTTAAGGAAGGGATGCTAAAAACTGAGTACAAAAGGGCTGTTTTTTACCTTACAGGGCTGAGGTTGTGGCTCAGTGGTACAGTGCTTGCCTAGCACATATGAGGCACTGGGTTCAAGCCTCAGTACCACATAAAAACAAATAAATAAAATAAAAGTATTATGTCCATCTACAACTAAAAATGTAAAATAATAATAATACTAACATCCTGAAATAAATCTAGAATCAATAGTGAAAGGGCAAACTGCACACCAAGGAATACTGAACCAGAACAAGTCTCACTTAAATCAACTCTAAAAAAGTTATTGTACTTCAAAGATGAAAAAAGATGCCCAGCCAGAAAGATCATGTCACTTAGAAATTCCAAGGACACCTTGGAACTGCTTGACTCTGTGTTACCAGATAATGTTACTCAGTTCTTGTCTTCCTGAAAGAAAGATTTTAATTGAGAGACACAGAAAGAATAGGCATAAAGGGTTTATTTAGTGAAATGAAACTGTGCTTCAAAGAATGTGTAGCAGGCTATCCCAAGAGAGGAGGCAGGCTCTTGTTTCTTTGTTGTGGGCTTTTATGGGCCTGCTTGGCATCTTCCCACCCCATGGATTATTCATTTGGGGAGGTTACTGCCATTTCCCGCCTAAGTTAAGTGTACCTCTGCCAATTTCACCATTTGGCAATTTCCCCAGCATAGACTGTATCCATTTTCTCCAGATTGACAGGGAGTTGTCTGACCACAGGAAAGCAGCCCCTGGGCAGTATAATGGCCAGTTGGATGCTACCCAAGGACACAGCCTGAACTTCCTTTCCCTACCTTCTTTGCTCTAGCTACCTACTCTAACCCTTCTGTGCCAGGAGGCAGAGTTCCAACACTTAGAAGACTCAAGAACAAAACTATGGGGGCTGGGACTGTAGCTCAGTGGTAGAGCACTTGCCTCGCATGCGTGAGTCACTGGGTTCAATCCTCAGCACCACATCAAAAAAATAAATAAATAAAATAAAGACATCATGTCCATCTACAACTAAAAAAAATTAAAAAACAAAAACAAAACTGTGAGCCACCGATTTCAAACCCAGACAGGAATAAAGTATAAAAGCTATAGAGCATCAAGAACAAAATTACAACAACTCAGTTTAATGATCTTAATTGGCTTTATTTTCTATTCTAGAACAGAGTAACACTATTTCATAAAATATGAATGTTCTGATGAGCTGAGCACAGGAGTTTCATTTTACAGACAGAGAAGGACTTGAAGAAAGAAACAAAGAGTAAAAACCAAATTGGTCATTTCAAAGTTAACTTTCCTTGCTAGGATTGGACAGGGACATTGAACAATACAAAAATAATTGGTTAACATCAGGTTACTTCAGGTTGTCTTTTTGTGTAAGGATTAAGGCAGAGGGACCTTCATTATCATGCCAATTGAAACTGGCTTGTTTGGTAATTTGGTTGTCTCTCTAATCCTGATTTCTGGGCAGGTCAGATAATCAACTGAGTGTCAGTTTGGTGACTTGGAACTTCAGCATGAATGATTTTCACAAGAAGGCAGGGAGCTGAAACTCTAAATCTTGGTTCTTGTTTTCTGATGAAAGAAAATTTAAAGACAGATACCAAAAGTCATGCAAGAGAACTTTATCATAAGTGAGAGTGAAGAGAAAGTGAGGTGACAGTAAAGTAAAAGCAAAGTGAGGGCTGGGGCTGTAGCTCAGTGGTAAAGTGCTTGCCTAGCATGTGTGAGGCACTGGGTTCGATTCTTAGCACCGCATGTAAACAAGTAAAATAAAGGTCCATTGACAACTAAGAAATATTAAAAAAAAAAAAAAAAAAAAAAAAGCAAAGTGAGGCTCAAGCAGAGACCACTCTCAAGAGAGAGTGGACCATCTTGGAGCAGAGAACAACAAAGGAGACAGTGCTAACTCTAAATTTAATACTGGTTGACTTGAAAACTGGGTCCTCCTTCAGCAACCTTTGCCAATCAGGTATTCAACTCCTTCACTTCTGGTGATGGAGTTTTTGACTTAGTTGATCCTCCCCAGAACTGTGATGGTGGCCATCCTGTTTAAGGAGGTTTCATCTACAAGTCAATTCCACGTTAATGTGGGCACTGGGGTCAGTAACTGATCAGACTATACCTTAGTGCGCTTGCACTACTGAAGGAATCTTCTTTCTCAGACAATTGGAGACACTTATAGCCATAATTCCTAACTTCACATCAACCTCAGTGGACCCTGTCTAGAGTTAGTCCCATTGTTTTCTCTTGATGTGTTTTACAAATAGCTCTCTTGCTTTTGTTTGTTTTCTACAGATTAACTGTCACCATTTGATTTCTTAAGAGAGTTTAAAGAAGGACCCTAAAGTAATTTAAAGAACATTTTATGACCTTACCATGCATTTCACTGCTCATTGCTAGCCCCTACCTAACAACTCCATTCTGATCTTCGGCCTGGTCTTTATAGGAGCTTAGTTCAAAACAGTGGCTTCAATCTAATTTTTATTTAACAAGACCAATAGCATCACTCAAACATCTAAGAGCTCCAAATATTGTTCACCTAATCTCTTCTTTTTAAATTTTAACATTTTTGCCTTTGTAAAAATAGCAAGTGTCATGCATAAAAATAGGATATTATACACCCTCCATGACCCATTATCCAGCTATCAAAATTATCATCCCAGATCCTGGTAGTCTTATTGTTCACCTGTAAACATTTCGTTCTTGAGAAAACTTCTGGAAAAATCAACTCCAATCAATGGGTAGCAGAAAATATTTCAACCAAAGGAATGGTACAGAGCTTTTAGTATCTTCAACTGCAAATCTAAGATGAAAACAAAGGTGTGGCTGAGTGTTGGGTAGTGGAATGTAAATACTACATGTCTTCACAAAGTAGAAAGACAATTAAAAGAAAGAAAGAGGAAAAAAAGAGGGATAAAGGAAGAGAAGATGAAAATAGACAACTCTGTCCCTTGCCCATATGTAGTCTAATGAGAATCAAAGCTGAAAAGCCAAATGGTCAAGGTTTTGGCTTATGCAGGAGTGCGGAGATAAACACAAAGAAGGTTCATCCTACTGACAGAAAATTGTTGTGAAAAAGAGGAGGGAGGAAGGAACACAGGCCAAATATTTAAGGGAAGGATTCCCACCCTCAAATGCAGCACTTACTAATGTCAAATGATACAATTACAACTTAGTTTGAAGAATTTAATTTGTTTTATTTATCTATCTATTTATTTAGTTATTTTGTGGTGCTGGGTATTGAACTCAGGGTCTTGGGCATGCTTGGCAAGCGCTCTACCATATCCCCAAACCTGGCTTTATTTTTTATTCTAGAATGAGGCAATGCTTTATTCCATAAAACAGAGTAAGTGTTCCAATAATTCAAGCAAAGTTGGTTGGTTTTACAGATAGAATACGCCTTAAAGAAGCAGCAAAAAGAACAAAAAGCAGCTGTAACCCCAGCAACTCAGGAGGCTGAGACAGGAGGATTAAAAGTTTAATGTCATTCTGGAGAATTTAGCTAGATATTGTATCAAAATAAAAAGAAGGCTGGGGCTGTAGCTCAGTGGCAGAACACTTGCCTAGCATGTGTGAGGCACTGGGTTCCATCCTCAGCACCACATAAAAATAAACAAATAAAATAAAGGCATTCTATCCATCTATAACCACAAAAAAAATTTAAAAATTAAAATTAAAAAAAAGGGCAGGGGCTGTAGCTCAGTGGTAGAGTGCCTGCCACTGGGTTCAATCCCCTGGCCTCCTTCCCCACAAAGAGCAGAGTGGAGTGCAGGTAACAAGTGGAACACACACACACACACACAAACACACACAGAGACTTTCCAGGGAAAGAGGAGGAGCTCTTCTTTGTCTTTCTTATTTATTTATTTACTTACTTATGATCACCAAAAACCTTGCTAGAAGCCTCCTGGTTCCCTCTGATCCGACCTCTCCTCTCCTAGGTCAGAGCTAGGTCCCGCACCCATGCCAAAGGCAATCACTCCGTGTGAGGGCCATTGGAATTTATCCTTGAGTCACATAGGGCAAGGATGCGCACTAGAAGGATTCTGGGGCTCTCTGGGTCCGCCCCCCACCCAGCCTCCTGGTATGTCACCATGCCATCTCTCCTGATCATGCATCACCTTTCACAGACAGGGTCCCCTGGGGATGCTGAAGTTGCCTTCAGACTGCCCCAAGTATCTCTTCAGGGACCTTTCTTTGAGCTGGAGGGAAGCAGCCTTGGCTCATTTTGCACACTTGGAAAGGTCTTCTTTGGGGGACAGTCAGCCACAAGGACCCGAGCATGTAATTGGGAGCGACCCTGGGGTGAAGATGGGAAAGGTCAGAGCCTGGAGAAAAGTGGCCACCCACAGCTAGACCGAGGGAGCCAGGAAGGGGACACTGCCCTCTGCTGGGAGACCGGGGAAGGCCCGGGGAGAGGTGGGTGGGGTGGCCTCCCGTTCCCGGCAAAGGAAGGACTCTGTTTTCCTCCAAATCTTCCCAGAACTGGGAAGTGTCGGATAGTCACTTTATTTTTTAATTAAAATGGAAAGTCGTAGTGTGCGCGCGGCAAGAAAGGATAGATGATGGGTGGAGAGAAATACAGTGCAAAGTAGTGGAAGTACGAAAAGGGAACTCGGAGTGGCGTGCCGAGATGTGACAGGGGTAGGCTGAAGGGGGCAGCGGCCGGGCCAAGGCCGGGCCTTATCCTGTGGCAACTGTGAGTCACCCATTAGCAGGGCTCACCCAGGGCTGAGGTCGCGTGCATGGACACGTGCAGGAGGGTGAGCAGGCAGTGGGTCTTTGCGAAACCTAGTCCCATCAGGCACTCGCCGGACGAAGATGTCTCGCTTTGTCCTGCGCCACAAGTTATTGATTTTTCCAAGATGATGCGGAATTTAAGGGAGATCTGGTGTACACCAGCGGGAGCAGGACCCCGCACGCGGGATACCCGTGCTCCAAGTCCACGTGCTCCGCCCCGTGCCCCAGAGGCCCCTCCCTAGGGGCGTGGTGGGCGGGCTGCCGGGAGGCTGCATCCGGCGCTTCAAAACAACCCCCAGGGCCGCACCCCGTTACTCACCGCCGAGTGTTCCCCTGGCCTGGGCACTTCCCTCGTGAGGTGGGGCCGGAAGCCCGGCTCCCGCGACTCCGCGTTGCCCGCACAGCCTCCCGCTGCCCTGAGGTCCGCAAGGATCCTTGTCCTGGGTGTCCGCACGTCCCCCCCTCCCACTCTGCCCCAGCTCTTGCAGTCCCTCGTCCCCCTCCAGAGCTGAGTCCCTCAGGATCTGAGAACTAAGTACCTCCAGTCCATTACAGGGCCAGCGGCTTTGAATAGGAGGTCAGGGGCGGATAAGGGAACCAGTGGTTATGCAGATGAGAGGATGGAAAACTGCTGTGAAAGGTGGGTCTGGGAAGGCCAAGACTGGATTTCGGGGTTGGGTCCTGGGTTTGAGATTGCCCCTACCGGGGAAGTCTGAGTCCCGCTTGGCAGTAAGCATTAAGTAGACATAGTGTGGAATCATATGAGCTTTAATGAAGGGCAGACCAAGGAGGTAGCTGCTGAACAGAGCTTAGGAGCAAGTTCTGCGGAACAGGTCCTGGAGGGAAGTGCCCATGTCTTCTGTCATTTCTGAAGGCCAAATTTCTTCCCTAGACCAGAGACGCTGTCAGAGGCCTGGGTAGCAGCTTTGTCTATAGCTTCCTGGGTAGACTTGCCAAGACTGTCCATGGCTGGGAAAGGAAAAGAAAACTGCGTAAGGGAAGGGCCCCAAGGAACCACTGCCAAGCAGAGTTAACCTGATTAGGGTCTTCCTCCCTAGGAAGTCTGCCTGTGGTCACTGTGGGCAGAGAATCCTGCAAAGGAGAGGCTGGTCCCCGGTTGGAGCAGGTAAGAAATGGCTGGGGCTGCCCATCCTCCCTTCCCTCCAGCCCTGCCAAACCTTTCTGTCCAGCCTCTGTGGCCTGATTCAGCACTTGCTGTCCTGCTGCACCGACTGCTGTCACTGGAACAGAGAGACAGGAACTTTATCTCCTGTGGAGTCACCACTGACCAGGAGGAGTCACCCCACCACTACCTTCCTGTGTTCTCTATTCTATCCTATAGGCCCAAGGGACTCATGCCCGTTGAGATGAAATCCCTTGCCCAAGGCCACCCAACCATGTCACTGGGGCATGCTTGTTTATTTATAACTCTTGGCCCTTTCCTCTAGCCCATTTCCCCTCCCATCTCCAGAGTTGCTGAGAAAATGTTGGAGGAAGGAAGGCAGCACAGAGCCAGGCTGGAGATGGTACCTGAGCTGTGGGCATAGTCCAGAATGACCCCTGTCCCCTTTAACAACTTCTCCCCTAGAAAATGCTTGACTGCCCACCTTTAGTGCACTTGACTCAGGGGCCTCTACTTTCAAGACCCCTTACCACCTCCTCCCCCTGTGGCTCCCCTCAAAGAGCACACAAACATGGATGCCAGTGCCTAGGCAGACAGCTTAAGGTATTAGGAGAGGAAATGCAGATATGCAGTGTAACTTCCAAGGTAGAGCTCTCTCCTCTGGACCAGAGTTTCTGCCTCCCACAGAAACCTAAACTAGGTGCCCTAAGGGCCAGGGGTCTCCTCACATCCCTTACTCTCTATCTCCAGCTGTGAAGCCTCTGGAATAAGGAGAGGACTTCAAAGTAATGGAAGAAAGGATTTTTTTTTTTTTTTTCAGAGGGGGTCAAAATCAAGCCCAGTGAAATCTGAAGCAGCCTCCCCCTGGGAGGTGAGCCAGGGCTCTTTCACAGTGGAACTTTACCCACCCCTGAGGGCATGGGTGGGGCCGCTTAGGACCGTAGCACCGCCCTGCCTGCCTGCTCCTCTGAGGGGGGAGACTGCCCAAAGCGCAGCCTGGGACCCCTGGGACATCACAGTCCCCAACTTCCCTCGGGGCACCCTTCCTTTGCGGGTGCAGGTGGGTGGCCCGAGGCCCCTGCATCTCATGGAGATGAAGTAGACCTGAGGGCTGCGCAGACCGTGGCTTCTGCCGTGTTCGGCCAGGCGGGAGTCCCCGCTGGTGCCCAGGTAGAACGCTGTGCTCACCTGCCTCCTGGGCGGTCCCTTCCGCCTGCTGCTTCAGGTCCTTAAAACTCTTGCTGGCCATAGCTTCCAGGGGTATGCGGGATAGTTAAGATTGTCAGAGACACAGACGGCTGGAGCTTGCTCACAGCTGTGAAGACTGGTGTGCCAGCTTGGGTTTTTAAAGCGTCCCAGGGCCGGCCCACCTCGCGGGGGGGGGGGGGGGGGGGGGGGGGGGGGGGGGGGGGGGGGGGGGGGGGGGGGGTGGGGGGGGTGCGCGGGAGGGACCCAGTGCCGGGCGGTTCCCAGCAGGCGGAATCAGGGGAGTGACCCAGCCCTGTGCCAAGCTTCTCTGGGGAGGGGGGTTGAGAGAGGGAACAGGACATGCTGGCCCTTGGTACCTGCAGTAAGAAAGCTGCCGCACACCTCCCCTCACTCAGTCCGTCTGACCCCTCCCTGTTCAACCCTGGGGATCCCCCACCTTGTGAGCCTGAAGTCAGTGTCAGGATGGGAGCTTGAGGCTGAAGGCGACATTAATAATAGCAGCTGGATTTTATTGAGCATTTATCTTGTGCCAGGCGCTCCCTTAATGTTTTACAGTCTCTTGTATAATTTTTACAATCACCTGGTAAAATAAGTGTTATTAATAACATCAATTTATGGGGGAAACTGAGGCAGATAGAGGGTGATTAGGTTTTACTCAAACCCCTATGACAGGACTCTAAGTTGGTATGCTATGAACCCCAGGGCCCTGGCAATCATGGAACCTTTTGTTCCCACACACCAGCTTCGGCTGACTGGGGCTTCTGGGACCCAGTGGGTGCAAACTGGAGAGGGTTGGGTAAAGATCATCAAGAAGGGGAGCCACTTGCAGGAAACTTGTAAATGATGTAGTCCCAAGTGGAGAGGGAGGAAGCTGGCCCCTTGTGTCAGCTGAAAAGTAAATTGCCATAGGTCACCAGATCGGGACCAGTAGGACAAGTAGCACTGCTTAGAGAGGGCAGGAATGTCCAGGGTCCATTCACTTTCCCAAAAAGTCACGGACTTGAAGATGCAGAGGCATAATGCCCCATCCTACCCCCCACCCCGACCCCCAGGCAGCCTTGGGGACTCCTGGGAGCTCAACCCAGCCTCTGCCTTAGCCATTCCAGCCCTCCTGAAACCCTCCCACAACACCATGCCTTTAACCAGGAAGGAGTTGCCACTAGGCTGGTAATCCCAAGGGGGCAGATGCTATTTGATACCCAGCTCCAGCCCCAGTGAGTAGCATGCAAAACAGGAAGGCAGTAGCTGCTGTGGGGAGGGACAGCCAGCCTCCAGAGGTGATATAGAGACAGCTCAGTGTGGCCCATTACAGCATCAGGCACTGGAGTCAGTCCTCTTGGGTTTAGGATTGACCCCAAAGGACCCCTAGGACAAGTCTCTTTACCTTTTTGAGCCTCAATGTCCCCAACCTTGATGAGAGGACACTAACACAATCTTCCCAAAGTATTTTTGTGAGGATTAAATGGGTTGAAGTGTGGCTGTTACCACGCCCAAGTCCATCTGCTTGCCAATGGGAGTGGGGGGCGCAATGAATGGAGGGCAAATTTTTGGTAAGGAAAAAGATTTATTTAGAATGCCAGCAAATGAGAAGATGGTAGTCTAGTGCCCTGGACAAAAACCATCTTAGCATAAGTTTCAAACTCCTCTTGTCCTTAGGCCATGGGGAAAGAATGAGGTCTTGGGTTAGAAATGATGACTGAAGACTTCTAGATACCTCTCTAGTGGTCTGGAAGGGGTTATTGTGAAACCGGTGGTTGGTACGCACATAATCACAAGATCATAGCACCCCTATAAATCATGAAAATATTACTCTTATCTTGTTGTCTTCAGACCTGAAGGTGGAGAAGAGGGATTAGGTAAATTTAGGGCAAAATGGATCTTCACTATTAATCCCAAACATTCCTTAAGTGGCTCCTATGTGTATGCAGAGTTAAAGTCTGCGCCAAAAGCAGAGGTGGCAAAAGAGACACACAATATGGAGGCAAAGAAGCCAAGCCTTCTCACCCTGTTGTAATCACCCATCCGACACTGGTAAGGGTTCAGCAGAAATGCTTTGCAAGTCCCTGAAAAGTAGCCTAGCAACTGTCATCATTATAATCCTCCTGTCAGAGATGTCATCTGCAGCAAAGCCAGTGGGGGACTAATAATATGCTGCTCAGCTGGGTGATCCCCCAATTTTTTTTTCAAAATTAATGATTTTTAAAGTCAACTAAAGGCAGATGAATCTGGGGATTTATTTGGGTTTTCCCTCGGTCACATGCCCAATTCTCAGTGGAGGACTTGCAAGAGAAGGCAGAGCTGGAGGCTTTGCAGACAAGGAGAGACAAAATCCAAGAGTAGTCCTTTTCTGGAGAAGGCTAGAAGCAGCCTTTAATGGCCCAGAGCCCATGATAGGGGGGTTAAAAGCAAAGAGTACTGCAGGTGTCCCTGGGGTGGGGAAGGGGCTTGCTGGAACTGGCTGACCTTGATTGGCACTTGAATCCAGGACAGAAACTGTGTGTGTGTGTGTGTGTGTGTGTGTGTGTGTGTGTGTGTGTAGCATTAGCAGGAGCTCTTCCAGGCTACTCCAGCAGATGCAGAGGGCACTGGGAGCCCCATGAAGGCTGTGCCCAGGGATCAGGTCTAGGTACCCTCTCTCACCACACCCAGTCACCTGAGCACAGCTTGCTCCTCCTTGCTTTCTCATACAGTCCAGAGAACTCTCAGGCACACCCAGGCCCTTGGGGCATGCACAGGCCTGCTGATACGCCTGTGTCTGGGCCAGACAGCAGGAATACCACTGACTTCCCTGAGCCTTCCCCAGACCCTTCACTACTGTCCATGGGACCAGCAGCCCCTCCTCTTTTCTGCCTCTTCTGCAGTGAACATCCATGACCAGCTGACCAGGATTCAGCCTAGCTCAGCTGTGTTTCACTGACTCCCATCCCCCTGGGCTGCCCTTGCCCTTGCTGTTGCTGAGGCTGGCTTTGAACTCACGATTCTCCTATCTCAGCCTCCCTAAGTGCTGGGATTACAGGATTGCACCACTGCACCCGGCTTTCATTGTTAGCTTTTACTATTTTTCTCTTGAGGTGCGGCTCAGTCTGGTACACCTCAGTTGTCATGTTGTTTAATGAAAACTGACAAGTTTCTGGGTGCAGGAAAAGGAAGCCCATCCCCAATTCTGGTGGGGAGCTTAAGATTGGCTGGGTTCAGGCGGGAGATGCCCTTGGGTCACCTCATGGCTTCGCTGGGATGGGAACTATACATCCTGTGTGTTTATGCTTTGAAAGTTATAGTCTGCTCCAGGGAGGGTGTCAGGTGTCCCTATTCCTTCAGGACAGTTGGTTCTAAAGGTACACATGGCAACTCCAGCTGACCTCAGGTTCTTGAGAGACACTGGGCAGCAGTTGGGTGGGGTCTACCCCAACGGGGAGCTGCAGCTCAAGCCTGGGGACATCCAGCCTTGCACTCTTGGACAGTGTGAGATGCCCACGGTGGGGGAGCTGAAGGCAGGGCTGCTGCCATCATGCTAAAGGCATGGCTGTGTATGTGTTTGTTGGGTGGTTCCTGAAGGCACTGGTTCCAGAAGCACTCTGTGTGTCCCCATAGTGTACCTGGTCCCATCAACCTAGTTCCTGTCCCTGGGAGGTCTCAGGGGGCTTCATGAACAATAACAGAACAGAGTAGAAGCACGGTAGGGTGAGGCTCAAGTTTTATTTGGAATCATTAAAAAAAGAAAAGAAAAAAAATTCACAGCAGCATCTGTTCACAGCAGCTTCTGTTCTGTGGGCCCGAAGGCTCAGAGGGCCAGAGAGCATGAGGGTGGGAGGTGAAGTCGGTGGCAGCATCATGAAGGACAGGCCTGTGGCAGCTGGGCTTGGGTGCGGGGAGCGTGGGAAGCCCGCTGGGCATGGCACTCCTTGTGCCAGGAGGGAATGGTGTTCAAGGCAGAGGGGCATCCCTCAGGGCCTCCACAGCCATCTGGCAACCTTTTAGTTTCCCCCACTCTTGGCCTGGGAGAGAGAGTGACTCTCACACCTGCTCCAGGTCCCCAACACTCAATGGCTGCCCCAGGAGGGTCACTCATGGAGGAATCTCTCACTCCAGACCAAGTTTGGCTCTGCCCACAGTCCCTGTTGGGGGCTGCAGAAGATCAGGAGGCTCCCTAACAGGCTCTGGGACCCCAAGGGGGAAGCAGGAATCTGTAGGGCAGGAGTCCCTACCCAGGAACCCCGTGGTGTACCCCTAGAGCCCAGCTCCTACCTCCTCAGCCACTTCTTCCTCTTCGGCTGCCTGGTCCTCCTGTTTGGGGACAGGTTGCTCCAAGTCCTCCTGCAGGGGAGCCAAAAGGACATGAGGCTGTAAGGAGAGCACCGAGGCCCCCAGCTACCTGCAGCTAGGGTCTCATCTACTTTGGCCTCAACGATGAACAGAGGCCCCTGTTGGAGGGGCTGGAGGGGTGTGAGGGTTGAGAGCCAACCTGAAGTTCCGTCTGATGATGCCAAGGCTTCTGAAACTCAGCTTCACCCCCACCCACAAGCTGATCCTAAATCCCGGGTACCTTCTGGTGGGGTTCCTTGATGAAGAAGACTGGGGGTGTGGAGAGTGGGTGAGGGTGGACAGAAGTTCCTGAATCACATTAGCATACACCTTTGAACTCCTGAGTCCCTGGGGAGGAGAGTTGTGCCATCATTGTTCACAGGGACCCTGAGACTAGGAGTACTAGGTGTCCAGATCAAGGCCTCAGAGTTTGAAGCAGCAGGGCTTGTCAGCCTCAGGTTCAACTTGCTGTCCACCAGGCCAGTTTCTGTCCATAGGAGCACGTGCCTCTCTGTCTTCCTCCTGGATAGGCTCTGGAATCAGGCCTGTCTTCTTCTGTCCCCTATATTCCAGGACAGTCAGACTCTTGCCTAAGTGGTCATGACAGATGAATGCTCAGGAGACACTGGTGATTGGCCTGGATGCTGCTCTCAGCTCCTGCCCCTTGAGAGTCCAGCCACTTCTGTGCTATTGCATCCTGCCCCTTGGTGGAGTGGGGCATAAAAGGGCACAGGACTTTGTTGGCCAGGATGGCCAGGCTCTCTAGGTGAGGGGCAGGGGGTCACTTTCTTAGTCTTGCTGCCCCAAGGCTGGTGCACGAAGCCTGGGGCATGAGCAGTCACACAGCACTGCGTGCCTCTGTGGTTCACTGGGGAGGCAAGTTGATACTGGTTTTTGGGTGTCACTAGAAAATGAGTCTCCCTTGGGGCAGCTCCTCTAGGATCAGCGAGGAGTGCCTGGATAAACTCTCAGAGACCAAGTTCAGCCTGACACCTCCCCTGGGGCCTTTTGTGCTGCAGGGTGAGGAGGGAGACCTCCCTGGGCACAAGTGGGTTCAGCCCAGGGAACTGGAGGTGATGATGATGATGATGATCACCTGTTGGGTGTTAACCATGAACCAGGCAGTCCTGCTTTCTGGAGGTCATTTCTCTGCCACATTCCATAGCTCAGTGAGAAAGACACTCCCATTTCACAGATGAGGAAATGGAGACCCAGAGGGGTCACACGGCTTCCCAAAGTCACACAGCGAGGAAGGAGCAGAGCTGTTGACTAGGAGAGGGAGCAGCTGCCCACTCCAAGGATGAGGAGATCCTGTGCTAGCCCTAGAAGCAAACACCTGGATACTGCTCCCAGAGCTAGGGGCAGGATGACCTGTACCTTTCTACCCTTTGCAGAGCAGGAATCCCCCATGCGGGCTGTGCCAGAGCCTCAGACTCCATTGACTGGGGAGGCCTGTATCAGGTATGGGAGATGGAGACAGCATGTCTAAGGAATCAGCCCCGACCCCACTCTCAGGTTGGGATCCTGGTCCCTGTCATAACCTACACTCACATAGTCTCTCAGAGCAGGGCTCAAGAGCCAGGCCATCCATAGGATCTCCTGCTCATGTGGAATATTCATGGTACCATAGGCATATTACCTAATCTCTGGGCCTTGGTTTCCATGCCGTATCTCATAGAATATTTGTACCCATTTTTTTATTTTTTAAATTTTTTCTTTGTTCTTTTTAGTTGTAAGATATTTGTACCCATAAAATAAGTAAATAAGTGTAAAAAACTTTCAATAGAACTTGCTCCATGGCAGGTGCTGGGACAGCTCATGCAGCAGCCGGCATCTACTTTCTGCAGTGCCTCCTGCTGCGGCCCTCCTTCCCATGCACGCTCACACATCACACGCGCGCACACACACACACACGCACACGCATGCCCCCTCAATCCTAGCACACACACTCAACACAGGTGCACACCTGCTCACACAAAGGCCTAGTGGAGGGTGGGGTCAGCACGGTCACTACTTTTCCACCACCAGGGGGCGCTGATTTCCTGCTCCTCCTGGGAGGCGGCAGCAGCCAGGTCTGGGAGGGCAGCTGGACACTGGGTGGTGACTCTGCAGCTCCAGCCTGATGTCCACTGCCTGGGAGGCTGCCTGTCACCATGTGAGGCCCTGTTTTCACTTATAAAATGTGCTGTTCTATGTGCTGAAAGCCATGGAGGTGGCATGGTTTTGAGCCTCACCTTCCTTGTCTATAAAACAAACCCAAACTCCCCAGTTCAGGGGGATTTGTGAGGATTCTGGATATGAACAGATATGAGGACAACAAACACAACTCCCACACAGACACAGAGGGTGATGAATGGGAGGGGGATTCAGGGCCCAGGTCTGTGTTTGCCTCTATGTCAAGAGGCAGAGTAATGTCCCCCACCCCCTGCTTGGCTGGCTTTTGTGGTCCCAGAGGAAGGATGAGAGCAAGGGCTTACCTTGCGCACCACCCCGGTGGTGACCACGATGTTCTCCGCCTCCTCCACGGTCTTGGTGGCCACAGTGTTGACGCTGGTGACTACAGCCTCACTCACAGCATTGGCCTGCTCTTTGGTTTTCTCAGCCACTGTGGGAAGACTCTGGCTGGCCTGGACCCTGACCCTCCCCACCAAGTTAGGCAGAGCAGCCCATTCCCAGGGCACTGGGACTCTGGCTCTTTGGGACCCTCCATTCCTCTGTTTTGTTTTTTTGTTGTTTGTTTGTTTGTTTGGTACAGAGGATTGAACTCAGGGGTACTTGATAATTGAGCTCCATCCTCAGTCCCATTTTTGGTGTTTTATTTTAGAGACAAGGTCTCACTGAGTTGCTTAGCACCTCGCCATTGCTGAGGCTGGCTTTGAACACGCAATTCTCCAGTCTTAGCCTCCCAAAGTGCTGGCATTATAGGCATGCACCACCACGCCTGGCCATGCCTCTGTTTTTCACTTCCAGCTTTGACACTGATGGGCAGGAATGGGAGGCCACCCTGGTCTAGCTCAGGTCTGCAGGGATCTGGATCCACATAGGGATTGGGACCCTAGTTGGTATAAGGAGGACTCTGGGCATGCGCCATTAGTACTAGGGTGCAGGAATGCTGAAGCCCCAGCCCTCATGTCCCCGGTCCTGGGGCTTCTCACCTGAGGTCACGCTCTGCACCACATTTTCCTTGGTCTTGGCTCCTGTGGAGGAAATGGAGGCGTCAGCCCAGGCCCACCTCTTGGTGTTGGAAGCAGTCAAGACAAATAAGCCACAGAACAGCTGGACAAACTGGGGGTCAGTAGGGGGTGAACATGGTGTCTGGGGGCCAGCTGCCCCTTCAAAGGACTACTTCCTGCTGTGTCTGGAGCAAGGGGACGGATAGGAAGGAGACAGGACAGGATGGAGGGACAAAAGAGATCAGACCTTTGGTAGGGACACTGGTGGACCCAGACTCTGCTTGGGTGTGGCCTGGGCCTCCAGAGCAACATGCTGGACAGGGTAGATGAAAGCTGAGTCATTGCCTCAGCCTCCCCTGTCTCCTCTTTAGAGGGAGCAGAGGGGGATTGGAGTGGATTAGGCACTGAGCCCGAGTCCCATCTCCCCAGAGCACCTGGGCAGGGAGAAACCTGTGGCCTGGCCAGGCGGCCGCTCCCATGTGAGCACGGAAGGAACCCGCCTCTCACTAGCTGCTCACAGCTTCAGGGTGTCCAAGTTCAGGGGACCGCAGGATGCGTTTGTGCATGCATTAGTGAATGCATAGAGAGCTGGTGAGCTGTGTCAGAGGTCTGAGTGGCACTCTGATCCTGTCATAGAGACCCGGGAGGCTCCAACTGCCCTTCCCTGCCCCGCCCCACCCCGCCCTGCATCACTCACCCACATACATGACGCCCTCCTTGGTCTTCTCAGCAGCTTCTGTCACCCCCTGCTTGGTTTTCTCCACTGCACCCACCACGCCCTCCTTGGCGATGGAGAAGCCCTTCTTGAAGACATCCATGGTTGAGCAAGAGCAGAACCTGACTCTCCCTGTGAGCTGTGGGCTGGAGCTGGCGCGAGTGCTGCCGCAGCCGCTGTCCCCACCGCGGCTGCCTCTTATTGACGTGGATGAAATATTGATGCCGTGTTGGCTGGCGGGAGCCCAGCCAGCCCAGGCGGGCGTGGGGGTGGGGAGGGTGGAAGAGAGGGAGGCCTTCCCCAGGGAGGGACAGCAGAGAGGAGGTCCCTGGACCCCTGCTGGTTCAACTCTGCCCTCCTGACCCTTGCTCTCCAGGAGGGGACATGGGGGCTAGACATGTCCTAATCCATCACTGTCCCTCATTCATTGGCTGCCCTGCTCACCTGCAGGCTGCCCTAGCTGAGTGCTGTCAGGCCTGAGGCTATTGTTTTCTGTGCACAAAGAGGGTAGGCACCTTAAGCAGTGCCGCAGTGTCCCAGATAGGGCAAGGGTCAGAGCCACTGGCTTGTCAGGTGAGAATGACCCACCTCTAAAGTCAGCCTGGACTGCCCAGTTACAGCATCCTGGATGCCCCAGAGCATGGAGCTCCTGCCAAACCAGTTGGAGGAGCTGGGGCAGGGCACGCAAAGGATTTTCCCATGCCCTGGGCTTTGGCTATGCTGTGTGACCCCAGGATAGCTCCTTTCCTTCTCTTAGCTTCCACCCACAGCCCAGTGGCAAAAGATGCTGAGGAGAAATGGAGTGCCCCCACTTCCTGGCCAGCAGCGGAGTGCCCCCACTTCCTGGCCAGCAGCGGAGTGCCCGCACTCCTGGCCAGCAGCGTGGGTGAGCAGCAGGTCCCCTGAGACTGATGAACCGCTTCCTGCATCCCTACCTGGAAGCCTAGATGTTTCTCCTGATTCCCAGGGAGTGGGATGGGTTTGTAGGACCACCCTCTGGGTCTCCCACACCCCTGTTGTCCCTGAGCCAAGTCGTCCTGGAGCACAGGAACTGGTCTGAGTGGTTGCCGGCCTCTGTGGGCCGGGCAGGGGTAGGGGGGCAGCGGATGAGACCTACCGGGTGGGCCGGCCCAGGCCACTTCCTGTCTTTGTTGTCCTGTGTTTTCTTTTCCTTCTGAGATTTAACTTGAAGACCACGTCACTGGCAGTTTCTGCAGTCATTTGCCAAACCAGCCCAAGCCTGTCCCACCAGCAAGATGATCCTGACACTGCTGCTCGGTCTTGGAGGGCCCCTGGGCTGGGGGCTGCTGGGGGCCTGGGCCCAGGCCCCTGGTACCAGGTTCTCTGATTCATACCACCCCAGGTTGCCTGGGGTCTGGGGTGCAGAGGCTGAGGACACCAGCAGGGACCCTGTCAGACGGTAAGGAGGGCCTGGACCTTAATAGAGGTAATTGGGCAGCATCTGAGTCCCAGTTTGGTCAGAGCAGGGGTTCTCTGAAGCCATCTGTGAAATGGACTAATACTATCTACTGGCTGGGCTAGCCATGGGGCTAAGCATCCTTCAAGATGCTAGGCATCCTTCAAGGGTCTGTCCCCGGAAAGCCTGCGTTGAGCACTCCAGGGCCTCATCTAAGAATGACAGGGAGACCTGCCTGCCCTGTAGCAGGGAATCTGAGCTGAGATTTGGGGGGGTGGGAGGAACAGCTCCTAACATTGATCACCCAGCATGGGGCACTGAGGGGTTGTGGTTATAGATGTTTCCAGCCAGTGAGGCAATGGTTCCTGTTCTCTGAAGAAATCAGTTCAGACAACTGTGCCCGGGCAAGGCTGATCAGCATAAGCCCTAGGGTGTGGCTACTCCTGGGGATAGGGTTTTGATCTGAGTGCCCAGGAAGCCTATCCCCGACTGCCAAGCAGTGAACAGAGTGGGCTCCCTGCTGCCAGACCATGAGAAGGCAGGGGCATCCAGACAGCTCTGCCGTAGGATCTCCCTGGAAATGAGTGGATGGTGTTACAGTCGCACCCTAGACACCATCCTCTAACATTCTATTTGTACAGGACCAGAGACTCTCCTGTAGATGGATTCTGGGCCTGTGGTTTCCCCCTCAGGGTCTGAGGTGGCCCTTGGAGTCTCATCTCCAATGCCCCACAGAGCAACAGTACCATTTGCCCCACCGAACAAGAGTACCATTTGCTGGGCCAGCCTCTGGGCCAGGTACTTTGCCAAGTGTCATCTCCATTAACTTCTCTAACAGCCCCATTTACAGAGGAGGAGCCCCAGATAAAACAGCCCAGGAGAGCTAGAACAGGGTCTGAGTTGACTTTCCAGCTCAGAGTCAAACTTCTGAGTGGAGCACATTAGGTCTGGAGGTGAGGGCCCAACTCACACTCACCCATAGCCTTTTGTGTGCATATATGGAAGGAACCATCACATATACTCATGAGACAATCTGCCTGGGACAGGTCTCATTCAGCTCCTCACATTTCCAGGTAAATGTTTGTTGGGCACTTTTCTGACAGCAGGTTTGACCAGGGAGAAACAGGAGGGCACAAGTAAGCTGTACATACTGACCCTTAGGGAGGAAAGGGCTGTGGGGAGTTGGGAGCAAAGGCCCCAGAAGTTGGATGTGCAGAGACACCATTCCTGCCCCTCCCCCAGTTGGGCTCAGGCTGGAAAGCAAAGGTGATTCATGGCATGAGGAGTCCAGCCACCCAATTCCAGTTTCAGGACCAAGGACCAAGCCTTCTCCCTTAAGGCCATCAGCTTCATGCCCCAGTTTCTCCCTGTCCCTTTGATGAAAAGGAGGATGAGGAGTCGAGGAGGGGAGAGGAGAGAGAAGGAAACCACTCTTCTTTCTCCTACTCCCTTGGTTGTGGAGAGGGACAGTGCATTCCCTGAGACCCAGGTAGCAAGAGTCCCTCAACCTTTCCGTGGCTAGTCTGAGCAGCTTGGGGGAGGATTATGTACCAGTGCACCTGGCTCAGGAATGTCCAGGCTTCCCAAGCCTGGGACCCCTGCATGCCAGAGTCTCCTTCCTATATCTCCAGAAGCTGCAGACCCCACAGGCCAAGCCAAGTTGTTGGAGCATCCGGAGGGGTGCTGGGAAAGGAAGGAAACATGCATCTTCCTGGGCTGATTGCATCCCATGCTCCTGTGACTTGGGAGGCGGAAACCATTCCACCCCAGCCCCCTCCTGCAGCAGGGAAGGCGAGGTGGACCAGGAACTGCACTCCAACTGTCCTGCAGCACCAGAGAGACACCGTCAGCAACAAGCCCCTGGCTGCCCTTATTTTGCCTCTCATGCCTGTTTCCAGAACTCCAGAAACAGGGCAGGCCCCAGACACAGACCCAGATAAGATGCTTTGGAAGGACCAGCTTGAACAGAACTACTCAGTGCCTGATGCCCCATATATCCAGATTGCCAGGTCCTAGGGTAAAGGAGGGACATGATTAGTGGGTTCTTAGATCCTTGGGGATCCCACAGGGCCAAGGTAGGGGTCAGCAATATGAATATTTGGACTCCATGAGGAGGAGGTTCCTTCCAGCTCCCTGGTTTGGGTGGGGTATTAAAGAATGTGGACTCCTTGGACCCACGTCTCACCGCCCCGGTGGGTGCGCCCTACTCCACAGTAGGGACTGCTGAGCCTGGGCAAGGTATCCTGTCTCCCAAGTAATCGTCACAGCTCAGAGGTGACGGGACACCAGTCAGGGCCTTAGGGCTCCTAAGTGATGGGTCAGAGTCAAGTTCCACATCAGTTGGGCTGCAAACCCCAGGTGTCCTATATTCTGTCCCCGACAAGAGGAGTGGGAGAGTGGGGGATACCGCTCCCAGCAGCCCCACCGGCCCATCACCACCTCAGGTTTCTGCCAACAGGAGGAGTGTTTGGGATTTTTGCAGTGGGAGTTGGAAACCCAGAAAGTCCAATATGTTGCTGGAGGTCCCAGGAGTACAGGGGGAGCCAGGGTGGCCATGTGTTCCCACTGCTGGGCCCAAGGATCCGGGTGGGACCTGGAAAGCACCCCCACTGGTCACAGCTGAGGCCCCCAGGCCCACACTTAGGTAACCCCAGATCCAGGCTGGCAGCCCAGTGGGCCTCACACTTCTCTGCCAAGGCCTCCCTCTCTCAGGGACAAAGTCCTGTGAGTGTCTCCTCTGTGATGTTCAGGCTAATGGCTGGACTCAGAAAGAAAGGCTGCTGAGAACACGCCCTCCTTCCCCAGAAAGACTGGAGGCTTAGTCGGGTGGGGTTACTGGCTGGTTAAGAGGCACTTAAGTGCTCTGCTTTCTTGGCACTTGCAGTAGCAGATCCATTATGCAGGAAGCTCTGGCTCCCTGCTGTAGGCTCTCTCTGCCTTCCCCACACTCTCCTCTCTGTGTCCCCAGGGATGCAGCTTCTGCACATTTCCAGGAGGAGGGGGAGACCTTGCTCAAGGTCACCCAGTCCAGGGAAGGAAGAGGAGGAGAGCTTTACGCCTCCCAGCTCCCAGCTCCCGTCAGGGGTTGGCAGCCCCTCCTGTCTGAGGCAGGCATCGGAGACTGGGGCCACAGGCAGGTGCAAACCAGGCCAGACCCCATGCTCATTCTACTCTGGCACCTGCCCCTCAGTGGACCACTGGGAGAAAAAGGCACCAATAGGGCTTCCCAGGGGAGGTTGCAAAGTGGGAACAGGCCTGGGACAGACCCGCAGTGGAAACAATGGGGCACTTGTACATGTGGGGCCTGGGGCACGCGTGCCAAAGCCAGCAGGGAGCTGCCAAGAGCTGGAGGAAACCAAAGCAAAGGTTAGGAATGTTCCCAGAGCTTCAGGGCCAGCAGTCTGCACTATGCCAAGGGAGGGATTGCCAAGGGACGGGGAGAGAGAGTAGGGAAATAGTGGCTACTGGAGTCCAGGGTTTGGGCAGGTCAGAAGAGAAAGTTCCCGGGCAGGAAGGGTGGGCAGCACCGTTTCCAGTTCTAGGAGTTAGAGATGGAAATTACCGCTCACTCCTGGCAGGCTGGACCAGGCCAGGCGCGCCCAGGGCACAGGCCTTCCGGGCCCGCTGCAGTAGGTTGGAGGGTGTGTGAAAGAATGTGACTTGTTTAGGCAGGGTGTGTCTCAGCCTGGACGCTCTTGGCATTTCGGACTGGATACTTCCTTGCTGTCGGGGGCTGTCCTGTGCATCATGGGATGTTGAACAGCATTCTTAGCCTCTGACCACTAGATACCAGCAGCACCCATCACCCAGTTACAACACAAGTGTCCCCAAACCTTTGCCAAATGCAACTGAAGAATGTCCCCTGTACTCTACTGAAAATGACCAAAAGGTTTAGAGAGCTACAGAGCCCATGTTCTAGAAGTTTTTAGGGGGCCAGGGGGATGTGTCTGTGGCAGGCAGCACCTCACCCCTATCTCCTGAGCTCCAGAGCTCCAGGTCCAACACCACCACAGTGCTTCAGCATTAAGGGAACATTCCTTCCTTTCATCCTGATTTTGATGTGCCTTCATTTTACCATTTGCTCATCCCTCAGGGATGCACATACCTGGTGTTTCAAACATGTGACAGTGTCCCACTGTTTTCATTACTTGGCTTTAGAGTAGTTTTTCTTTTTTTCTTTTTTTTGGTGGTGGTACTGGCATTAACCCAGGGATGCTATACCCCTAACCCTTTCTTATTTTGTGGAAGGGTCTTACTAAATTATAGAGGCTGGCCTTCAACTTGTGATCCTCCTGTTTCAGCGTCCTGAGTCACTGGGATTACAGGTGTGCATCCCCACATCTGTGGTTTAGCATGTATCATCTTATTTTTTTTCCTCTTATTCATTTTTAAGGTACTGGGGATTGAACCCAGAGTCATGGGCATACTAGGCAAGTACTCTACCCCTGAGCCATGCCTACAGCCCTAGCGTGGGTCTTGATGATTAGAAGAGAAACTCCTCACTTACTGTTCTTTCAAAATGTTCTTCCAGACTCATCTGCATTTTCTTTTACAGATGGAAATGATTTTATATTTTTAAGTTTTATTTTTATTAATGATACATACCTAAAGGCAGGGGTCAGAAAACTATGGCCAAAGGCCAAATCTGGCCCACCACCTTTTTTGTTTCAATAAAGTTTTACTGGAACACAACTGGGCTCATTTATTCACCTATTGTCAGTGACCATGTTTGTGCTACAATGGTAGAGTGGAGTAGATGTGACAGCATCCCTAGGACTTGGGAAGACTAAAGTCAGGGCCAGCTTCATGGGCATGTGAGCTGCACAGGCACATAAACAAGGCCCTTCCTTGGGGCCCCACAAGAACTCTGAAGGGCCCCTATTTGGTTTAATCTCTGCCATCTTGAAATGTTTAATAGTTTTGAACAAGGAACTCCTATTTCCATTTTACACTGGGTCCTGCAAATTAGGTAGCTAGTCTTTGTGGGTTTTTTTGTTTGTTTGTTTTTGGTGGTACTGGGGATTGAACCCAGGGAATTTTACTACTGAGCTACATCCCCAGCCCTTTTTAATTTTTTTATTTTGAGACAGGGTCTCTATAAATTGTTGAGGCTGACCTTGAACTTGTGATCCTCCCGCCTCAGCCTCCCAAGTTGCTGGGAATATCAGCATATTGCGCCATACCTGGCTAGTAGCTGGTCTTATGGTCTATCTGTCCCTTTAGAGAGGTTTGTTGACCTCTGGGTTAGAGTCAACCAGATCTTCAAAGTTCATTGAGCCCTGCCCTGTCTGCTCTCTGAAGGCAATGACTTTTCAGTTGTTTAGGTGATTCTTTTAGCATTTATCTCTGTATCTCCAAATAACACACTATATTTCTACATCTCAGGAGGTGGCGTTACCTATGACTCAGCTCCCATTCCTACCCCATACCACAACCCGGAAGTGAATTGTGTGTGAGCACACATGCACCCACTCACTAGTCTCTCATATTAGAAATTTGAGTATTTATATCCATACGACTATAAAGGGATATATTTGGAGAGCTGGGTCTTAAAATAAACTACGAATCTTTTTCTCCCTTGCATGCTTTTAGCTTTCCCTGGAGTTAAAAATTTATCTTGTTTTTTCCCTTGCTTGTTTTTCTGTGTCTTTGTCATTAACTCAATCCCAACCCTCAGCTACTTGTTCATCTGCTCTCAGCACTTGTTCATGTTAGGTGTTTGACCAACTCTGTCCTTTTGGTGATGTGTCTCCCAGAGCTGCCCATGCATTCCAGTCTAGACCATTGCTATGTCCCCACAGCCCACACCTGTCCTTCATCTTCTTGGAGGCTCCCTCCATCCCGATTCTGTGTGGGAACCTGATTCCTGAACTCATGCTTTCCTCTGTCTTGTTTTTTTCTCTTGTTTTGGTGAAGCGTTTCTAGTGGAACTCAGTCCTGTGCTGTACCTTGCGTGACCATCTAGTGGAGCACTAGATTGCTGATGTTCAGGCCCCAACCTCAGAAAGTCTCCTTGAACTGGCCTGCGGTGGGACAAGGCCATTCCAATTGCTAATGTTGCGTGTGTGTGTGTGTGTGTGTGTGTGTGTATGTGTGTGTGTGTCCCTGTTTTTCTCTGGAAGCATGTAGAATTCTTTGTCCCCAGAATTCTAAAATTTCATGATGATGAGCTTTGATATGACTTTGTTTCCACCCTATTGCAGGCAACTTGTGGGCCTTTGAATCTAGAAACTCAAGTTCTTCATTTCTGGAATATGTTTTTGATTTTGTTCATCAGTGACTTCTTCCCTTTGTTCTCTCTTTCTGGAACTCTTATTATTCAGATGTTGGATTTCCAGGACTGTGCTCTAGTTTTCTTAACTTTTTGCTCCTCTTTTTCATCTCTCTGCTTGCTCTTGTTTTAGAAAAATTTCTTTAACTTTACCCTCTAACCTTGTCATTGTGATTAAATTTATTTTTAATTCCTAATGTTCAGTTTTTAATTTTTAAGAGTTCCTTTTCTTCTTGGAATTCCTCTACCCTGCCCAGTGACTTTTTCATAACTTCCTGTTCTTGTTTCTTAGATGCAGTAACTCTAATCAATCTGGGAATATTAGTACAAAATTTTGGAAAATTTTCTTCTCCCTGCACGCTCTTGGTTTACTCCAAGTTGACTTTTTTCTATTAGCTCTTTTTGACCTTCTTCTGCCTTTTTTTGTTTGCTTTCAATTCTGGGGGTTGAACTTGGTGCTTCCTGCTAAACACATGCTCTATTACTAAACCACATCACCCTCAGTCCACCCCTCTCTTTTTAACAATTTTTTTCTCAGGGGTAATTCTTGGATGTCTGCCTACTTAAGAGTAAGCAGAGTAAAAAACTGAGGTATATAAATGTGGCTTTCTGATCTGTTTTGTTACAGGATGCTCTGACTGGGCTACTTCACTGAGGGCAACCCTAATATCAGCATTTTTGGTTTTGTTTTGTTTCTCTCTGGGGCTGGGTCATTTTCCTGAGAAGTTTTTCCAGCCTGCTTACTAGAAGGTAAAGCCTGGCTGCCAGGTTTCTAGGAGCCAAGTGGGAAAGCAGGCTGGGAGTTTTATACACACAATGGATGTGGTCACTTAATGTTTCAGTCCTCCTCCTTCCCCAGCAGTATCATTGATGATGCCTGATGGTCCCAGGTCAAAGACCAGCGAAAAAATTAAATCCCTATACAAACAGCATCTCTATCACCAAGGCTCCTGAACATTGCCTTCTAACATATCACAGTGTGGCCACTTCTCCCTTATCCAACATCACCCAGTCTAAGCTGCCTTCTCCTCCCCACTAGACCCTGATACAGCCACCTACCTCTTACTCACGCCTGTTCTTTCTGCATCCAAGAAACAGGGTAGCTCTTTCTTAAACTCTCTCCCTGATTTCCCATGCCCCCAGGACAGCCCAGCTCCTCCACTAGCACCCACACTTCTGCAATCTGGCTTCCTACCTCCTCTGCCTTCCCCTTTCAATCCTTCCTTCCCTCACACCCATCCCAGCTCCTCTCCCTTTAAGACACAGCTCCTTTATTACCTCCTCTGGAGAACCTCTTCACGTTCTAGCCCTTGTGGCTTTAAGCTTGCCTGTTCTCCCTGGGGCCCCTGAAGGGAAGGTCTACACCTCCATAATGTCATTGTGAGTGCTCTGCACCTGGCACTCAAGAGTGCTGAGCTGAGCTGGGCTGCTTAGGTCATTGCCTCTTGCATCTCTGAAGAGCTTTGTTAACTGCAGGGGTAGCGGTGGAGTTGACCTTCCTGCTGACCCCATGGAGCCAGCCACTGGGTCAGTGAGCTGGGTCTCCCTCAGTATGAGCATCCCGCTGCTTCTAGAACCACCACAGCCCATTCTGTGAAGAGCAAAGATGGAGATGCTACCTCCCGGGTGTTCAGGATGCTGAGTGTGACCTCCCAAACCACCCTGTAGGAACACAACGCAGAGGCCTTTCCCAGGGAGGAGGCTGCTCTGCCCAGCTGCCTCCTCCTACAACAGTCACTGCAAAATCCATTTTGATCAAGGTTCTAATGGCCATGGTCAGGGAGCAGGAGCCCTCACTGTGGTGGGGTCTCTGGTAAATAGAATTGGGCAGGATTTCAGATGTCAGATGGGGCAGAAACAGCATTCACTGAGCACTGGTTTGGAGTTGGGCATTTAGTACTCATCCACCCACTCCAGAAGGACATTGCCATCACCATGGTTTAACATGGAGAAAGAAACTCCCTACATGCCTTGCTTGAGGTACACATTTAGAAAGTGTAAAGCATTAGAACCCAGGACTCTCCAGCTCCAACTACGTAACATGCTGCCTCCCTGGCACTGGGGAGACAGCAAGAGTCCTCTGGCTCTGCAGGTAAATTTGCTGTGTGATAATGGAGGAACTCCTTAGCCTCTCTGTGATGGCCTGGAGGAGGTTTCAAGAAGGCAGTGGAGCAGGTACCTTTGCAGGTGGGGTTTGTGGAGCATTGCTTTAGAGTCCCAGGGATAAATAACGCAGCACACTCCCTTCTTAGGCTAATGGATTCTAAAGTCCCAGTACTGGGTGGGTCAGGAGGCAATATTGGGTGCCCTGCACTAGCAATCTCTGTGGACCTCTGGGGGGATTGTTGGGGGACCTGGGCAGGACTCAGCAGCCCTCTCCTCTGGCTTATTTTCCAGTAACTGGTGCCCTTACCAGCAGTCCAGGCTGGTTACCTATGTTGCTGCTTGCAAAACGGAGAAATTCCTGGTCCACTCACAGCAGCCGTGTCCACTGGGAGCTCCAGATTGCCAGAGAGTCAAAGTCATGTGAGTGGGGGCAGGCGGGCTGTTTGCATGGTCCCTGTGGGCTCACTTTGGAGTTGCTGATCCACCCTCCTCCCCCAGGTACCGCATGGCCCACAAGCCGATATACCAGGTGAAGCAGAAGGTTCTGATCTCCGTAGCCTGGAGATGCTGCCCAGGCTTCGGGGGCCCCGACTGTCAGCATCACGGTAGGGCTCCCAGCCTTCCTTGACTCCAGAGGTCATGCAACTCCTCTGACCTCCAGGGTCAACATTCCACGCTTCCTTCTGCAGATCCCACAGCAAACCCGGAGCCTACAGAACCAAGCAATGGCCTCCAGGAACCTTGGGATCAGTTGGTCAACTTCGAACTTGGTGTGTTGCTTTCCTGGAAAGTGCAGGACGGGCAGAGTTCATGTGCCTGGTCCTTCCTCCTCTGCTAGACAGTGCTATTTCAGGAAAACTTAGCACCTAGAATCAGAAGGGGCACTTGCAGCCTTGCACACTTTTCCCCAGGAGGTTGGGCCTGAGCACACATCTCCTTTCCCTTGATCCCATTTTCTGGGAGATAGTTTTATCTGGCACCTTCCTTGACCTCTGACCTACACCAGCTCCTTAGCCTGGAAGATACCTCCTCACCCTCTTCTCCCCTACCCTCAATCAGGGCCAGGAAGTTATGCCATCCCTGGTCTGTGCAGTCAACACAGGAGGGCTACCAAGAAATACCATTTGTGGTGTCTTTCAAGGTCAGGGCCAAGGGTGGGATGGGCACCAAGTTTCATCATGTGACAAACTACTGTCCATTGACAAGGAGTGCAGAGAATGTCATTGTAGCTAGGGAAGGAAATAGGCTGTGATTGATTAGTCATGTCTGCTGTGGGTGTGGGAGGGAGAGTGAGAACTCAGTTGCCTGTGCATTTGTCTTCCCCGGGCTAAAGTCCTTTGAGTTCCAGCTCAGAGAGTGTTAGCATGCATCTCCCCTGCTCTTGGCTCCCACATCTTCTCTGGACCTCACGATATGCCCAAGCCTGTCGAGTTAGCCTTCAACACTCGTGTCTGATGTGTATTCAGGCCACCCCACAGCAGAGCTCAGCAAGGTGGAGGGCGAGGTCCAGGTGCAGCCAGAACAGCAGGAACACCTGCTGGGAGATCTCCAGAATGATGTTGACCAGACAGCAGACAGCCTTCCAGGGCTGTGGAAGGCCTTGGCCAGGAACCTCACCTCTGCAACAACAGAGACAAATCAAACGGATTTGGGTGAGTAGCAGGTTTTAGAGGAGGCTCAGATATCAGAGGCCCTGTTAGTCCCCACCTGGGGAGGGATGTCTGTTGTTGTGGGCTTATGTAAACACGTGTGTCTATTACAGAGTTTCCTGGCAGGTCCTTGGAGCAAGTGCTGTTGCCCTACATGGACACCTTCCTGCAAGCACATTTCAGCCCTATATGGAAGAGCTTCAACCAGAGCCTGCACAGCCTCTCCCAGGCTGTAAGAAACCTGTCTCTTGACGTAGAGGCCAACCGCCAGGCCATCAGGAGGGTCCAGGAGAGTGCTGTGGGCAGAGCTGACTTTCAGGAGCTTGGTGCCAAATTTGAAGCCAAAGTTCAGGAGAATGCCCAAAGAGTGGGCCAGCTTCGCCAGGATGTGGAGGACCACCTGCACACCCAGCGCCTCTCCCTGCAGCACTCCCTGTCTGAGGTCCAGGCTGATGTGGATACCAAGTTAAAGCGCCTGCTCAAGGTCCAGGAGCCCCCAGGGGCCAATGGCAGCCTGGTGATGGCAGCAGAAGGGACAGCAGAAAGGCCAGAGCCAGACAGCCTGCAAGCCAGACTGGGCCAGCTGCAGAGAAACCTCTCAGCCCTGCATATGGCCAACAGCCACAGGGAAGAAGAACTGCAGAGCACCCTCAGGGACATGAGGGCCACCCTGGCCCAGCATGTGGAAGAAATCAAGGAGCTATACTCTGAATCTGATGAAACCTTCTATCAGATCAGCAAGGTGGAGCGGCAGGTGGAGGAGCTACAGGTGAACCACACGGCTCTGCGAGAGCTGAGAATAATCCTGATGGAGAAGTCTCTGATCATGGAGGAGAACAAGGAAGAGATGGAGCGGCAGCTCCTGGAGCTCAATCTCACCCTCCAGCACCTGCAGGGCGCCCATGCTGACCTCATCAGGTACATCAAGGACTGCAATTGCCAGAAGCTCTCCTTTGACCTGGATGTCATCAGGGAGGGTCAGAAGGATGCCACGCGAGCCCTGGAGGAAACCCAGGTGAGCCTGGATGAGCGGCGCCAGCTGGAAGGCTCCTCGCTGAAGGACCTGAGAAGCGCCCTGGATGCTGTGACGCTGACAGTGGATGCGCACAAAGAGGAGGGCGAGCGGGCGCGGGCCGACAGGGCCCGGCTCCGGAGCCAGCTGCGGGCGTTGGATGGCGAGGTGCGCGCACTGAAGACAGGCGCGGACCAGACCCACCGCGAGATAGGCCAGCTACACAGCTCCTTCGCGGCCCTGCTGGAAGACGCACTGCGACATGAAGCTGTGCTGGCCGCGCTCTTTGGTGAGGAGGTGATGGAGGACATGTCAGAAGAGGCGCCTGGTCCGCTGCCCCTGCGTTATGACCAGATCCGTGTTGCCCTGCAGGAGGCGGCCCGCGGACTGCAGGAGCAGGCACTTGGCTGGGATGCGCTGGCCGCCCGGGTGGCAGCCCTGGAGCAGGACGCAAGTCACCACTTAGAGCCTTCAAGGCAAGCAGAGCACCTGGAGCCCAGCCACGACGCCGACGCAGCAGGGCAGGACGAGGCCAGAGCCACCGCCCTGGCTGGGCTGGAGCAAGAGCTCCAGCACCTGAGCTCCGCCGTCAAGCGTGTGGGGCAGTGCTGCCAGGCCTCCTGGGCTGCCTCCCTCAATGGCTCTCTCGAGGGCCTCCACAACGCCCTCTCCACCACTGAGCGTGGCTTGGAGCAGCACCGGAGGCTCTTCCACAGCCTCTTTGGGAACTTCCAAGGGCTGATGGCAACGAACACCAGCCTAGACCTGGGGAAGCTGCAGGCCATGCTGAACAGAAAAGGAAAGAAGGAGCAGAAAGGTGTGGAAACTCCTAGGAAGAGGGACAAGAAACAAGCGGCATTTTTGGTGGGTGTACGTGCTGGAGGACTGGAACGAGGTGTCCTGGGCACAGAGCTCTGGGAGGCAGGTGAGTGCCTGGTGAGGAGTCTGAGCAGGTCTAGAGGACAGTGCTGTCTGCCCTGGAGAGGGGCAGGATAAAAGAAACCAGCATGGTCATCAGTCACCACTACTCAGGGTTCACCTCCTCCTTGACTCACCTTCTTTCCTCTTAAGCTACCTGGAGTACAGGGAGGTGAAAGTCATGAGAATCAACTGTTGGTGTCAAAGCCCACGGTCTGGTGACAATGCCACTTCCATGTTAAACCATCAGAAGCTATACACGGTTGGCGACCTGAGTCCTAACAGTGGCACAGAGAGGGGATTCCTCCCTTTCTTCCATGGCACTACCTCAAATTCCTTCATTTCAGCTCTTCACAATCCTGCCATCCCCCACTAACCAGCTTACCTCGGCATAGGAGTTGTGGAGGGCCCTGCTAATGGGCACCTTCCCACAAGAGGTGATGTAGGAAAAAGCCTTGGACCCTGAAAACAGACATATTCGGCAAATACAGTTGGTCTGTTTCATCACTCTGTACCAGGCCCTCTGCATTACCCTTTTTGGACTTTTTTTTTTTCTTCCAGTACTAGGGACTGAACTTGGGGATACTCTACCCAGGGGTACATCCTCAGTCTTTTTAATTTTAATTTTTTGGTACTGGGGATTGAACTCAGGGGTACTCTACCACTGAGCCACATCCCCAGCCCTATTTTGTGTTTTATATAGAGACAGAGTCTCACTGAATTGCTTAGCTCCTCGCAGTTGCTGAGGCTGGCTTTGAACTCATGATCCTCCTGTCTCAGCCTCCCAAAGTGCTGGGATTACAGGCATGCGCCACCATGCCTGGCTCCTTTTTAATTTTTGGGACAGTGTCTTGTTTAGTTGCCCAGGCTGGCCTGGAACCTGCAATCCTCCTGCTCCAGCCTCCTGATTAGCTGCGATTACATGTGTGTACCACCATGCCCAGCTCCTTCTTGGGCTTTCTCATGATGAATCGTCACAACAGCTCAATTATTCATTCATTGTCATTACCATCTTACCTGAAACCAAGATTGAAACCCAGGAAGTGACCAGCTCACACAGCTGGTGAACAGCACAGAGAAGGTGTCTCTAGGGTGCTCACTTTCCTCTTCTGGGGCCATTAAAGGTTGGTTTCTGTAGGGCCCCAGGCTCTAGGTCTACAAGCTTGCTCTGAGTTTGAGGCCAACCTTCCAACCTTTCCCTGAGGGTGGATCTGTGCTTCAAGTGACTCTGCCAGAAAGTCTAGCCTTGGCACTGGGGCCCCTTCCTCATCCAGTCACAAAAGTATAAAGTCACCATCGTGGCTGCCCATACCCAGGCATAGGCTGGTGAGAGGGAAGTGTGAGGCTTGCTGAAGGCCCATCTCAGCCCACGCTACCCCTGCTGTCCTCCATTATAGCCCAGGAGGCAGTGTGGAGCATTGGAAAGAGCTCAGGCTCTCACATCACTTGTCTCAGTTTCTTCCTCTGTTAAGTGAGACAATCACTACTTGCATCAGAGTTGTTATGAATACTGACAGCTACGTCTTCCAAATATCTAGCACAAGACCTAACACGTGAAGGACCCAGTGTTTTTTTCCACAGCATTTTCACAGCTGAGGTTGTGTCCACTTACACTACTTCTTCCATATTCTTTTCCTCTTATGAGTATCTCAAAGTCTTTTAAATATACCAATGACATTCAGATTTTGCTTAATGATTTAGGGATCTGTGTTTACCATTGCAGTATTGTTATTTCAAAACATATTTTTCCTTTAAAAAAAAAACCCCTTTATTTGTCTTACAGAAAGGACTTAGGGTCTGGATTTGTACCCTGCAGGGAAGTGCACTCTCAGTTGGCACAACCCTTCCACCTTCTGAAGGGCATGTTGGGGTTTTCCCTCCAAGGTAAAACTCCCCGGCGCCACAGGGTTAGAGAGGACCCATTACCGGCAGAGGGCGCTGTAAACCAGCTTTATCATCAACTAGGCAAGAACCCCACCTTCTGGATACTTGCGGAACTGCAGCACCAACCGCCTGCCTTTCCTTAGCACAAACAAGAAAACTATTCCGAGCTAATTATTAAAAAAATCTTCTAGAACTAGAAAAAAGCATAATTTTATTATTGCTGGACTGGGAGCTACAGATCTTGGCTCTATTTCAGGGGCCAAAGTCACTAACTGCTATTTGAGGACTTGATTTCTTTCCTGAGAAATGGGGAGCTTAGTCTCAAATCCTATCCCTTCCCCAGATAAATCATGTTGAAAGAAACCACAAGAACATGTCCTTGTTAGTGCCAAGGTCTGTTTCACAGCTGGGTCTCAAGTGGAACTCTTTTTTTTTTTTTTTCCAGTTGTAGATGGACACAATACCTTTATTTTATTTATTTATTTTTATGTGGTGCTGAGGATCAAACTCAGTGCCTCACACATGCTAGGCAGGTGCTCTACCACTGAGCTACAACTTCAGCCCTCCCATCTCATCTTGTGACCCTGTCCTCTTGTTCCTCGACCTCCCTGGCCAGACAGCTAGCAGGCTCCTTCTTCCCTATACACATGACTTCCTCTGCCTCCAGGCCTGTATGTGGGCCTGGTGCCTGCTTTCTGTTCCTGTAGGACTATCCTCCTAAGCCCAGAGAAATTGTTTCTGCAAATGGGGAAGGCAGGCACAAAACTAAGAGATCCCAGGTCTGCTCACAGCTTGGTAATTTATTGGTTGTGTGATCTGGAGCAACAAGCTGTCCCTTTCTGGGTCTCAGTTTCTCCACCTGTAATCCCAGATCTCTGTGCAACACTTTGGAAACCACACTGAGAAGGCCAGTGTAGAGGGGGCTTCTGTTTCCCTCTTGCTTTAAGGTCCTGTGCGCATATACAATAGGAACCACCTTCACTGCTCCTCAGTTATCTCCCAGTGTTAGCCTTATTATCTTGAGGAAACTAAAGTATTCTTTCCCCTGGGTATCACAAGTTTCCTCAAAGGTTGCAGTCATCTGGGAGTCATTCCTGTCTCAGTCTGCCATTTGCAAACCATATCTCCTTGGACAGCCAGCTAAACATTAAGCCCCAGTTTTCTTAATCAGGGACCCTTTTCTCTCAAGAAAGTTGTAAGAAAAGGGATCAAACTAGAAAGTCTTTGTTAAGCTGGGCATGGTGGCTCAGGCCTGTAATCCCAGGGACTTGGAGGTTGAGGCAAGAAGATCATGAGTTTTGAGGATGGTCTTGACAACTTAGTGAGACCCTCAAAATTTTTTAAATAAACTTTTAAGGGCTGGGGATGTAGTTCAGTGGTAGACCACCCCTGTGTCCAATTCCCAGTACAACAACAACAAAAGTGCTTTATTAAAATGTAAATTAGGGGCTGGGATTGTAGCTCAGCGGTAGAGCGCTTGCCTTGCATGCGTGAGGCCCTGGGTTCGATCCCCAGCACCACATACAAAGCAATAAAATAAAGACATTGTGTCCATCTACAACTTAAAAAACATTTAAAAAAAAAAATGTAAATTAGTGTGCGGTGGCTCAAGCCTGTACTCCCAGCACTTATGGAGGCTGAGACAAGAGAATCGCGAGTTCAAAGCCAGCCTCAGCAACTGCGAGGAGCTAAGCAACTCAGTGAGACCCTGTCTCTACATAAAACACAAAATAGGGCTGGGGATGTGGCTCAGTGGTCGAGTACCCCTGAGTTCGATCCCCAGTACCAATAAATAAATAAATAAATAAATAAAATGTAAATTAGTCAGACAATGGATTTGTATTTTTCCTTTCCCCTCATTCTCTGAGATCATTTGCTATTGGGAATAATTAGGTTGTCTAGAAATAGTGACCTATTTCTAACACTAATAAGGTGAGGAAGGCAGGAAGACAGGTCTTAGCTTTTAATTTTTCACCCAAGAGAGTGAAAGACCAAGTCACTGAGCACTTTTCCTCCTTCATTTCAGGTTCCCCTGTGGCCTTCTATGCCAGCTTTTCAGAAGGTACAGTTGCCCTGCAGACGGTGAAGTTCAACACCATGTCCATCAATGTTGGCAGCAGCTACTTCCCTGAACATGGCTACTTCCGAGCCCCAGAGCGTGGTGTCTACTTGTTTGCAGTGAGCATTGAATTTGGCCCAGGCCCAGGCACTGGGCAGCTGGTATTTGGAGGTCACCATCAGACCCCAGTCTGTACTACAGGGAAGAGAGGTGGAAGCACAGCCACAACCTTTGCTATGGTTGAGCTGCAAAAGGGTGAGAGAGTGTGGTTTGAGTTAACTCAGGGATCAATAACAAAGAGAAGCCCACCAGGCACTGCGTTTGGGGGCTTCCTGATGTTCAAGACCTGAACCCTGGACATGGCTGTCATCAGACATCAGGGACCTGCTTGCTCTTCTCTTGGCCTGGGGCTCCACCTGGCAATGGTCTGGAGACTATCCAGTTGGCCTAGCTCTTCTCTGGAAACACTCCACAAAAGAGCACATGATATCTAGTTCTGTGGTTCTCTCTAGATGCACTGGTTTGGGGTATTCCTCAGTGAGGAAGAGGAGAGAGAATGCTTCTCTCTGGGCAGAGCCTGGTCCTGGAAATGTGAACCTTGGCTCCAGTTGCCTTCTGAGATAGCTTGGACCCTGGTTCTTGGCCACACCCTGAATTCTACAGATTTCTTTAGTATTTTGCTCTTTCTGTTGCTGGGAACTTTCATACACTTTAAACTTCTCTTCTGCTTCCTCTTCTCCCTAATACATGCTAGAAAGTCATTTTTTTCCCCCAGAAGGAATGTCAAAACTGGAGGTGATGAGATGGATATACCTCAGTGGTAGAATGCTTGCCTAGCATACATGAGGACCTGGGTACAGTCCTCAGAATTGCAAAACAAAACAACAAAACACAAACAAAAAAGCAGAGGTGACATTTTTAGCTAAAATCGAAACCGATCTCCAGCTATTACAGGACAAGATAAAACCAACCCTTTTCCTCTCTATCAATTAGAAATGGAGCAAAGTCCTGTTGAGTTAATCAAGGGCAACAAAATCAGCATCTTTGGCTTCAGTAATTCCTCGTCTTCATCTGTACCTATAATTTTAATTTCATATCCTTTTCTCCTAGACTTATTCAGGGTAAAGGCCATGACATGCCAAACAGGAACTAAAATGTGTGTAGCCTTCACTGTTTTTACTTCATCCAGTATCTTATGACTGTCCTACTTCCTAGCATCTCTAACCAGGAAGGGTGTTGAGGGAGGAAGTGAAGGAATAAAATCTCCCTCGATAATGATCAACTTTGGAATAAAGTGATGCCCTTCAAATCTCTGCTTCATTTACTTCTGGAGAACAAAATAATTTGGCAAAGTACGTGGAAATATGGGACAAAATGAAACTGTTTGGGATAAATGTGATTTTCATTATTCTAGGCCATGTTTGACTTCAACAATTTCAGTTAATTTTACATAAAATAGACAATGGCTTCCACACTGGGCCATGACATTGATACCAGACAGTACAGCAAAGAATAGCAATTATTTCTGCAATATAAGTATGTGGTTTTCAAAGTTTTTCAGATCCTAGAGGAAACAGCCTTGATAAAGCAGACATCAGTTGTCGGAAAATAAAGTGGAATTTTGGGGGATAATATTCAATATTTGTTCAATGTACTTTTTACAAGAAAATCAGATTGGACTGGGTAATGAGTTGGTGGTTGTGTTAACAAGGTTTCTAGTATGCCTTGTAATTTTCTTGGAATCATTCATTTAAATCTTTCCTCTGAATTTACTTGCCAGAAAGCTTTGTGCACTCAATTGCTAAAAATCAATGTTAAAACGGACAATTTTCCAGGCTATTCTGCCACTGATGGTTTGATTGTGGGGTAAATCACAACTCTCCGAAACTTTGTCCATCCATAGTGTGAAGTGGGTAATCTGATGGCTCTGTCATTAAATATGAGAGACCTTGACCTTGACCACAGGTTGAATCTTGCTCACCCCTAGTGCAGCTCTCAGTTGCCAATGCCGTTCTTGAACCTGGGTATATGTAGTTGGCCCATGGCAGGTCCAAGTTTATAGTCCCTGCAGGATGTCACTCCTGCTGCCAGCCGGACCAACCCGCCTTGAATCTTCTTGCTGCTCTTGAGCAGGCCCTGCTGATGATAAAACTGAAATATTAGGGCAGTGTGGTCTTATCCTTTAAGACTTCCATTTGAAACTTATTGCACATAATAAGCAGAGTGAATTAGTCCCCTCCATAAAGGGTACCTGTCCTCCAACCTTCACAGGATCAGTGCTCTTCAACAGGAAGGTTGTCAATAAAAGCTAAACTGGCTAACTCGGCCAGCAGCATTGTATCGGGCACTCCAACATTTTTAGAATAACTACAGGAATCATGGTTCTTTTAGCTAGGGTGCCTTCTATACCACAAAACATATGATTGCACATCACAAAACCTTAAGTACACATTTTCTGTTTACACAGTTCTATGATTAGAACCCTAGGTCAGCAAGAATTCTAAACTTCCTCTGAGATTTCTTACCTCTGCTGAGGTAACTAACTTTGGGTAGAGATTTTCTCAGTGCCCTTCCAGGGAGACTAGGCTAGTGTTAAAAACTCCTTACTTGAGGCCCTAGAACAACACAAGGGTCAAACACACAGTAGAACTTCCTCAAACCCAGAGCAGGAGGAAATCATAAAAATATCCAAAAAAATATTGGAAAGCAAGAAAAGGTACCATAAGCACATAAAGACATTTTAGTAATTCTTTCTTTCTCTCTCCTTCCTTCCTTCCTTCCTTCCTCCCTCCCTTTCTTTCTGGTGGCAGGGGGGTGGGGGGTACCAGGAATTGAACTCAAGGGACACTCAACCACAGAGGCACATCCACAGCCCTATTTTGTATTTTATTTAGAGACAGGGTCTCACTGAGTTGCTTAGCACATTGCTGTTGCTGAGGCTCAACTTGAGATCCTCCTGTCTCCCAAGTCACTGGGATTACAGGTGTGCACCACGGCACTGGGCCATTTTAGTATTTCTGAAAAAAAGAAGAAAAAAATAAACAGAAAGGATCAGACAGAAAATCCCAAACATTTGAGATTGATGGAGAGATGGGAATGATTTCAGGAGAATCCTAAATTCAAATAGCCCCTGTACACTTAGGATCATGGGGCATAACAAGAGCCACATGGCCAGTCCTGAGCCCAGAAAAGGGCAACTGCTGACCCTCTAGAGGCAGGGAGATGCTGCTGCCCCAGACAAGTGCGACCACAGTGGAGTCAGGACCTGTAGGGGTCAATGCAGAATGTGTCTCCCAACACCAACATGTCATATTAAAATAACTTCTGTCCTTGTTTTATTTCAGGAACACTGTAAGAAGGATACAGTCTATGAGAAGTGTGTTTTAGGCTGGGGGTATACTTAGTGCTGTAGTACTTGCCTAACACACACAAGGCCCTGGGTTCCATCCCCAGCACCACCCACACGCGCACACACAAAAAAGATTTTCTTATGGTTTAGATTTGGAATGTCTCCCAAAAGGAAATGATTTGAAAACATGGCTCCCAATGTAGCAAGGTTTTAGAAAATGATAACAAGAGCTATGATCTCATCAGTGGATTAATCTATTTGCTGGATTAACAATTTGAAGGAACTACAGTGTGGTAACTGTAGGCAGGTCGGGCATGGCTGAAGGAAGTAGGTCACTGGGGCATGCCCTTGGGGACTATACCTGTCCCTGGCTCCTTCCTGCTCTTTCTGCTTCCCAGTTGCCAAGAACTGAGCAGCTTTCCTCCACTATGCCCTTTCACCATGATGTTCTGCCTTGTCTCAGGCCTAGAGCAATGGAGCTGGTTGACCATAGACTGAAACTCTGAAACTGAATAGGAGAGGAGAGGTAATGGGCCCCAATTACATTTTTTCCCCCAAATGTAAAGACTGCTCCATGAAAATAATCTGTATAAATACTCTAACCATGCCTTTGTCCCAGAGAAGTGGAAAAACAGAAGCTGGGAGGCTGGGGTTGTGGCTCAGTAGTAAAGCACCTGCCTAGCACATGTGAGGCATTAGGTTCAATCCTCAGCACCACATAAAATAAACGAATAAAGTAAAAAAAAAAAAAAAAAAAAAATCCCATAAATCCAAAAAACAAAAGTTGGGGCAGACCTGAATGGAGGTTATAGGACAAGTTCAAACTCAAGGGCTAAAACAGCACAATTAGGTCACAGGCCAGACCAATATCATTGGTAGTTTTCCAAGACCTGATTATTATCTATGCATATATTGATCAGTGCCCTCATCCAGTAGCTATATAAGCCCTTAGATTAGTACATTTAAATAATAAAATTAGTACATTTTAATAATATCAGGTCCCCTCTTACCCTGAAAGAGTTCTCTCTTCCTTCATAGTTGAATAAATTCTACTCCTTTCACTCTTGCCTTCCATATTGTCTGTGGATTTCATTCTTTGAATTTGTGAGACCAGTACCCAGAGAGAAATTGGCAGTGAGCTGCTGGAGCCTGCTGCAACACTGGAGGGAACAGCGCACCATTAAGAGCTGTAACATGCCACTTGATAGTAGCGGAAAGAGTCTGGCTTTGCCGGCTGAGACTCAGGTATCCCTGCTGTGATTAGCTGCTAACACTAAAATGGGCTTTCTCAGCTACAGTGGCCTACAGCTTACACACATCCCACCCACCAGCAGAAGCAGAGAATAGAGTTTCATCTCAAACTCCAGTTTCAAAACCGGAAGCTCAAAATAACCTTTTTCTCCTCTAAGTTGTTCGTGTCAGGTATTTTGTTTTGCAAAGATGAAAAGTTGACTAACAGGTTTTATAAGGTCTCCTCTCCTCTCACACTTTGAAGTTTCTCTCTACTCTTCAATGTCAAAAACACAAACATTTGCTGGGAGTGGTGGCACACATCTATAATCCCAGAGACTTGGGAGGCTGAGGCAGGAGGATCACAAGTTCCAGGCCAGCTTCAGCAACTTAGCTGTCTCAAAAAATAAAAAGGGCTGGAGATGTAGCTCAAGGTCAAAACACCCCTGGGTTTAATCTCCAGAATCAAACCACACAAAACCAAACATAAAAACTCTGCCCCCAGTTCTAGCTGAGCCTGGTTTTCATCCCTCTCCACTGAGAAAGATCAAAATTTGTCTTGACACTGATAGAACTCTCCAGGGTTGGAGGTAAATAGAGTAGGGAAAGCTGTCTTCTTCTGAGCAGGAGAGAGAGGAAAGAATTGCTTTTTATTTTTGCTACAACAAATAGCTATTGTCCCATTACCTCAACACATACACACACACAAATAAAACCAAAAAACCAGGGAGCCAAGGCACACAGAAGGGAGGCAAGCAGAGATTCACTAATACGAAGATGAGCAACTATCCCCAAATGGCAAACATTTGTGGAAAACTAGTGTCATGAACAAGAAGATCCCAGATTTGACAAATTGAAGTTTTGGGGACATATATATTTCTAGAAACAACAGATGAAATATTTTTTTTTTCATAGTGCTGGTATGGCAAGGGTCTTGTGCATACTAGGCAAGTGCTCTACAACTGAATCCCACCCCAGCCCCAGGAAACTGGGAATTTAAACCTGGATTACTGTTACTCAGAGCCTGGTTCTAAACACCATCCTGCATAGACAGAACCAGAATGCTGGTACAAGGAAAGTATCAGAGGAGTCTGGAAGCTCTCAATGTGCCAAAAGTAAGATGTATTCAAGAAATGATGGGCATATGTTAATAGGACTCAGGAGCCACCTAGATGAAATGCTTGTAGCCAAGCGTGGGTCAATTTAAACATCAAAACCAATACTGACCTAGTAGGCCCATTAGAGTATCAATGAAATATGTAAATATAATAACGGGCGGGGGGGGGGCCTGGGATTATGGCGCAGTGGTAGCGTGCTCGCCTAGCACACATAAGGCACTGGGTTCGATCCTCAGCACCACATAAAAATAAAATAAAGATATTCTGTCACCTACAACTAAAAAATAAACATTTAAAAAAAAATAACGGCATTAGAAAATCACCACTTTGTAACCACTGATTGACACAAGAATCATCAATGAATGCTAACATAGTTTCGAAGTCTCAACTTCCTCATTACAAAGGTAAAATTTCAACTTTACAGAAATAAAGTAGCACCTTAAACAAGTGTTTGGCACCAGCATCATCAGCAATGAGACCCACTGATGCCATAGTCTCCCGATGGAATGCAGTGGCCTTGACTCTCTAAATTATCAGTACCTGTTTCATACTGAAGGAGAACGGGAGATCCGAAAGCTAAAAATGCATGCTCTCAGAGAGCAGACAGAATAACCAGCAAAACCTGAATAAGTTCTACATTTTATGATATTGTTGATCAGTGTTATGGAGTCAATGCTAACTTTCCTAATTTTGCTATATATAATTAAGTAATAGAATATCCATGGGGTATTTAGAAACAAAGGGACATGAGCTCCTTGCCTTACTCAAAATAGTTCTGGAAAAAATGTGTATATGTACATATGAGTATACAAACATTGTAAGATGGGCCTTTGTGATTTCCTCACAGCATACAGAATGACAAGGCGATTGTGGCAAATGTTACTTTATGAATTTGGGTGAAGGACAAATGGGTTTTCTTCATAAGATGTTCGCAACTCTTCTGAAGTTTGAAATTGTTTCAAAATAAAAATTAGAAGCCTGGTGTGGTGGCAAATAACCTTAATCCCAGCTACTCTGAGGGGTTTAGGCAGGAGGATCACAAACTTGAAGCAAATCTGGGCAACTCACTGAGACACTGTCTCAAAACAAAAAGGACTGGGGATGGGGATGTGGCTTGGTGGTAGCATGTTTGCCTACCCATGTGCGAGATCCTGGGTTCAATCTCTAGAACTGCTAATAGCAATAATAATAAAAACAAAAGTAAAATTTGGCTATTGAAATTAAAAAGAAAGAAAAAACTCAGTAAATGAGCCAAAAAGCAGAAGGTAGGTTGGACTAAACAAGAAACATGCTAAGAAATGCAGAAGAACCATCTAGAAGACCTCATATTTCTTTTAGGGAAGTTCTAACTGGGCATGGTGGCACATACCTATGGTCTTAGCTGTTTGGGAGGCTGAGGTGGGACAATCACTTGAGCCCATGAGTTTAAGACCAGCCTGAGCAACATAGTGAGATCTGGTCTCAAAATAAATAATAAATAAAAATGCCTAATAGAAGTTCCGAAAAGATGAAGGTAAAAAGAGGGAAGAGAGTAAACAAAGCAACAATGGGAAAAAATTTCTCAAGTTTAAGGGAAGATTAAAAGGACCCAATTAATTAAAACTAAGCAATAGAATGAATATATCTAGACATGGCAAATTTAAACTTCAATACAAGAAAAAAATCCTGTTTGACTGGAAAAATAAGTTTACTACATAACTGTCATGAATTAGACATGTCAGACTTCTCACTGGCACCAAAACGGGATGCTGGGAGATCAGGGAGAAATATCTTTGGTTAGATTCTTCTCCAGTCTCACACTGGCCAAGTGTGAGGACAGAATCAAGGAATAAAAACTGCTTGGGCTGAGGTTGTGGCTCAGTGGCAGAGCGCTTGCCTCACACATGTGAGGCACTGGGTTCGATTCTCAGCACCACATAAAAATAAACAACATAAAGACACTGTGTCCATATATAACTAAAAAATATTTTTAAAACAACCTGCTTTTTAAATGTTTGACCAAAATAGTTCTCACAACAGTATTGGTCTTTGGGGCCTGACTTCTGAGTTCTTTCTTTTGAATATTTTCCAGAACTTCCATTTTAGTCATACATTGGAGCAACAGACATGCTTCAGCAAACTGACTCATCATCCTGCGTCTCAATTGCTTTTTAAAAACTGGTTCCCTGAAACTCTCCCCGACCCTGCCAAAAAGCCCACATTCTCTCTTCTCCTAGCTTGAAGATATTTTCAAACCAAATATTCTATGTTGACTTTTAGATAATGGTAACACTTTGGGAGTTCAAGTCTCCACACAAAGTTTAGGATATGAATGAGATAGGTGCAGGGACACTGGAAGACCTGGAATCACCTTGGATTTCATGGTCTAAGCACACATGGTTGACCAAGAGTGAAGGTCATTGGGCAATGTCCAGAGAGGTGATAAAATTCAGAGGAATAATAAGTAGGTCACATATATTCCATTGAAAAATGAAAATAGCAATTCCTACCCCAAAGGGCAATTCTAGACAAACATTTCCACTCCAGTCCCTACTTCTGTCCAACTATATATATTTTTTTGGTACTGGGGATTGAACTCAGGGATACTCGACCACTGACCCACATCCCCAGCCTTATTTTGTGTTTTATGTAGACAGGGTCTCACTGAGTTGCTTAGCTCCTCGCCATTGCTGAGGCTGGCTTTGAACTTGCCATTCTCCTGTCTCAGCCTCCTAAAGTGCTGGGATTACATACAGATGTGTGCCACCACGCTTGGCTCCAAAATATTTTTGTATGTACCTGTGCACTTTAACTTGCTGGGTCTCTGATACCAAGCATCAGGGTGACTTGCCTCTTTCTGCTGTTACTCTGCACAGGGTTATTGACATGCCATGACGTCAGGTGATCTCACCCACACTGGCGGCTGGACACATTCCTCAGACAGTTCTCGCCTCATCAGGCCGGAAGGCCTCAGGGCTAAAGCAAGGCTTTTTAGGAACATGCACCTTAATTAGTAAAGTCCATCAAACCACATATGGTCAATGCACTAGCATCAGCAAGTCTCCAAGTGACTCAGAGTGTCTGCTTGAAATTATCTACAAGGACTTAACACTGCTGTTTCCTAAGGTCTTCTCCATGAATACTATTAAGGAAGCCTTGGCAACAGTCTTTCTTCCAATTAAGCAACGAGTACAACAGATTATTCTGGGAAGGAAAAAAATAAATAAATGTACTGTTTTCAGGTCAGTGTCTCTATAAATGGAAAGGAAACTACCAAATATCTAAAATTCCTGGGATAAAGTCATCTTGTCACATGGCATTAGAGTGTATGCTCATTTTAAGAAACTAACACTAAATAGGGACTTGTATCAGGAATTTGTAATAAGCTATCTATCTCCAAACATGCTTTTAAGGGACATCAACCAATTCCAAATCTTTTTTTTTTTTAACCACTGAGCTACAAACCCAACCCTTTTTATATTTTGAGATAAGGGCTTGCCAAGTTGCTGAGGCTGGCCTTGAACTTGTAATTCTCCTGCCTCAGCCTCCTGAGTAGCTCTGGGAATAGCTGGAATTATAGAAGTGCGCCACCACACCTGGCCCAGTGCTTAATCGTTTTTGGTTATTTCATGAGTTCCTCAAGAAAACGCATCAGAAGGCTCACTGATGGGAAGAGTTCATACACAACAGGAAACATCCCTGGAAGGCAGCAAGCTTCAATGCAGGTAGGAGAAGACATAATTAAACTTTTTTTTTTCTTTTGGTACTGGGAATTGAATGCGGGGTAGTCTGCCACTGAGCTGCATTCTCTAGCCCTTTTTATGTTTTATTTTTACACAGGGTCTAATTGCTGAGGCTGCCCTCAAACTTGCAATCCTCCTGCCTCAGCCTCTCTAGTCACTGGGATTACAGGCATGTATCATCATAACCAGTCAGAATAAAAATTTTTAAAGGGCTGGGAGTTAGCTCAGAGGCAGGGTGCCTGGCCCTGGATTCAATCTCTAACACTATGCATACACAGCCATACCCAACAGGGGATTGACTGAAGAAATAAATTATTCCATCTAGTTAGTGGAAAATCATGCAGTCATTTCTTATAAAAAACTATTTTTAATGAGTATTTAATGGCATATTTATGAGCTTAATATTGTAGAAAAAACAAAAAGCTTGAAACATTCATATGTAAGTAGTGGTACTGTCTGGCAATAAAGTTTTGAGTAATTTTTATTTGCTTCTTTATTCTTTCCTGTTTCCCAACATTTCTGCTATGCATACATATTTTTTAATTAGAAAACAATGTTTTGCTTTTTTATAAAAGGAAAAAATCCCTTCACTAGAATAGGCTTATAATGTCTCTATACAAAGGCAGGAGTGTGCAGTCACTTATCTACCCAGATTCCACGTTGGATTTTTGGAAGTTGAAATGGGTACCCCAGGAGCCTGTATGTTCACTGCCTTATCTGTTATATAAACTCATCAGATGACTGACACACAATATGATCCAAGAGCAATATCACAAAACACATCACTAAAGTATACTAAAATAAGGTTATTTACTTAAAAATGATACATTGGACATAATCTGAATATAGAACAAAGCAATTAATGGTAAACTTAAGGCACCTTTTAAACCAGATGCTGTACAAAATACATTTAGTGTGTTACATATCAAAGATGAATCTGTATTTTTGGTGTTTTACAATTGCATAATAAAACTGCTTTTTTAAACCCTTTTTTCAATGCCTATGTACAGTTTCGCTAATTAAGCTATAATGATATTTTCATTTTATACAACATATACTACATTTTAGTTTTTAAGTAGGGAAGGACAAAGGTCACTAAAAGAGCTTAAATAATTCCATTAAAAGCAGAGTACAGAGTACAAGCTTAAATTACAATATGCTTAATTCTTTGCAAAAGCCATATTAATGTATCTTCTGTATGGGACAATCCTTCCACATGAATTCTATATGCTGCTGCTCTAGATTTAATTTGGTTCTTATGAACATGTTTCCTCTCTGCAGTTTCCACTGTGACTCTCCTAACAATACTGAGGCAAGAAGATGAATTCTACACTGCTACTTTAACATCTGACCCAAGTCAATAATAATATTACTACTTTTAAACAATAAAAGGACTATAACAATTTCTTTTATAAATCAATATTTCTGCTGTTGAAATTATATGTTTAAAACATTTCAAAACAATATACATTTAAAGAAATGTGTTTTAATTACTCAATATTAAACATGACCTTGGGACAACTCAGAAATGCATGTGCCTTTAAAAACTGTATTTTTGTTCTAAAGAAAAAAAAGCATCTAAAAAAAGTATTGGATATTTGTTAAGAGTGAATAAATAAAAACCTGGCACATTCTAGGAAAACATTTTACAAAAAGGAAAGGTCACTTCCTAAAATTAGAAGCACTTCTGGACACTGGAAAGGCAATATAACATGTTGATTAAAATTTCTTTTGTGCAAATAATTCCAGAGAAATCAGATTTAAATTTTATATTTCAGAAACTTATTCAATAAGAAAGCACAGTAAGGGCTGGGGATGTAGCTCAGTGGTAGAGCACTTGCCTAGCACATAAAAGGCCTTGGGTTTGATCTCCAGTGCTGCCAAAAAAGGAAGTTTAGAATAAACAAACTGAAGCAATTTTTTTTGGTGGTGATGGGGGCGGGCACTGTATTGGGGATTTAATCCAAGGCCTCACACATGCTAAATGCTAAGCAAGTGCTCTATCACTGAGCCATGACCCGCAATCCTGAAGCAATCTTAATATGCCTTTAATCTTGAAGGTATTCAAGTGGCATTAAAGAGAATTCACAGAAGAATTTTCTTTGAGGGCTAACTTTTGCTGTTTATATTTATATTCTGGTAGTTCCTATTTTTAAAGGTTTTTTTTTGTTTTTTTTTTTTTTAATTATTTAAAGGGATAACTGTCTGAAGCCACATGTTTTTTAAATGCTAAATTATAAGTGAGGCCAAACAATGGATTCCAGCATTTTACAAATTATTAACTATGGTACTATATAATACTTCTTACTGGTCTTTAAATATTTCATTTACCGCATGAACTTCAAATTTGAAAGGGAGAAAGAAGAAAAAAGTTTCATGCAATGTTTTTAGATTTTAGGATTACAAATATGGCAACGGTTGCTTTTGGGGGGGGGGGGATCGAGGATTGAACTCAGGGGCACTCAACCACTGAGCCACATCCCCACCCCTATTCTGCATTTTATGTAGAGACAGGGTCTCATTGAGTTGCTTAGTGCCTCGCTGTTACTGAGGCTGGCTTTGAACTCATGATCCTCCTGCCTCAACCTCCTGAGCCATTGGGATTACAGGCATGCACCACCAGGCCCAGCTAGTATTTGCTTTTTAAAGAACATGTTATATAAGAAAATGTTTTAAAACATGTTTCTAAGGTTAATTATTGATGTCACTTTTACTAGATCAAGTTAGTTTTAAAATAATATTTACAGTGGTCTCATACACAGTCACTTTTTGGCTACGTCCACTTTTTTTGTTTTTTGTTTTTGGTACTGTGATTGAAATCAGGGGTGTTTAACCACTGAGCCATGTCTCCAATCCTTTCTATTTTGAGACAGGGCCTCACTAAGTTTGCTTAGGACCTCGCTAAGTGGTGAGCTTAAGGCTGACTTTAAGCCTGCAATCCCCTTGCCTCGGCCTCTGGAGTCACTGGGATTATAGGCATGCCCTACCATGCCCAGCTACACACACCATTTTAAAATAATTTCTAAGAATGTTTTTAAATATTCATTTCTAAGAATGAAGTTTGCCTTTCTTTACATATTCTCTTCATTAAGATGCTAAATAATTTTTTAAAAAATATTTTAGTTGTAGATGGACATAATATCTTTATTTATTTTTATTTTTATGTGGTGCCGAGGATCGAACCCAGTGCCTCACACATGCAAGGCAAGCGCTTTACCACTATGCTACAATCCCAGCCCCTAGATGCTAAATAATTTTTAAGATTGAGTTTATCAAGGCAAAAATAAATCATGGTTAACTTAAGACTATGTAAATTAGGTTTCTCTTAAGTGTTTTCCAATCACATAGTAATTCTGATTAAAATACCTGTATTTCTCAGGATACAGAAGTTTTTTCAAAACTTTCTGAAAAAGCAAGTTTTGGGGTAATATCAATATGCAAATTTATTTCTTAATGAACCTTCAAACTTTTTGTTAGATGAAATTTATCCATCTCATGTATATAGACAATATGATAATTTTAGCTTTAAATGATAGTCAAGTTTTTGGTGACAGGTAGGCACATGCTCTGGTTTCTCCCATTTAAACTTTTTTTCTTCCTTCTAAAAATTTTTTAAAAGTTTGAATCTTTTCACCATGTTGTGACACAATCACATTATTTCATATTGTATTCAAAGAAATTCGTTTTACTTGATGCTTGCATGAGTTGGTTGTTTAGGAGATTAATATTTAAAAGGTATTATAGAAACACAATAAGTAAATCAGTATTCCTTGAGATAACAAAGCCTCTATAAAATATCTATCATTTTATTTAATAACAGCTATACAGTGTATATGTGGGTACTAAATACTCAGTTTTTGCCTTACTCTTCATTGTCTTCACAAATTTGGGACTAGAAACTGTAAAACCAAATATATCAAATGATTATATCTATGTCAAAACATATTTAATAATCATCGATATATTTATGTCAGCACTGACCTATAAATTTCTAATTATAGCATCCTTTTATAAAGGGAAACTCAGATGGTATTATCTTAATAAAGTTTTGCTTGAAGTTAATGAAATCCAGGATTTGATATATTACTTTGGATGCATTAATTCTGAAAAAACTCAAATGAAGTTGTATGTTAGAACATTTTTTGCTTTAAGGATAGGATGTGAGGTACATGTGAGCTGGTTTCTGTAGTGTGAATGTATGTACATATATAAAATATGGTTGTAAAAGAGCGGGTGTTTTGCAAATAAAGCACATTACACACAAAATATAAATAACTTCCCTTTTAAAAGTTACTGAGAATAAAGAATACAGAATATGATTATAGGCACTTACATTGCTATCAAATGCAGTAATTCACTTCAATAAGAAGTGTTTATAAGCACAGTTCATGGCATTGGAAGCTACAACTTTGGATAGAATGCTTCTCATGTCAAAATAATTACCAAAAAAAAAAAAAAAAAAGGTGGTAGAAGGAAAATAGTCCAAATTTACAAACACTTTAAACTTCTTTTGGCTTTTATAGCAACTATTATGGTAAAAGATATAGTTGGCGGGAAGCTACCTTAATTGCAAGGTAAATGGCTTTTATGAGATTGGCAAATCTTGGTCAGATATTGCATTTTTAAAGCACAAAACCACCAGCCACCAACATCTTCCTGTGCATTCATAAATTATTTTCTTCTAATTCAAATGGCAGCAGAGAAATATTAGTGTATGTGTGCACACACACACCATCCTCCAGGAAAGCATGATGCACTATCATGAACTAAGCAGAATTCCAAAGAGATCATAATCTATAGGCTGTTTTACAAAGGTAGGGTACAAACAAATTGAATTTTCTCAGGTAGAAGGCAAAAGTGTGTATTTCTCCATCTCTGCTGAACTCATTTAGCTTCTTAAGGCTTTCACAGAAAGCACCATTTTATAAACAGGCAATTCAGTACCCACAGTTTGACTGGAGACTTATTCATCAGGACTGAAGTTTTGATGCAGTTCATAAAAACCCAATAAAAAAAAAAGCATCAAAAACCACATTTAAAATAAAGCTGTCCATATGTAAAGAATGAAGTGTTTAGAAGTTTCCAGCTTGTAGTCTACAAGAGTACTGAAAGGTTTAATATTAGCAGCCTGTGAATGTGAGTGAGGAAAGAGTCTGAGAACCAAGTCAACATCCTTATTCCATGTTAATTCCACCTGTTCGCTGGGGGAACATAGTTCTTGCAGTCAACAATTTCTCCTCAGAATGGTTTAACTGTCAAATCTTTACATCTTGGGATTCCACCATCTTGGCAAGTGTCTTCTTGATTCTCAATGCTGTAAGTCTGGAGGCTGGATTGTGGGCCCAGCATTCTGACATCAGCTTCAAAACTGCTCGCAGACACTGAAAAGTAAAGACCACGTAGTGATCAGAAATCATCTTTGGGAACATTCACTGACACCTTCTTCGGGGGTGAGCTCCACTTACTTCATCACTGTTCCATCGGTTAGACACAATTGGCCGCAAACGTTTAACACACACAACTTCACGCATATCTTCGTAGGATGGATCACTGGGTACCATGTTGTAATATGGCAACTGGTACTCCTCTACTATCCCTGTTGGGAGAGAAAACACAGTGGCCATAAAAATGGTGGCAAACAAAATACATCAATTTATGCAGCCTTTCTCACTGAGCTGTGGAACTAAAACTGATTCCTACATTAAGAAGAAAAGAAATACAGACTGGAAGGTTCACTTTTAGTAGAAAATGCCTAATTTTCTCTTATTTATGTCCCATTATTTCCTCTACCTCAACTAGGAACCCCATTGTGATTGTGATAGTCTATCAACAAAGGCTATAGTAATATTCCTTAAGGGGGTAAAAAAAAGCAAAATCATTCACTTACCCTTAAAAATTGTTTTTTTTTTTGGGCACTGGAGATTGAACTCAGGGGCACTCGACCACTAAGCCACATCCCCATCCCATTTTTGTGTTTTATGTAGAGACAGGGTCTCACTGAGTTGCTTAGCACCTCGACGTTGCTGAGGCTGGCTTTGAACTTGCAATTCTCTTGTCTCAGCCTCCCAAAGTGCTGGGATTACAGGCTTGCGCCACCACACCCGGCTTACCCTTACAAATTTTAATCTCAATATAAGTATCTTCTGCTTACCCAACTCCTCCTACTAGTGAATGCAGTTTTTATTATTATTATTATTTAGCAGGAGAAAGACTCACCATAATGTACAAAGAGTAAAAGGCAGCAAGCCTGAGACTGCTCTCCCTAGAAAGGCCCAACTACAAGGTTGGCCCTTGGCTACTATCTGGGAACCTGAATGATAAACAGTTCCCTGTGAAGATGGAAACATTGCTAAAATGACATGTGTCTCCCTGTTCCCATATGGTTTGTATAAACAATATAGTGTGTGCTAAACACCTGCATTCAGACTTCTGGGAGTCTGGAATTGGTACCTGCCAGGTAAAAGATCCTCTTATGACCAGAATCCAATAAAATCTATTGGTGCTGAGTGTCTAGCGAGCCTCTCTGGATATTTTTTCAAACACATCACAATTTGCTGTCCATTAGGAGAGAACTTTTGGAAGTCTTGACTGTTTTTCTCAGAATTTTGCCTGAGGCACATTCTCCCTTTGCTGATTTTGATTCGTATCCTTTCAGTGTAATCGATCTGAGCAATGAGGACAATTACATGTTTTAGTCCTATGGATCCTTCCACAGGAAATGTGAGTGAGTGGTCCTGGGAACTCCTGACATTATGTAAGAAGTTACAATTACATAACTGGAGCTTTTAATTTAAAAAAAAAATCAAATAATCAGAAACACACTGCTCAAACTCTTACCTCCTGTGATACAACGACGAGCCATTTCCCAAATGATCAGGCCAAAGCTATAGATATCAGCCATTATGTAGGGCTGAAAATGGTTTTTATTCAGGCTTTCATCTAGCACTTCTGGAGCCATATAACGCTTGGTTCCCACCCTGGTATTCAAGGGTACATCAACTTCATTTGTATCACTGCAACAGGAGAAAGACAACAGCTAGGTTGAGAGTCAAGAACAAAATTGCTTATGTTTTTGTTATATTTTTATAAGGGTTTCTATGTCTAAAATAAATATGTATACATACATATATATACATATATGTACATATGTATATATGTGTGTATGTGTATGTATTTTTATATATATATTTATTTATTCATTTCCTTATCAGAAATCCTTGGGACTAGAAATGAAACTTAGCATCTTTAGATTTTAGAAAAGTAATATGCCCTATAAATATATGTTACTTATTACAGCAGGGTGTGCAGTACTCTTAACCTCATTACCATGTCTGCAGTGAAACACTAAGTCTGACTATTCTCACTAAACTGAATGAAGGCCAAAAATAACCTTATATCAAATTCAGGTCAGGTTTTGTCACCAAATCAGTTTGGTGCCTCTCTAAGAAAGAGAACAACACTGAATATAAGAAAAAGTGGTAGATAATTATATTACAAAGAAGTAAATATGAGAATAAGTCATCTGCTTTTGCCACTCTCACATAGTAAGCTGAGCATTCAAGACACAGGATTACATTGGTTCAATGAAATTAGTTTTGTTGTAAGTAATGTCTACACAAACATACTGACAATCAGTAATAAATGCTTTGTTAGTTTTTAATTGAGATTAAATTTTAAAGTTGCAGATATGAATGCTTTGTTGTTTATGCCCTTAGGTCTAGCAGGTTCTAGAAATTATTCTCAAGCAGAAACAAATATGACATGTTATATTTTCTTATGTATAACTGGACAAATATTTAAGCCAACAAACACTACATCAATTTAGAACACTACAACATCCAGGGAAGATGATTTAGATGGTTCTTATAGTTGTTTCATCAACTACTACTTTCATTTACGGCCTGATATGAATTCTGAAATGTGAAACAACTGCTGTATTCTAGACTTACAACATTAAAATGGCTTCAATGATTTTCTAAAAATTTTATAACAATCTTAATGTCCCTTAGTTGATCAAAGAAAAATGAACATAAGTACATCCATATTACTGAACACTATGAATTTGTCAAAAGGAATGAGGTAAATATAAACTGAAATAGAAAGATGCCTATTACAATAAAAAGCAGGAAGTCAAGAATTATATATAGTAGGGGCTGGGATTGTAGCTCAGCGGTAGAGCGCTTGCCTTGCATGCATGAGGCCCTGGGTTAGATCCTCAGCACCACATACAAGGCAATAAAATAAAGACGTTGTGTCCATCTACAATTTAAAAAAAATATTAAAAAAAAAAAAGAATTATATATAGTATAATTTTTACAAAAAGATTAACCAAAATCTTAAAGTATATATTTATAGAACTATTTAATGAACACTTACACATTTTTAGAATTCCAAAGTACTGAATACAAACAAGCAGGTACTTTTTGGGAATTAAAATAATTTCGAAACAGTAGAGCAAGGAACCATCTACCTGTTGAATTTAACAGCAAGGCCCAGATCAGCAATGCAGCAACTTCCATTTTTCTTGATGAGGATGTTTTTGCTCTTTAGGTCTCGATGAGCAATTGCAGGCTTTCCTTGGGTGCCATAAATTTCTGTGTGGAGATGGCACAGACCACAGGCAGCTGAATAAGCCAATTTGAGCAGGGCTCTGGTGTCTAGCGTAGCACATTTCAGGAAGTCATAGAGAGATCCGTTTTCATGGTAATCAGTAATTAAATAGAGTTGAGTCCAGGAACCTGTGCCTTTAATGTCTGCTGCTATAAAACCTGTCCAATTAGTGAATTTAAAAATGTAGTTATCATCAGAGAAGGCTGGGAGGAGTCATGAATCATCACTCAGTATGCTGAGAATAACTTACATTTTCATGTAATACTTTGATTTGCCTGGCAAAAGTTCTTGACTGTATTACCAAAAATTTTATTTCTATCATTTATACATGTAAGTACACTTCTGCAATAAATTTACAATAATCCTAACAATAATCACAAAAGTAATAGTAATATGAGCAGGGAAAAAATCATGTATTATTTAATAACCTACAGTATGTTATCAATCTACATGATTCTCTAGTGGAAAAGGCTCTCAATTTCAAATTGAAAAGTAGACACTTTAAGTTGGGTGCGGTGGCACAAGCCTGTAATCCCAGCACTTAGGGAGGTTGAGACAGGAGAATCGCCAGTTCTAAACCAGCCTCAGCAAGGGCGAGGTGCTAAGCAACTCAGTGAGACCGTGTCTCTACATAAAACACAAAATAGGGCTGGGGGTGTGGCTCAGTGGTCAAGTGCTCCTGAGTTCAATCCCCGGTACAAAAAAAAAAAAAAGTAAAGTAAAGTAGACACTTTAATAAAGTGTATGTTTAACCAAAAGTTAGCACCTAACTAAGTCAACTCACTCAACTTGCCCATCAATGCCTCATCCCTTATGTTTTCTCAGTCTGGCTCACTGACAATGGATCCACAGTACTGGCCACTTTATCTTGTCCTTTCTCTTTCTCTCTCCCTTAAGGTTGGTGAGTGCTCTTCTGAGTTGAGTAGGGTTGCCCCCAAATTTATGTCCACCTAGAATCTATCAGTATGACCTATTTGGAAATAGTATCTTTGTAGATGGAATCAAGTTAAAATGGAGCCCATACAAGATTAGGTGGGCTCTAATTCATTGACTGGTATTCTATAAGATGGAAATGCAGACACAGGCATACAAAGATGATGACCATGTTATGACAGAAATAGAGGCTGGAGCACTGTCTATAAGGCAAGGAATAGAAGATTGCTGGCAACCACCTATAGATGGGAAGGAGCAAAAGAGTATCTTCCCACAGAACCTTCAGAGGGAGAATGGCCCTGGCAACAACTGATTTTAAACTTCTAGCTTCCAAGAAAATAAAATTTTGTTGTTTTACATCACCCAATTCATGGCAATTTGTTACAGCAGCAATAGGAAAAGAATATAAGTGCTTGTTATATGCTTGACAATGTGCTACTCACTCTTGTCGAGTAAAGAAAAAAAGAAAACTCAGGAACACTAGATATAGGTAAGCACTCTACTCACTCTAGATCATACCTAAATTATTTTGCTACTTTATACATGAGGTAGGAAGAGGACAGTACTAAGCACAGAACATAAAATGAAGCTGCATTTTAGGTTGTTGAGCTTATAAAAAGTAAAAGGAAGAAACAGTTCAAATTACCCAAGAAAACTGTTTATCTAATAAAAGACTTGGTTTATAAAAATAAGTCCAGGGCTGGGATTGTAGCTCAGCGGTAGAGCGCTTGCCTCGCATGTGTGAGGCCCTGGGTTCGATCCTCAGCACCACATACAAGGCAATAAAATAAAGACATTGTGTCCATCTACAATTAAAAAAATATTAAAAAAAAAAATAAGTCCAATAAACTAGCATTACTGTCCACCTGAAACTCACTGCTATTTATTCTGTTGGGAAGTACACAAAGTGCATGGTTGGGACTGACGTACTTAAACTGTGTATTCTACTGGGCTTCCTTTAGCCAAATGCACATACCATATGGCAGGTTTCTACCTGTACCCCACTACCCTTCTCAGAATGTGGAACAGACTAAAATCAAATGGTACCCACCAAGTATATTTTCATGGCGCATTAGCACAGTTTGGTAGATTTCCGTTTCTCGAAACCAGCTAGCTTCTTCAGTGGTAAAAAACACTTTAACTGCCACTTTTTCACCACGCCATTTACCCATCCACACTTCTCCATATCGGCCTTTACCAACTTGCCGAACCATCTGAATCTGTTTAGCAATAGTTCGCTGAACCTACACAGAAAAAAGTAAAAAGGTTTTGAGTTCTTGAAAATTACCTAGTAAGACTGATAAAGGGATAAGACACTATCAAAAAGCCTGGTATATCCAATCAACCAATTCCAATGTTAAAACTTACACTGTATTTAAAAAAAGAAACACTATATAATGTATTCTGAAATCATTAACAGGTTAGTCAATGGGACAATTGTTGCCAGAAGTGGTCACCCTTGAGTAGTCACTTTCCTTAAAGACTCAGGCTTTGGCTATGTGACTTGCTTTGGGCAACAGAACAGCAAATGTGCTGTAAGCAAAGGCTTGATAAATGTTTGCATATAGGGGCTTGTCCTTTCTAGCTGTTTTGGAAGCCCTGTTTACAACAGATAGTATCATGTGAACTGCCAGCCTTATGCATGGCTATACCAACCAGCTCTAGCCAATCAAGTCTAGAAAACAAACTACCCTGCAGAACCACAGAATTTGAGAAATAATAAATGTTGGTGGTTTTAAGCCACTAAGTTTTGTGGTAGTTCATTATGTAGCAAAATTGAATAAATCTCTTCACCTTGGTCTCTACGGTGCTCTATTGTCTGGCCCAGCCCTAGTATTCACTATGAACACTCATCTGCACTCCTTTTATTTGCCTTATTTCAACTTTTAGAATTTTCTCGTTTATTCCTGTCTCAAGCTCTTGCTGCATATCCAGTTCCCTTAGAGTGCTGTCTAGCTTTAACAACTTTACAGCACATGCATACTTCTCAGTTACTGTGCTTATCACAATCACAATCTTATTCACTGAATTATATTCCCTGCTCACAGAATATAGGTATTTATTTGGGATGATATCTGAAGTATAATAAGTACTTTACCTTTCATTTTCAGAAGTATTAGTGATTATTTTAAATTCAAAAGAATACTATGTTCCAGGTTAGAAGTACACCTAAAATGAGCTAGGACTAAAGTTTGCACAAACCTAATCTGGCTTACTTTATGCATCATTTATTATAGAATCCTTTTAAAATATTTTTTAAAGTCACGATTACTGAGGTATAATTTATATACAATAAAATTCATCCCTTTTCAGAACAGTATAACAAGTTTTGACAAATGCATGCAGTCATGCAATCACCAACATCACAGTGAAGAACATTTCCATCACCTACAAAATTTCCCACTTTTTAAGTTTAATTTCTTCCCTGAGTCTCTGACACCACTGATTTGTTTTCTGTCCCTACAGTTTTACTTTTTCTAGAACATCGTATAAACAGAAACATACAATATGCAGCCTTTTGTATGTAGCTTCTTTCATTTAGCATATGTTTTTGAAACTGATCCATGTTGCTTTGTGTATTATGAGTTTGATGAGTAATATTCTATTGTATGAACTGTGCCACAATTTGTTTATGCATTTACCAGCTGATGAACTTCTGAGCTGTTTCTAATTTATGTCTGTTATGAATATAGCTGCTATGACAATTAACATTTAGGTCTTTGTGGATATGTTTTTACATTTATTTCTTGGGTAAAACAGCAGAATGACTGCTTCACTATCCAGAAGTTATATGCTTAACTTTCCAGTCAACAAATTATTTTTCAAAGTGGCTACACCGTTTTGCATTCTAATTCATGATGTATGAAATTTGCAGCTGATGTATATATCTTTGTTGGTACTTAATACCGTCAGTCTTAGCCATTATGATGAATGTGCAGTATTTCATTTTTAATCTGCACATCCCTGATGTTACAGAGCACCTTTTCATGTGCTTATTTTTTATTCTTTTATCTTCCCTGAAGCAATACCAGTTCAAATCTTTTGTTCATTAAAAAAAAACTGAGCTGGGCAAGGTGGTGCAGTGGTAATCCCAGCTTTAGGAGGCTGAGGGAAGAGGATTTCAAGTTTGACGTCAGTTGGGCAACTTAGTCAAACTCTGTCTTAAAATACAAGATCAAAAGGGCTGAGGATGGGCTGGGGTTGTAGCTCAGTGGTAAAACGCTTGCCTAGCACATGTGAGGCACTGGGTTTGATCCTCAGCACCACATAAAAATAAATACATAAAAATAAAGGTATTCCGTCCATCTACAACTAAAAACAGATTTTTTAAAAAGGTGGGGAGGCCCTGAGGGTGTAGTTCCATGGCAGAGTGCCCATGAGCTACATCTCCAGCACTTTTGATACTATTTTAAATGTTACATTTTAAATTTCAATTTCCAATTGTTTGTTGCTAGTGTATATAAAGTCATAATAATTATATAATGATTATTCTGCAACCCGATAAACCCACTTATTGGTTATAGTAGCTTTACAGTCCCATGTTTTTGGATCTTCTACATAAATAATCAGACTGCATATAAAGATAGTTTACTTTTCACCTTCCCAATTACAGATTCCATTATAAAAATTTTTAAACAGGGTATAAATGTATTTACTTTCAACAAATGCAATTAACCAATTAAAAACTGATCTGGGTATTTAGTGTTATTATAAGGGTGCTCTCCCATTCTCTTTCCTTTACTCTAGTAGATTTCCTTTTGCTCGTCCATCAATTTATAGTTGCTTGGTTCTTTCTACCTACACATAAAAGTTCCCTGTCGTATATTTATATATGCACATAACAAGATTTTTAAAGAATTTATTCTGCATTACCTCTCCTTACCTATCCCTTCACTCTGCCCCGCCCTTTTTACTTTTTGGCTTCAAGCTTGTGATCCCCCTGCCTCAGCCTCCTGAGTCATTGGGATTATAGGCTGATTTACAGGCATGCACCACCATGCCTAATGCTTGTATGAAACTTTAACTTACCAATAATGGTAATCCAGATCCACTACCAGAACTCTGTGACTGGTCAATAAGGTCTTTTAATGATTCTCCCACTGGAATAAATGCTTCATCCTGTTCCAAATCACGATTGTAACGACGTCTGCTTGAGATGCTCTTGCAATAATGTCTTTTAAAAAAAGAGAAGAAAACTATATATTAAAATTCTAAAACTAGGGGCCAGGGTTTTGGCTCAGTGGTAGAGTGCTTGCCTCGTACATGAGACTCACTGAGTTTGATCTTCAGAACCACACAAAAATAAATAAATAAAATAAAGGTCCTGTGTCAATCTACAACTAAAAGAAATACTCAAAAAATCCTAAAACTACAATTCTGAGCTAAGAAAAATCTCAAAAATCTCACACTGCCATCATTCTTTCAGACAGAATCGTATTCAATCAATATTATCACAGAAAAATAAATCCTGTTAAAAATATACCTAGAGAAAGGGTTTATGATGTATAGTGTTGTGTCATGTTAAAATGGAGAGATGTCCATATTATACTGACAAGTGGGGGAAAAAAAAACTACATATAAAGGGTCATTACACCTGCAAAAAATTTTAAACTATATATTTTTATGTTGAGATAGGATCTCCGTAAGTTGCTGAGATTATAGGCCTGGACCACCATGCCCAGCTTAAATCTTTTGATACCCATGTGTACAATTTTCTCTCATTCTGTGACTGTCATGACATTCCATTTATGGTGTTTTTTTGTTTGTTTTGTTTTTTTAATATATTTTTTAAGCTGGATGTGGTGGTGCACGCCAGTAATCCCAGCACATTGGGAGGCTGAGACAGGAAAATTGTGAATTCAAAGCCAGCCTCAGCAACGGAGAGGTGCTAAACAACTCAGTGACACCTTGTCTCTAATAAAACACAAAATAGGGCTGGGGACGTAGTTCAGTGGTCAAGTACCCCTGAGTTTGACCCGGTACCTAAATAAATAATTTTTTAGTTGTAGATGGGCACAGTATCTTTATTTTATTTATTTTTATGTGGTGCTGAGCATTGAATCCAGTGCCTCATGTGTGCTATGCGAGCACTCTATTACTGAACCACAACCCCAGCCCCACTTATGGTGTTTTTATGTCAGTTTTAAATTTTAATGTAGTCAAATTAACCAACCAACTTTCTCTTTTTTGAGATGTGATTTTGTGTCTTAAAATAACCTTCCCAGACGTAATGTCATAAATCATCCCCCAAGGCTTTAAAATTCTAATTTTCTCATTAAGTTCTTTAATCCATTTGGAATTTATAATTAGGAACAAATCAAGTTAGGTTTATATTCTGTATGGACCGTCCAATTTATTTAACAATTTTTATTATTTTCATTTTAAAAACTATATAGGTAATCAACTCAAATGGATTGAAGTGCAAAAGGCATATAAAGATGTATAGTGAAAAATCTTCCCCCTCACTCCTATCTCTTAGTCATCAAGTTCACTTTCCTGGAAGCAAACTATTTCTCGTTTCCTGTGTAACCTAAAGACCACTTATTCTGTTTAGGTTTACATGATAGCAGAGTGCATTTTGACTCACTGTACACAGATGGAACATAACTTTTCATTTTTCTGGTTGTATGTGATGTAGAATCACATCATACATGCGGTCATACATAAAGCATGTCCATCAAATTCCACCATCTTTACTGTCCCCCTGCCCCCTCCCCCCACCTACCCTGTGACCAAAGTTCCTCCATTCTTCCCGTGTCCTCCCCCACATTGTGGATCAGCATCCACTTATCAAAGAAAACATTCGGCATTTGGTTTTTTGAGATTGGTTTACTTCACTTAGCATGATACTCCAACTCCATCCATTTACCTGCAAATGCCATAATTCTATTCTCTTTTATTGCTGAGTAATATTCCATTGTGTATATATACCACAGTTTCTTTATCCATTCATCTGTTGAAGGGCATCTAGGTTGGTTCCACAGTTTAGCTATTGTGAATTGAGCTGCTATAAACATTGAAGTGGCTGCATCACTGTAGTATGCTGTTTTTAAGTCTTTTGGGTATAGACTGAGAAGTGGGACAGCTGGGTCAAATGGTGGTTCCATTCCAAGTTTTCTAAGGAATCTCCATACTGCTTTCCAGATTGGTTGTACCAATTTGCAGTCCCACCAGCAATGTATGAACATATCTTCTCCCCCACAACCTTGCCAAGATTTAACTGTTGTTTGTATTCTTGATAATTGCCATTCTGACTGGCATGAGATGAAATCTTAGGGTAGTTTTGATTTGCATTTCTCTAACTGCTAGAAATGTTGAACATTTTTTCATATGTCTGTTGATCGATTGTACATCTTCTGTGAAGTTTCTGTTCAGCAACTTGGCCCATTTATTGATTGGGTTATTTGTTTTTTTGGTATTAAGTTTTTTGAGTTCTTTATATATCCTGGAGATCAGTGCTCTATCAGATGTGCGTGTGGCAAAGATTTGTGCCCAGAATGTTGACTCTTTGTTCACTTCATTGATTGTTTCTTTTGCTGACAAGGAGCTTTTTAGTTTGAATCCATCCCATTTATTGAGTCTTGATTTTACTTCTTGTGCTATAGGAGTCTTATTAAGGAAGTAAGGTCTTAATATGACATGATGAAGATTTGGGCCTATTTTTTCTTCTATTAGGTGTTGGGTCTCTGATCTGATTCCCAGGTCCTTGATCCACTTGAATTGAATTTTGTGCATGGTGAGAGATAGGGGTTTAGTTTCATTTTGCTGCATATGGATTTCCAGTTTTCCCAGCACCATTTGTTGAAGAGGTTATCTTTTCTACAGTATACGTGTTTGGCTCCTTTGTCTAGTATAACATGACTGTATTTAAGTGGGTTCATCTCTGTGTCTTCTATTCTGTACCATTGGTCTACACGTCTGTTAATGTGGGCAATTCTAAGGCTCACTGATTTTGTTTTTAAAAATATTTTTTAAGCTGTAGATGGACACAATACCTTAATTTATTTACATTTATATGGTGCTGAAGATTGCGCCAGGCAAGCGTTCTACCACTGAGCTACAACCCTAGTCCACTACTTTTGCTTTCTATTTCCCAGACATCAGTGTTTTTCACTGATTGATGTCCTGATTGGCACTGAGTGGGGCTTGTAGGGCTTCCTGATCACAGGCTTCACTGTAAAATAATCTGTCTGGGCCACTTCACTGGGCCCTAATGGCTATTTATTTATTTATTATTTTTGTAGGGGAAGAGTCTTCTCTCCTGACTTGGTGAGATTTCCCCCAAGAATCATCCTATCTGTTCTGTACTGGACATAGGCTTGGCTGACAAGGTTTTGGGAGGGATGACAGACCCACTAAAGAGTATGTAAGTGTTCAACACACCTCCTTATTTTCATTGTAATGCCTTACCCATAACAATGAGATACCACAGCTGATACTGTGTTCTTTCCTTACACTTCTAGCCTTCTCTTAGGGAGTTGGTGAGGAAGTCACATGATTACTGAGAGTAGGAGAGGGGTGAAGTTCCAGCATCTGTGGTAGCCAGTATCCTAAATGGCCCACAGTAACCCTTACCTTCTGGTATGTAGGCCCTTGTTTAGCACCCTCCTGTAACATAACAGGGCTGACTTGTGTGACCAAAAGAATGTAGCAAAAGTGATGGTGTGACTTCTGAGTCTTAATCATAAATTGCATTTCAGCTTTAATCTTCATCTCCTGGAATTCTAAAATATAAACTAGTGGCTTCTTGGCTTTCTCAATTTCTAGGCTAGCATTCAGAATTTTGCAGTCTGGAGAGTCATCAATTATTCATCCACCTGCTTCATGGGTTCCAAAAGTTTTTACTGTTTTACTTCCTGTTCTCCTTGGACAAAGAATTTTACAACTCTTCATTGCTGTCTCAATGGGGTAGTAAAAGTAAATAGGTAGGCTCAATCTACTATCTTTATCTAAAATAAACTTCTGTTTAGCATGTGAATCTATGTTATTATGACAGGTAAAGATATCTGTGACTTTATAGTTTTCATATAATGAATACTCTTGAATGTCTCCTTTAAAAGAACCTTCTACATTTCCTTTTATATAAAATTATGTGTTAATTTTTCTTTGGCTTATTTTAGCACTGAATTGCTTAGATTTTTCCATCTTGATTTGTCGAAGCTCTTTTTATAATTGTGAAATCAATACTTTCAAATATGTGCTGCCAAAGTTTTTCAATTGCAGCCTGTCTTCTGAGTGCTCGTGATGGTTTCTGCCACAAAGTTTTATTTTCATGTAAAGTGTTTTATTTTCATGATACTATTTTATCTATCTATCTACTTATTTGCTTAAGTTTTGTGTCAGACTCAGAAAGGTATTCTAAACTGAATACCTTTAGTGAGAAAGAGAGATCTAGTGAGAAAGAGAGAAAGAGAATATGAAACTTGCTCAGATTTATTTCACCGTAGGAACTGCTCCAACTTCATTTTTTTTCTTCTGTCTAGCTACCTAGTCAAAATCCATTTATTGAATAATATTTTTTCCTCAGTGATATCAAATGTTACTTTTACAATGTACTAAATATCTTCATGTGCTTAGGTTTATTTATGGGTTTAATAACTTAATTCACTGATATCTCTGTATTATCCCAGTATGACTACCCTTTATTATTGAAGTTAATATGTAGTAGCAACTGTCTTCTCTTACTCCTCTATTTTTTTGTAACTGTCTTCTGAAATCATGACTAAGTGCAAACACTTCTGAAGTCCCAAGTCACTAAAGTACTATAAGGCAGCTGATTTCTAGGAATATGCTGTAAAAATCCAGACAAATCTCACTATTCCTCAAACAAGAAAATCACTAAGTATTCATGAAGACAGAAGTATAAACTCGTGTTCAACTAATTAATTGGTAGTAAAGCCCTCTTACCTCTTAAGGAAATTATAATCTAGTTAAAATTAAGATGATATAGCCAGAGATATAAATTAATAGTTTCTAAATTGCATACAGCAGTTAGCAGTTTCTGCTTACTGGCTTAAAAACAACTTGATATCTAATATTTAACAGAATATTTTGCATGAAAACAGGTGTCTCCTTACTTGTAACAAAAGCAGCTGGAGAAGATGATCATAGCAATTATGCAAACAGCCATGGAAATGAGTACAACCAGCCATCGAATGCTGCCATCAAAAAATGGACCTGACAATGAAAAGTAAACATTAAGTGAATATAGTATTTTTCAATCACATCTTATTAAAAGGTAAACATAATTTAACATGTTAAATTCTAGGTAGCCTGGTGATTGTCAAAATCAGAAAAAATATTTACAGAGACTCATGCTCCAGCTTTTCTGGGATAACCTACCTATAACAACAGGGGGCAGTGTAGGTTGTAAATACTGGTTACATAAATTGGTCCGACAACATTCTATAGTACGGCGAAGCTGGGCTTTTGGTGAATCCTAAAGGAAAAATAATGGTAAAATTAGAAATGATTTAATGTATTAAACTGATTTTTAGTACTGATAAAAAATACAATTTCTCATTTAGTGAGTGAAAAGGATCTGCAAATTTTATGTGTAAAAATAAACATTACTGAAAAATTAAAAAGTGATGAAATAGTGTTGTGAAGATTATAAAATGATTTTCCTTAAGGAGAACATAAGTATGGATGGTATATTAGAACATTAGACTATAACTTAATTACAGATGGACAAAAAGTTTCAGTGTTTTCCTACCAAACAATGGCATATTTTAATAAATTACCATTCAGTTGTTTTTGGTAAAAAAGTAATTAGGTGGCTGGGTAATAAAAGATAAAAATTCTGCATCTAACAACTAATGAACTAGACAGATGTGGGGGCAAGCTAAACTATGCAAGTGAGCGAAAGGGCAAAATACAGACACAATATTTCTGAGAGTGTAGAGAGACTACCATCCAGAAAAGAGAGGTATCCCTAATAAGTCAGAAAACCCGCAGAGAAAAAGACTCTAGTCATGGGAACAAAGGGCTTTTTTTGGCAGTACAGGGGGAAAGACTACCAAGCAATGAATGTATTGCTCAGATTGGAAAATGAAGGACAAAGATACACGATTCCTCTACTGCTGTTTCTGTCCTCTCTAGTAAGGATGACTACAGGCAAGAAGACAGACCGACCAATACCAAGTAGTGGGAACTGATCTCCCAGAGGAATAAAGAGATCTTATGATGTTTCTCTATTCACATCTTCTAACCTAGTGAGTTATATTCCAGGTAGATGAAAACAGTTGTGAGATGGCTGAAATACAAGTATTACTTAAAAGAGTTTGGAAATAAGGAGTACTGGAAACAAGATAGCTAAATGTCATATTACTTTTCTTTAAAAGGGAAAGAAAGGCTTTGCCAACAGACTGAAGGAGCATGGTATCATGGAACGAGGGCTTTGGAATTATTTAAATCCAAGCCTTGCTAGTTAGGTCATATTGTGACCTTGAACATCTAATTGTTCCCTAGGCTTTCATTTTCTTTGGATAAGAAATATTTGCCTTCCAGAATAACTGGAAGGCAACAAGATAGACTATACCAAGTACCTAGCATACTAAATGCAAACAGTAAATATTTAATGAATTGATTCTTCTTCCTAAGGTGAGTTTGACATAAATCTCAGATGAAATTTTTGGAATAAGCCAAAGAATCTTGGGCAGCCCTGGAATACCAGATGGGCCTCACCAAAAATAAGCAACATCAGACTTACTTCACATTTATCTTATACAGGTTAACAACCTGAGTGGCCAATAGTCAGGGTTGCCTATATTACCTTTCCTTTTGTAATCCTGGGGTTGTACCCAGGACCTTAGATGCTAGGCAAGCACTCTAGTACTAAGCTACATCCTTAGCCATGGTCGTCTGGGCAGTGAAGCTGGAGTGACAGAACTTCTTCCCTTTGTTGCACTGCCTTCACCCTCCCTCCACCCAAGTCAATCTGTAGTTCCAGACATAGGTGGGGAATAAAAATCTTTATGGGGAAAAAGTCACTTGGCATTTATTAAGTAGAAGGTTCTAACTTAATTAAACTTATTTCATGTGCATGGGTAAGAACCCAAGTCAAGTTACAAGAAATGGTCAAGAAAATGAGGTTCCTGAGAAGGAATTCACCAGACAGGAGATATGCCAATGGAGACTGAAGTTTGGCATGAATTCAAAGCATGGTGAAAATCACTTGTATTTGTTTTGTTCCACACCTTGGCAGTGTAAGCACTGTGAGAAAGGTTCAGGTGAGAATAAAAGCTGTTCTCTTTGGGGCTAGGTGCTAGGTTAATGGAAGTGATGTTTACCAAGATATACAGAAAGTTAGATAAGTGCTGGTCAAATCTTTTTGCATGTGTGGCTCCTAAATAAATTTTTAATTTTATTTTTCTGCAGTACTGGGATTGAACCCATGACCTCATACGTTAGACAAGCTTTCTACCAATGAACTACATCCTCAGTCCTGCTAAACAAATCTTTTTTTAAAACAATGTATTACTCATATTTTTAGGCTGACATCTAGAATTTTTCACCATAAATTTAAATAGCTACCAAGAATATATTAATAATTTCTGGCTTACTGAAAACAATACTTTAAAATAGAAATGTTACTTCATTCTTTATTCAGTAGAATCTAAATAACATATAGCAATTTGATACCTATTATCATCTTTAAAAGAATGAACAAATAGGGGCTTGGAGTTGTGGCTTAGTGGTAGAGTGCTTGCTTAGCACATGTGAGGCACAGGTTCAAGCCTCAGCACCACATAAACAAAAATAATAGCAGATGTAGTAAAAAAATTTTTTTAAATGAATAATTTTTTCCTTGGTGCCTTACAGTTGTACATAATGGTTGGATTGGTTGTTACATATTCATGCATGCACACAATGTAATTTGCCTGGTCACTATCATTCACCAGGATTTCCCTTTCCCTCCTCTCTTCTTCCCTTCTTCTTCTCTACATCCTCTCCAGTATTTATTATTGTTTAAATTCTTAATGGCTGCCATTCAGACTGGAGTAAGATGAAATCTCTCAGTGAGGTTTGATTAACATTTCCCTAATTGCTAAGGACGTGTTGAACATTTTTTCATATGTTCATTTGTATTTTTTCTTTTGAGAAGTGTCTGTTTAGTTCATTTGCCCATTTATTAATTGGGTTATTTGTGCGTGTGTGTGTGTGTGTGTGTGTGTGTGTGTGTGTACATGTGTATATATAATAAGTTTTTGGGTTCTTTATATATTCTGGATATTAAACTTCTATCAGAAAAGCTGCTAGCAAAGATTTTCTCCCATTCTGTAGGTTCTCTTTTCACAATCTTAATTGCTTCCCTTGCTGTGCCAAATTTGTAATTTGATGCTATTCCATTTATTAACTCTTGGCAACAAATCCGTTTTTGTTGGGTGGCGGGGTACCAGGCACTGAACTCAGGGGCACTCAACCACTGAGCCACATCCCCAGCCCTATTTTGTATTTTATTTAGAGTCAGGGTCTTACTGAGTTGCTTAGTGCCTCGCCATTGCTGAGGCTGGCTTTGAACTCACGATCCTCATGCCTCAGCATCCTGAGCTGCTGGAATTATAAGCGTGCACCACTGCACCTGGTAAATGCTTCTTTTGACAACTGGAAATTCTACACTGGAACTCTTATTTCCTTAAAATATTTTTCACAATAATTATGCCTTAATGTAATATATTTTAGTACATAATTCTTCACATCGAAAAAAGTACATATAAATTCTTCTATTTCTGTTACTATGTGTTTTCAAGTCTTAAAACATCCTAGTTCAGCTGGGTGCAGTGGCACATGCCTGTAATCCCAGCACTTTGGGAGGCTGAGACAGGAGAATTCCAAGTTCAAGGCCAGCCTCAGCAAGAGCAAAGCACTAAGCAACTCAGTGAGACTCTGTCTCTACATAAAATACAAAATAGGGCTGGGGATGTGGCTCAGTGGTCTAGTGCCCCTGAGTTTAGTCCCTGGTACAAAAAAAAAAAAACACCAAAAAACAAAACCTAGTCATCACTGTAATTATCACTATCAAACTAATCAAAATAAGATATACTAAAATCTAGGGCTGAAGGTATAGCTCAGTGGTAGAGGGCTTGCCTAACAAGAGGGACACTGGGTTTAATCCCAGTATCATGGGAAAAAAAAGATATACTACAATCTTCATTAAAATATTAGTGTGAGAAAATGTAAAGAGGCATTTGTTAATGAGATGGTTAGCGTTTACAAAATACTAATTTATGAATAAAATTACTTATTACTACAATTAGATGATTCAGCATTAATTTTACTATTTTTTCTTTATAGCTCTAAGACATTTTGTTCACATTAACAAAAAGATGATAATAAAAGCAGTTTGTTATACCACTATCCCATAATTCTTTAAAGTTCTTCCAAAGTAATGATCTTATTATCAAAAATTATCTTCAATGATATAGCAATTTGGCTGAGAGCAAAAAATCAAAAAAACACCTGACGCTTAAATGTACTTGATTATCTTGTGTTCCCTTCATGGATGCTTTCATTTCTAATCACAGCACTGTTTAGAATCTTGAGGTTTTATATCCTAGATTTGGTAACTGGGAGAAGGGTGACTGAAAAGGGAGGAAGAAAGAGGAAAATGGCTTGAGAAGCTCTGTTTTCAGACACAGCGGTTTTATGCTTCAGACCTAAGCATGTTTAGGATTTGCAACCTGATTCCCTTACAACTATCCATATGCCCAAGTTACTTTTGTATAACACAGTCTGTGTGTACCTAGGGATATGGGTAACACAGTCTGAAGACTGCTCAGATAATCAGGGTGGCAAAAGCTAACATTTATTAGGCCCTTACTATGTGCCAATTGTACTATGTTATTTCATTTGATCCTTTTAACAATTCTTTTGTGGATGAGAAAATAAGCTCCTTATTTCCTGTGACAAAACTGACACAGCTATTAAGAGCTATCATGGGTTTGGATGCATATTGTCAAGTTTAGTAACTAACTTCTATTGGTGAATTCAGTTTGCAAGAAATCTAATTTAGGAGCATGCAGAACACTTGATACTACCATTGGGCTCAGTGCTTTAACTTCAGCTCCTTCATCAATCTTTCTAAGCAATTAAAAAATACGTAGTACAAATGGTTGGTAAAATGCTAACATCATAAAACTATAATAACTAAATTAGCGTGTCTCAAATCTTGACAAATTCATTCCTATATGGTGAAATTTAACATAGGCAAGTATGTAACCAATATGCAGCAGAACTCATTCCATTCCCACCTACTTATTTGTGTTCAAGAAACCAATACCACCAGTAAAGAGTGGAAGAGGTGTGGCTCAGCAGCATGGCAACATGGTGATTTTAGCTGACAAGATTACTGTCTCAAGAATATGGTGTGATGGACAAATATCTAACATGAGATTTGACTATATTTAGAAAAAGGAAAAAGGATTATTCTCTTTTTTTTCCTGGTAAGACCACAATTCTACAAATGACAATAAGACTAGTGACTCTTCTAAAGCTGATCATACGAACAGTTGAGGTCATAGTGAACCATTATTTTCACTGAGCAAAGACACAGGGAGGAAAGTAATATGAAAAAACTCTTTCTTTACATAATTAAGGGCCATCATCTTGTACAGATTAGAGCTGTACTCTATGGTCCAAAGAATCAAAAGATGACAGATTTGCAGTGGGTGATTCTAAGCATTGACTGACAGAAATATATAACACTGAAGGTTTCTATCAATTCTGTAAATCTTTATATAATATAAATAATTTTTTGGTGTAGCTGAGACTTAAAATTGCCACTAACAGTTCAGTCTGGAGCTGTTTTTCAAGAACACTGGCAGGATCTCTTGGGGGAAATTACCATACAAAATTCTGAAGAGAATAGGTTCATAACCAGAGCTGTCAGGATGTTTATAACTCAATTACTGATTCTCTGATTTTTGGCCACTGCTCTTAAAGTATCCTGACACCTTCTCACAAGGATTAAACATTTCTAAGTGTTTTGAGAGAATAAATGGTTACTGCCCAATGTTCTAAACTTTTGTTTCTGTTTTATTTTCTTTTGAGGTAGTGGAAATTGAACCCAGGGACACTCTACCACCCAGCTATATCCCCAATCCTTCTTATTTTTTAAGACAGGGTCACAGCAAGTTGCCAAGTCTGGCCTTGAATTTACAATCCTCCTGCCTTAGCCTTCTGAGTAGCTGGGATTACAGGTTGTGTCACGATGCCTAACACCGTAAGGTCTTTTCAATAAACTTTACAATATACAAGTAAGTATAACAAACATTTTTTGCAGTCATGACAAACTAAGATTATTTAAAACCTTTTAAAGTTAAAATAATCTGGAACTTCAATTAGTACAATCATGTTACTTGAAGTAAAAGGTTGTTTCCTCCAATATATTTGATAATGTGAACACAGAGCAATGTGTAGAACAGGTACACTTCTAAGGGTCCTAATGCTGTTCACACAGCCCTATCCTTTTTTATTTCATGGGTCTCAAATTAGATCTTACCTTGCACTGAAAATCAGATCCTTCATATTTCATACATCCTGAAGCTAATGTGGTTTCCCCCTGGTCATCTTCTTCTATGATGGCAAAGCAATGACCATTAGTTCTAAAAACAAAAACAAAAAACTTAAATCAGAAAATCCTAATGGAATCTGAGTTTCCCGATTCTGTTTCTGAATAGGGATTATATTCACATGTGATTTATTAGCAAAACAAAATAGATTTTAAGACAAACGAAAGTTATGTCTGAACTATAATCTAAAGGGTAAATGAGAACCTATGTCAAGCAGAAAAGGATTTCTATTAAACAAGTCCTCCAAATGTGCATTATTATGTAACTTCTTTGCTTATCAGTCATGTAATCACAGAAACCTGAGTTATAAAATTCTATACAAGTTTTAATCTTTCAAAAATATACTTGAAATATATCTTTTTATTGATAATATTTCAGTATTCTTAGACCATGCATGAAAATAGATTAAAAATAAACTTTTCTATAAAACTACAGATTGAAGGACAAAGAAAAGTGTATTTAGGGAGAACAGATGGACAAAGATTCTGAAAGGCATTTTTTTACTAAATGTGATAGGAAAACAAAAACATTTTTTAATAGTTAAATTTTCAAGAAATTTACAGAATATATTTCTATTTAATGAAATGTTTTCATTTTAGTATTTGTATCCTTGGGTTTTCCTCTAATATGTTCACTTAGATTCTAATGGCTATAGAAGAAACTTCTAAGTTTTTTTAATATGCTCCTATTTATTGTTCATATTACAAAGGGTATTACTTCTATGTAAAAGAATATTGCAGGGCTGGGATTATAGCTCAGTGGTAGAGCACTTGCCTTGCATGCGTGAGGCACCGGGTTCAATCCTCAGCACCACATAAAAATAAATAAAGATATCGTGTCCATCTACAATTAAAAAAATATTTTTTAAAAAAAGAATATTGCAGAATTATTTTTCCCCCTTTTTGTGGTGCTGGGGATTGAATCCAGGGCCTTTGTGCATGCGAGGCAAGCACTCTACCAACTGAGCTATATCCCCAGCCAAGAATTCTTCATTTTCTATAAGAGAAAATGTTTTGTGTGTTGTAAAACTCTGTTAAAATTGATGATCCAGTGTTATTCTGGGTTACTAAACCACCCACTAACAAATAATAGGCCCATGCTATCAGGGAGGTACTACAGACAAAGTTTGGCAAAAAAAACTACTTGTTAACATAGAATGGAGCATTCCCTTACGAACAAAATTTCCAAGAAGATGTAAACTGGGAAGTAGTATAAATGTAGATTACTATGGTTAAGTCAACTACCACTGGAGAACCAATGACAAATTTAAAATGAACTATTATCGTATGATTTCAAGATTTCACAGGTCAGGTTTTATGTATTATATCTAGTCCACTCAAATGGCATATAATTATTAGGGAAGTATAGAACATGACCTTACTTATTATCTATATAACAAAGGAGACCATTAATAGACTAATGAGACAGAGTTGTTCCAGAAAAAAAAATTTTTTTTGTCCAATAAGTCAATTCTTCAATATCCCCCCCAAAATATGAAATGGAATTACATGATCATATATAAACACGTTGAATAATTAACATAAAATTAAGTAAGAAAAAGATATGGATTGGAAGTTGATGATAAGAAAATAACAGTTAATTATCCCAATATTATTCTTATATATCTGTAAAATATTTCAACCAATTAAGAAGCAGAAAGTTGTGGGTGAAATTATTTGGTTTCTTTTTGTTAATCTATTGAAAAAGAAACAGTTTTCTACAATGAGTATCATTAACTTTATAATAAAAAGATCATTAAACTCAAAATGTTAGACAAATACTATGTTCCTTTTATTTCCTTTAAAAAGCTATATTATGGTGCAGCTCTAATAAAACAATCTTCAATCACTTAATAAAAATAATGTTCTAAGCCGGGCGCGGTGGCTCACGCTTGTAATCCCAGCACTCAGGGAGGCTGAGACAGGAGAATCGCAAGCTCAAAGCCAGCCTCAGCAATGGCGAGGTGCTAAGCAACTCAGTGAGACCCTGTCTCTACATAAAACACAAAATAGGGCTGGGGATGGGGCTTAGTGGTCGAGTGCCCCTGAGTTCAATCCCCAGTACCAAAAAAAAAAAAAAAAAATAATGTTCTTATATTAAAAACAAGACTTTTGGCTCTTTGGAAAGGTATATATAAAGAAAAAAATCAATTTTAACTATTCTTGAAACAGCACTAGATGCACTTCTCTAAACTCTTAAGGACAGCATCAAATACTTACATGCATGTGTTATTAATAGCATCATCTGGGCAGTGTCCTGAGCAATAGCACTTTAAAAAAGGCAAGGTATCCTCTGGTGCTAAGGTCACTCCATTTTCTGACTTCTTCTGGTCGGAGTCTGATTTCATCCCAGTGCCATGGAGCATACTGTCTAGATTCTGCCCTATATTCAAATATAAAATTTTTAAATAAATCATTTCTGAAAGGCTGTTTTATTACTGTTTTCACTGAGTTGTTTCTAAGCTTTTCTATTAGAACAACTGCAATGAATGTACTTCTTTAATTAAAAAATAAATTTCACTCATACAATTAACAGACATTTGTTAATAAACTCATGCACAGAATGTTCCACATACTGTGGGCTATATGGAGATGACTATGTTACAAGTCTTGCACCAAAGACAAACAAGAATGATACAGTATGAATTTAATATGAACTGAATGACACAAAAGAATTTAGTTTTAACTTGTAGAAAAGGTACAAAATGGAAAGAGACTTCAGGGAAGAATGAGGTCATTTTTAATCCCTAAAAAATAGACAAAGTATAGCTCTTCTTTTTTGTAGTGCTAGGGATTGAACCCAGGGCTTTGTGCATGTGAAGCAAGTACTCTAGCAACTAAGCTATATCTCTAGCCCTCTTCTTTTTCTTTCAAAACTTGTGCTTAGTTAAGAAAAAAAAATTCCTTTATTTGTGCTTCTTTGTGAAAAAAGGAGTTACTAAGCATCTGGGACTCTATTTGCTTAAGTAAGAGAATCGTGAGGGCATGGGGACCAACTGTGTTATCCTGGGCCTTTCATCTCAAGGTCATTCAAATCCAGACCATGCTGCCAGAAACTGAAGGTTACTACAGGTCAATAATCAGCTTATGGAAATAGAACTGGATTCTTGCATTAGAGTCTAGTGGTCTCAAATGACAGATAATGTCATATGTGGTCCTGAATGTTTTAGGCTGGAAGCAGAACAGAAAGCAAATAATTGTTTTAGTAATTCCTTCCTCCCTCTCAACCAGCTGAAATCACTAGGCCATTTCTTTTTTTCTTTTTTTTTAAAATATTTTCTTAGTTGTATATGGACACAATATCTTTATTTATTTTTTATGTGGTGCTGAGGATTGAACCCAGTGACTCATGCATATGAGGCAAGCACTCTACCACTGAGCTACAATCCCAGCCCCACTAGGTCATTTCTTATGGGTTGCTCTCAAAGAATGAAAGGTAGAGTTAAACAGATAAGACAGGTATGTGTGAATTTCATTATGACTCTCAAGTAAGTGATTCAAAAATGTGGACCTGACTTTGAATTTAGCCATAATGATGAGATGAGGTACTGAAAAGAGAAAAAAATAATACACATATACCCACTGAACAATGAAAAGAATTGTGCTAAGTAAGTATTTTAGGATGATGGTACATGTATTTAATCCCAGCTACTTGGGGGTCTGAGGCAGAAGGATCCCAAGTTCTAGGCCAGTCTGGGAAACTTGGCAAGACCATGTCTCAAAACAAAACAATAAAAAGGGCTGGGAATATAGCTCAGCAGTAGAGTGCTCACATGCAAAGTCCTGGGTTCAATCCCCAGTACCAAAGAGAAAGTGTTTTAGTCACTTTATACTTTGAGTTTCAATAATCTTAGCTTTTTTAATGCTGAATATTTAGTAAAGGAAAGGAATGCACTATAGAAACAAACACTGGGCAAGGAAAATACTTAAAACAAAAAAAGGAGTTGAAAGTTTGTATATATACACACCACTCAGCCCCCTTATCACCACTCTCCTTTCAGAAATAAATACTGTAATATAATGGCAATGCTTCTGTTAATCCTCTTTCTCTTTCTATAAGTTATGAAGCTAATGCCAGACATGTCATTTTATTTGTAAATATTTCAACATGTATCTCTAGAAGATGAAGATGTTCTTAAAAACAATCATGAAGCCAGGCATCCAGGAATGGTGGTGTACACCTATAATCCCAGAGGCTCGGGAGGCTGAGATAGGATTGTGAGTTCAAAGCCAGCCTCAGCAACTTAGTGAAGCCCTAAGCAACTCAATGAGACCTATTCTCTAAATACAAAACACAAAAAGGGCTGGGGATGTGACTCAGTGGTTAAGCATCTTTGGGTGCAATCCCCAGTACAAAACAAAACAAACCAAACCAATCATGATAACCATTATCACATCTAAAAAAAACTAACAGTAATTTGATTCTTGTCCAATAATCAAACAAGCAGGCAGTGTTCAAATTTTCAATTGTACTGAATATGTTATAAATTGTTTTAAGTTTCCTTAGATCAGGATCCAAATAAGGTTCACAGTTCACACATCAGAACAGATTGTCTCCAAGTCTGTCTGTCTGTGTGTCTGTCTCTCTGTGTGCCTTGGATGAAACCCTGAACCTTATGCATGCAAAGCAGGTTATCTACCACTGAGCTACACCTCTACCTCCCAGCTCCATGTCTCTTTTAATCTTCAAATTCCTTCTTTCTTTTTTGAAGAAACTGGATTGTTTGTCCTACAGAATATACCAGACTTTAGATTTTCTATCTGCATCCTTCTTGCCCATAAAACAGGTTTCTGTGTGTGGTAGTTAGCTTAAGAGCCGTGCTATGCAGTATGACAACCACTAGCCACATGTGGCTCCCAATTACCTGAAATGTGGCTACTTTGTAAACTATGGAAAGGAAGGACACAAATGTTTGCTTATCTCTATTTTCAAGACCTAGATTCATTAATTCAATGGAAATAGTTTTAAAAAAAAAAGGAATATTCTATCATTTCTTCTTATTTCTGACCTATAATACCTGTATAATGAGAAGTTTTCCCTGATTTACTAATCTGGGTACTAGCAATACAGTTCCTATAAGAAAGGCATGATTAATGCTTGATTTGCTCCTCTATCAGTTTTCAAAGTTAATGAGTTCATTAGCATCCCTTCAACAGTAACCAGTTTTTTTGTTTGTTTAAGAGTCATTATAGGGCTGGGATTGTAGCTCGCATGCGTGAGGCCCTGGGTTCGATCCTCAGCACCACATACAAAGCAATGAAATAAAGACATTGTGTCCATCTACAACTAAAAAAAAAAAATTAAAAAAAAAAAGAGTCATTATAAACCTATGGATTTAAACCACTGCAGTTACTACCCTTACTAATGCTCATTGTTCTATCTCTGGCAAAGTCAAACTGGTCCCCATATCCTTGAGGTTTCTGTTGGCCAAGATCTTCTAAAATCACCTCACATTTTCCTGACAGACTTAAAATCAGCAATTTCTCCAAGGATTCCTAGTTCCTTCCAGTGGAAAAAGATAATTAGAGACCATAATCTGTTGTTACAGGTGCTTGTTGCCACTAGGTTGCCAATCACTCTAAAAATTATGGCAATAAAAGATAATTCTACAACCCCTCCTACCCCCACCACAAACTGCGTTCATTCATTAGGTGAAAAATGTATAAAGTAACTACAATTTTAAGCCCTGGTGACTACAAAGATAAACAAAACTAAAGTCCTTTTTCTATTAGAGCTTATAGTCTTAGAAGGATAATGAGAATAAAAACCAAGATAAGCAGGGCATGGTGGCACACACCTGTAATCCCAGTACTTTGGGAGGCTGAGATATGAGAAGTTTGAGTTCAAAGCCAGCCTCAGCAATGGCGAAGTGCTAAGCAACTCAGTGAGAATCTGTCTCTAAATAAAATACAAAAATAGGGCTGGGGATACGGCTCAGTGGTCAAGTACTCCTGAGTTCAATCCCTGGCACCAAAAAAAAAAAAAAAAAAAAAGATAATATTTGGTACTATTTTAATATTTATTCATAGAAAGTGCTATGACACCAAATAAAGTAGACTCATTTTCTAGAGTGATTTAGAATAAGGTCATTAAATCAAGGGCCAAGAGAAGAGACAAGGCAAAGTCAGTAGTCAGAAGTCAGGAAGTCTTAGAATACCGTATCTAGGTTGTCTAAACTATGTCCATTTCCCCCTTTTTCCTAACTAACCAAACTGATTTTGCTCAGTGAGTGAGGGGGGACAGTGTCCCCAGCCTAAGGCAATGAATATAGATTAAGCTAACTGTGACAATCCTATTAACCTTGTTTTCTAGTATTCCTTTCAATTAGGAAAGATTAACCATCTTAGTTTGAGATAAAATCTACTGGCAAGGGGTATTTTGACTTTCCTGATATTACAAGGTCCCACACTAAGGTAGGAGCTGACCCTTTCCTCAGTTTTCTGCCTCAAATGTAGGTAAGAGCAGCCATTTTTTAGCTATGAGGCAAATGCCAAGAAAATTAGAGATGTCAATCTCAACAGTATTCAATTACTGACCAAACACCAGCAAATATCTATCACCTATCTTAAATATAAATCTCTACTTGTTAGTGTCATTGTTAGTTGAGTAATCAGTTCCTGAACATTAAAATCCATTTCTAAAATTTCTGCCCAAGTCCAAATAAATAAATAAATAACTCAAGTATTTATTAGCTGACTCATTTTTTTATTCAAAGACAAATAACTATGAATGTAAAGCACTTAAATACATAACAACATCTGATGCTCAAAACAACCTGTTTCCATCTAGGGTAAGTGTTATTATTTCTACTTTATCACAAGGAAATGAAGGTACATTGAAATTTACTTTCCTGAGACACAATTCAAGATAAAGCAAGAACTAAAGTCAAAAGTTTTTCAATGAATCCTATAATTCTTCCTAGTTTTCTCTAAGAAATAACACTTTTTCTTTTTCTTTTTTTTTGGTACTGGGGATTGAACTCAGACACTCGACCACTGAGCCACATCCCCAGCCCTATTTTGTGTTTTATGTAGAGACAGGGTCTTACTGAGTTGCTTAGTGCCTCGCCGTTGTTGAGGCTGGCTTTGAACCCGCGATTCTCCTGTCTCAGCCTCCCTAAGTACTGGGATTATAAGCGTGAGCCACCGCACCCAGCTAGAAATAACACTTTTTCTACATTGGTTTATTTTTTTTTAAGAGCAAATTTTTGTGTGTGTTATCATGTGAAGCAAAGTAATTTTCAGAAAGGAAATGGTACAAATTTTGTTCCTTATCAGAGAAATGTAACCCCACCTCCATCCCAGCCCCTCTCTCGGTAGTAAGGATTGAACCTGGAGTGCTATAAAACTGAGCTATATTTAAAACCCTTGTTTTTTATTTTGAGACAGGGCCTTACTAAGTTACCCTGGCTAGCTTCCCGAGCAGCTGGGGATTACAGGTGTGTACCACCATAGTGTCCATCTACAAACATGATTTTTTTAAAACATTTTTTTAAATTATTAATGGATCTTTATTTTATTCATTTGTTATTTATATGTGGTACTGAAGATCGAACCCAGTGCCTCATGCATGCTAGGCAAGCGCTCTACCACTGAATTACTAAGATTTTTTTGCTGATACCTGATAACTAATTACCAAGTTATTCCATCCAATAAGTTTACATTAGAATAACTTGAATGAGAATTTTATACCTTTTTGCTATTTGGGAGCTAAGTAGATTTAAAACTCCTTTTTTTAAAAGTATTTTTTATAGTTGTTGATAGGCCTTTATTTTATTTATATGTGGTGCTGAGAATTGAACCCAGTGCCTCACATATGCTAGGCGAGCGCTCTACCACTGAGCCACAACCCCAGCCCCGATTTAAAACTCTTTTATATCAAAATGAAATTTACCTTAGAAGTGAGGCAGTAAATATTAATGATACTATTAATTTAACTCCTCCTCTTTACAACTATGATAACTTTGGTTAATACCAATCAACAAGGCATATAATAGCAGATGTTTAAGTAAAGGTGTTGTATCAAAGTAGCTTTTGCAAGAGGGCTCTATATTCTGAGAATGGTAAAAATAAGGCTACTGTTATACCTAAGGCAAAATACTAAGAAGCTGTGGATTTCATTTTGTGCTTTTAGACAAAAATATACAAAGCTTTATGCTGTTAACAATGTTTTGTCTTGCAGGTAGATATTAATCCATGTCCTTGTGAACAAAAACATTATGAAACAGCAATCTATGAAGTCAAAATCTTAAGAAAATGAAGATGTCAATAGGTTCTATCTAAAATCCTTTTGTAAAGCAGTATGATCTCTTTAATTTAAAATATTACCCTAATTAAAATATTCAGGAAAAAGCTCTTGTGCAAATACAGTCCATTTGATCCTAAGTCATCATAATAACTTCCTGCTTGGGAGTTCTAAGCTATGAACACACAGAAGTAAAACTACAACACTGGTCATAAATAAACTTTCAGGTCTCTACGAAGAAATTTTACTATTTAGAATAGGCAAATGCCATTTATATTTATGAAATTTTTAGTGACAATAATTTTTAATTATTATTTACATTTATTCCTTATTGCATTTTAAAGGAGATGGGATTTTTAAGTCTTGATTATCTAGCACCCTGTGTTTTAAATTCTAAGTTACATGCTTCATATACTCTATCTCATTAAATAGTCATAAGAATTGATGTTGCATATTATAATGCCTTCTATGGATAAGAAAACAGGTTCAGAGAGGCTGAGATTTTAAAAATATTTGGAAAATCTTCTATTATTATCAAGTTCAAAAAAATTATTTGGTATGAGTTTCTTTGCCTCTTTACTTAAAAGCTATGCTAGTATGATGGGCTTACCTAATCAGAAAGGGACATGAGCTGAGAAAACAGATCAAAGAATTAAGTGCTTTTTAAGTTGGAAATAAAGATCAATTTACCTTGAACACGAGAAATGATGAACAGATAGGTTCCCAATAATCTGATGTAAATATATAGCCGAGTCATTGTTCAATTTTAATGTTTTCTGTTATACTGTCACCTTGAGTAACCGGTCCTGTTATTTTGCTAATGCAAATGCCTTTACTCAATAAGATTTCTTGTACAAGGCCACAACCACTTGACAATGACTCCACTTCCTACTACTTTTGTCTGATTCCTGAAAGACAAAAATTTTAACAAGGTAATAAATATAACAGAATTTTGAAAAGTTTTCAAAAACTAAGAGAGGAAAACAAATATCCAAACATACCTTTAAATGATAAAATACATTTTAAAAGACTAAAGCCATTCTTGTTTTAAAAAAATACAGGCACACACAAAAAACAAGGCTTAAATAATTTAGCAATAGTTTGCAATTTCTCCTGACCACCAATCAGCTACATGTAAAACAAGAAAAGTACATTAATTTCAACAAGCTGGGGCAGTGTCATGCATCTGCAGTGCAGACATTTGGGATGCTGAAGCAGGAAGACTGGTTGAGTTCAGGAGTTTGAGGCATACCTGGACAATACAGCAAGACTCCAACACTAAAGAAAAAAATCCTCCACAGTCTTATCTGGCTACTCCAAAGTAATTATTTTATTACTACCAAGAAAGTTCCTAAATATATTAAGAATAAAACAAAATATTAAATTAAAAGTATAAGATATTCATTAATATTCATTCATATCCTGTGGAGAGAATAAAAACACTTTGAATCTTTGTAGTAATTCATTCCATAGATAGAAAAGAAAGCCTGGCTAGAAAATTGCACATATTTAAATAAGCAGCATGCATCATTATCAAAGCAAAGACAAACAAATATATCTCAAATAAAATCATTTTCCTAAAACACTGCAAATCTGACTTGACTAGGATAAAACTGAGCTTTTAATAAGGAAAACATGAGATAACCTTTCCAGTTAAAGTCTGGCTATTATCAATATACATAGTGAACTCTTAAAAGGCATTAAAATAAAATAAACAGGTAACGGGGCTAAAGCTGTAGCTCAGTGGTAGAGCGTTTGCCTAGCACGCGTAGGGTTTGATCTTTAGCATCACATAAAAATAAATAAAATAAAGGTATTGTAAAAAAAAATTTTTTTAAATAGGCAACAGGAAAAATGGTTAGTCTGAACCATGATAAATACAATTCTATTTTTTGCCCATTCTATTGGTTCAGGCAGTTTGGTTTTATTAACCTGAGCCTGAACTATTTCTTCGTGAAAAAGGTTTTGTTGATGTATGATACAATTACCCCTGGTGTGATTTCTACCATAAATAACCTGAGCATGCTGTTATATACCTAAGAATCTGTCAGTTTAACTAGTTCTCCAAAGGTATTTACAATATTGAGGCAAATAAGGTTTACAGAGAGATGTCATTTACAAGTGAAATTTATGTATGGCTTAGTTCTAAAATCTTGGCAATTTCTTACTTCTCTAATGTGAAAGTAAATTGTTCCCATCACATAATGCTGAGAGATTAAGATGTAAAGTTTAAAATAATTACAGAATAATGTTTGTAATGTGACTAACAGCATGTCTATGGGAAACTTACCTCTTGAATTCAATTGTGATGTTTGTTCCAGGTTTCAAAATCAAGACGTTTCCAGTATGTGTTCCAACCCTGATCTCTCTCCTCATTTTTATGTGCCCTTACATACCTCCATCAAGAGCACTCCACCTATCTAAATCAAACTTATTACCTTTCCTTCTTGCTCCTCTTGCTCTGTTTGCTACCACAGTTAAAAGATGGCACCTTTCCCTCCCTCTCTCCTGTAACCATGCCAAAAGCTTCCATGCTTCCTTTGCTAGCTCCTATTCTTTCATACTTTCACTTACTTATTCACTAACATCTGTTATATACATAGTATAGACCAATGTAAGGTACTAGAAACAAAAATACGAGTATGTCAGTTTCTGCTTCAAGGAGCTCATAGTCCTGGGCAGGACAGTGATTGCTATGACTTGTTCTGTGCCTTCATCAGTTTATTTAAAGCCAATATATGGCTCTGGTTCACTAGAGCTACCAAAACATCCTACAGAGCATCTATGAGACCCTCAGTACTTGCCACTCAGTCCCTTTCAGAGAAAAGGGTTTATGTGCAATTCGTTCCACATAAATGTCTCTGACCCTGTTGCTCTGACACAATTTCAAATTCTGGATCTGCCTTAAATAACTAATCTAACCTCTCTGATGGGTTTCCTCATCCTTATAACTGAAATGATATTAGGGGACAGTTATTTTAAGAACTGAATGAGATAACAGCTTATACATATTCACCCCTATGTGTCAAAACCATGATAAATGCTTTGCTAATGTCAACTTATGGTATTATCACAACTACCTTATAAGAAAGGTACAATTATTATTTTAACTTTAGAGATGAGGAAACAGGCAAGAAGATTTTGAGAAATTTATAAAGATCACACAGGCAGGATTAAAATTCAAAGGAGATCTGATTATACATTCTACATATTAAATGCTATCCTGTATTGGCATTGCTCTACTGGATATTTAATGTATATAATGTAAAATATAAAGTATTTAAGAGTACGTGGTACAGAGCAGGTACTCAATAAAAGTTCTCTCCTCTCAGATGCGTTAGTGGTATACTTGCCAACCTACAAGGATATACCTGTGCTATCCATGTCAATTCCATCTTTGAGAAATACTTATAGACTAAAACACTTGTGATAACTTGTACAAACAACAGCCATCAAATCTTAGCCAACTACAAGTTCAATACACATCTGCACTTACAACTGCTAAGACACAAATGCAAACCTACCAAGCACCTGTAGAAACATACTGTTAAAGTCAATAAGAGTAATCACTTTATTTTATTCTATCTGATCAGGCCTCTAGAGAAAAGAATGACAAAGGACACAGAAACTACTCATTTGAAATACAAATGAAATAATCAGGAGTCCTTATAGAGAATAAAAGAAAGTTTGCGCAAACCTTTGTCAAGGCCACAAGGAACATGATAGAAAGGGGGATTAGACTAATTAAACCATTGATTAGAGCCCTTTGTAAATAGAGTTCTTGCCATTGAATATTTCTTAATTTGTTCTAATTAGCTATACATGAGAGTAGAATGCATTTTGACGCATCATACATAAATGGAGCACAACTTCTCATTCTTCTGGTTGTATGTGATATAGAGTTACACAGGCCATGTAGTCATATAGGCACACAGGGTAATAATGTTTGATTCATTCTACTATCATTCCTACCCCCATATCCCCTCCCTTCCTTTTCCCCACCTCTGTCTAAAACAAAGTACCTTTATTCTTCTCCAACACCCTCCCCCACTGTGAATTAGCATCCGCATATCAGAGAAAACATTCAGCCTTTGGTTCTTTGGGATTGGCTTATTTCACTTAGCATGATGAGAAAATTCTCCAGTTCTATCCATTTACTGGCAAATGCCATAATTTCATTCTTCTTTATAGCTGAGTAATATTCCATTGTGTATATATAAGAGTTTGTTTATCCATTCATCTGTTGAAGGGCACCTGAGTTGGTTCCATAGCTTAGCTATGGTAAATTGAGCAGCTGTAAACATTGAGTGGCTGTGTCACTGTAGTATGCTGATTTTAAGTCCTTTGGGTATAAACTAGGGAGTGGGATAACTGGGTCAAATGGTGGTTCCATCTCGGGTTTTCTGAGGAATCTCCATACTGCTTTCCAGAGTGGTTACACCAATTTGCAGTCCCATCAGCAATGTATGAGTGTACCTTTTCGCCCACATCCTCGCCAACATCTATTGTTGTTTGTATTATTGACTGCCATTCTGACTGGAGATGAAATCTCAGAGTAGTTTTGATTTGCATTTCTCTAATTGCTAGAGATGTTGAACATTTTTTTCATATATTTGTTGATGAACTATATTTCTTCTGTGAAGTATCTGTTCAGTTCCTTAGCACATTTATTGATTAGGTCATTTGTTTTTTTGGTGTTAAGTTTTTTGAGTTCTTTATATATCCTGGAGATTAGTACTCTATCTGAGGTTGTGTGGTAAAGATTTTCTCCCATTCAGAATTGTCACTGAATATTAACTTACTCCCTATTTATTAAGTCCCTGTTTCATGCATGATTCTGTATTAGATACCAAGAATACAATGTCAGTAAAACTGAGCAGCCTGCATAAATTTCGTAGCCATTAAGCAAGATAATAAAGACATTCTGACACAGAACAAGAAAATACAAACAAAATATACTCATAATTTGGGGTACATGCAAAAAAGATAAAGTGTCAAGTCCTAATCTATATTCTTTTTTTTTTTTTTTTTTTTTTTGGTACCGAGGATTGAACTCAGGGGCACTCGACCACTAAGCCACATCCCCAGCCCTATTTTGTGTTTTATGTAGAGACAGGGTCTCACTGAATTACTTAGCGCCTCTCCATTGCTGAGGCTGGCTTTGAACTCGTGATTCTCCTGTCTCAGCCTCCCTAAGTGCTGGGATTACAAGCGTGAGCCACCACGCCCGGCTCTTAATCTACATTCTTGATGGAAGGGGTCAGTGGAAGCAATGCCAAGAAAAAACATTTAAGTTGCAATCTGAAGAATGAAAAGTTAGCCAAGTAAAGAATTAGAGGTAAGGAGATTCTAGGCACAGAGAACAGCCTGTGAAAAGATCTTGAGACAAAGAAAAGCAAAGAGAAAAATATGTTTCCGAAAGGTTAAGAATAAGGTATAGTGTAGTAAGAGACAGAGTGGAAGAAACAGAAAAGACAAGGACTAGGTCAAGAGCCTATGAAAGATTTGAGATTTGAACATAAGTGGTACAGGAGACAATCAACTGATCTCTATGTAATAAACTGAAGACGGCACCAGTAAAAGCAAAAGGATCAGCGAGAAGAATACTGTAGAAAGTTGAGAGAGTAACAGTAGTGGTTAGGATTAGGGCAGTACAGTGGATGGACTCAAAAAAACTTCAAAAATAGACTTGCTAGTGCTTGGTAATGGATTAGATGTGGGGGTCAAGAAGAGTGAGGGGTCAAAGAATATTCCCACATTTCTGGCATGAGTAATTACTGAAATGAGAATAAATGGATTCTAAAAGGAGTGAAGCAAAGAAATCAAGGGCTCAGATGTAGACATCAGCAATTACCCAAAGGCAATGTCTAATGGGCATTTGGTTAAGAAGTATCAGGGGCGGGGCTGGGGTTATGGCGCAGTGGTAGTGTGCTCGCCTAGCACGCGGGAGGCACTGGGTTCGATCCTCAGCACCACATAAAAATAAAATAAAGATATTCTGTCCACCTATAACTAAAAAATAAATATTTTAAAAAAAAAAAAGAAGTATCAGGGGCTGAAGATATGAACCCATTATCTTTTTTTTTTTTTAAGATTCTTTTTTAGTTGTAGATGAACACAGTGTCTTTATTTTATTGCTTTGTATGTGGTGCTGAGGATCGAACCCAGGGCCTCACGCATGCGAGGCAAGCGCTCTACCGCTGAGCTACAACCCCAGCCCCTGAACCCATTATCTTAATCACATAGATATTCAAATCTAAGGCTCTGGATGAGATGGCTTTCTAAGAGAAGGCCCAGAACATCATTCATTTTAAAATTCCATTAATAAAGGCTTTAACATCACATATATTTATGTGACAACATTCACTGATAAAAATAAGTTTGTGGTCATGAACCACCATGTACAAAAGTAATGTAACGTATATTACAACAGCTATAATATAAACTACCATTTGAGTGATCCTTAAAAAGAAAAAAAAAATCAAAAAGAATACTGTGAAGCTGGTATGGCTGGCACATACCTATAATCCTGGCACTCAGGAGGCTGAAGCAAGAGGATCACAAGTTTGAGGCCAATCTCAGCAAGACCCTGTCTCAAAATTTTTTAAAAAAGGAGGGGCTAGGGATGTAGTTCAGTGGTAAAGCACCCCTGAGTTCAACTCCAATACTTATTTAAACAAAGAAAGAATATTGCTGTGGTGATCTATAATATGTCCTTAAGTGTTCTGACTTGCCCTTCAAAAGGTAGAGTCTAATTTCCTCCCTTGAATGTAGATTAAATTTAGTAACTCGCTTCTAACAAATAAGAGTAAGGTGGAAACAACAGAGTATAATATCTGTGATTAGGTCATAAAGGACACGTTAGCTTCTGTCTTGCTCTCTTCACTGGAGAGAAGAAGCCAACTGTCATGTCATAAGGACACTCAAGCAAGTCATACAGGGAGGTCCAACTGGCAAACGAGGTCTCCCACCAAAAGCCAAGGGAGTGAGCCATGTGGCATGTGGATCCTCCAGCACCAGGAATGTTTTCAGGTGACCACAGCTTTCAAGATACCTAACCCACAATTTTATGAGGACCCTAACTACTAACACCCTGCCCCTGGTGCGTTCTTTATTTTTCACCCACTTTTTTTTTTTTTTTTTTTGGTACCGGGGATTGAACTCAGGGGCACTCAACCCCTGAGCCACATCCCCAGCCCTATTTTTTTGTGTTTTATGTAGAGACAGGGTTTCACTGAGTTGCTTAGCGCCTCTCCATTGCTGAGGCTGGCTTTGAACTCGCGATTCTCCTGTCTCAGCCTCCCTAAGTGCTGGGATTACAAGCGTGAGCCACTGCGCCCGGCTTCACCCACTTTTTTTTATTGGTGCATTATCCCTGGTGCATTCTTGATGCTCAAAAAACGTACATGATAATATATGTTGGTTGTTTTAAGCTGCTGTTTTGGGGGTAATTTGTTTGACATCAAAAGATAATATAAACATTATGAGCAATTTACCAAAATAATACAAGCCCAATCATTATGTTATTGCAGAGTCAACTGAGACAGAAGTCTGAAAAGGAGAAGCAGAGTAGAGATAATAATACAAGTATAAGCAAGTCAAAATATCCAGAGAACTAACTGGATAATGTGGATAATATAACTGATTTCTTTCAAGAACATAGTCAAAAGCATGTTTTTGTTTGTTTGTTTGTTTTTTGTTTTGATACCAGGGATTGAACCCAGGGGTGCTTACCACTGAACGACATCCTCAGCCCTTTTTATTTTTTATTTTGAGACAGGGTCTCACTAAATTGCTTCCTGTTAGGTTCTTAGGCCAAAGTAACTCCATTTTGAAAATCAGCACCTGCCCATGCTGGCATGACCTTCCTGTAAGGCCAGCCCTCAGAGAGTCCCTAACTAGGGAAACCACAACAAAGACATCAAATAACAATCAAAGGACCAGACTGGGGGCAGGAGGGGGAGGTGTACGAATTCAGGGCCACTCAACCACTGAGTCATATCCCCAGCCCTTTCTTGTATTTTATTTAGAGACAGGGTCTCAATGAGTTGGTTTATTAGCGCCTTATTTTTGCTGAGGCTGGCTTTGAACTCGTTGATCCTCCTGCCTCAGCCTCCTGAGCCACTGGGATTACAGGCATGCGCCATGCGCGCCAGGTAGATGGGTTATTTTTAACTACTCCACTGTACATGACTATATAGTTAAGACTTTTTTTCTAGCAGACTGCTGCGCCTTGCAGAAGGGCAGCCTGGCAGATATTCTCTGCCAGTAAACCTTTGCTTGAACTTAGAGCTGCATCTCTCGTGGATATTTGCACCTTCTACCCTAATACTTAAAACAAGCCTTGCTAAATTGTTGAGGCTAGCTTTGAACTTGTGATCCTCCTGCCTCAGCTTCCTGAACCGCTGGGATTGCAGGCATGCACCATCTTGCTCAGTTCAAAAGCATGCTATTTAAAATTATCTCAACAAGTCTTATTTTGGGGGGAAAAATCCGCCCCTAGTTCTGTATTATACAGTGCCACATTTGCACCTTTGAACTATGGATTACATTAAAATGACATCAGTTTTATGATCTAGGAAAATGTACTTTTTACATAATATCCTGGGGGATAATTTTAAGGGAGTAAATATGTCAGTCTGCTTAGTTTTAAATATCAGCTCTATTTACTTGCTGTGTGACTTTGAGGAAGTTACTTAAGCTATGTAGGTCTGTATTTCTTCAACCACAAAATGGAAATATTACTAACCTAGATGAGTTAGTGCATTATATCTCAGTATTAAACATTCAATAAATAATAGATGTCAGTTGTTGTTATTGTGATTACCATTCATGAGTTGTGTGCTGAGGACTTCCCCTTTATTTGTCCCATCATATATAGCAAAATATTAACCTAATATTTCAACCCTTCTTTAAATTGAGTATTTGATAATTCTAACATTTGACAATGTTTTTAAATTCCTAGAATAATTAGAATTTTTATACCAAATTAAAAATATCTAATCTTGAAATGTCAAGAACAAGGAGACACTTACAATACTGCATGATCAAAATTGTAAAATGATGTTAGCATTTAGAAGCTATTAAATTGTTAAACCAAAGAGGCATCTAAATAAATTAACTTCATTGTAACCAGAGACAGGTACAATTTCTCTTTAGGAAAACAGCATGAAGACAAAATTACAATGAAATATAAATAATTTCTTTGTAAATAAAAAGTTAGGGCTGAGGATACAGCTCAGTTGTACAGTGCTTGCTTAGTGTGGTTTAGGTCTTGGGTTCAATCCCTAAAAAATATTAAAAGAAAAAAGATACTCTTTTTAAAAGCTTAACAAACATAACAAGAAGGCTAAATAGTTTGACCAGAACTAAAGAGAAAGAGAGAGAAAGAAAACCCAAAACGAAACAGGAAAAGGCTGATGTCAGCTTTAAAAAAAAAAACAACAGACTAAAATCATTCTTTCCTTTTCCCGTTAAGCCCCCCACCCCTAATTTTTACTTTCTGGTAGAAAGGTTTGGGAATTTCCAACAAGCTGGCCAGCTGCCAATTCCATAAAGTAGCAAGGAGAAAACTCCTTTTTCCAGGGTCCCCCCACCCCCACCCCCAGGCAGCTCCAGGCGCCGGGTCTGACAAGCTTTCTGAGAAGAAATAGGCTCACTGCAGACTTTCTGGCTCCACAGCCATTGTTCGCATGGCTGCTCAGCTCCTTATCCAGAGCCTGGATTAGCATAAGAATATCGTCTTTTCCTTTCACAAACAACTCATCCATTTCATCTCCACTTTCTAACCTCCTCCCCAACAATCCTTACCCTAATACACACATCTACCCCTGGAGCAACTCAGTGGTTATTTCTATGTCAATGTAAAAAGCAATCTCACCTAATTCTGAACATAAACCCTGAAGAAAATACCTTGCTTGCTCAAAGAGTTGTTAGGAGTGTATCTGTGGCAATACGCAGGAATCTTACAAACAAGCCTGTCTTGGATTCCACTGTGTGACATCTGGCTGGGGTTGAAGCATTCATAAACAGGTCTTTCAGAAAGTCTGACAAAAACAGCAAAGAGAATCAACCATATAACTGAATTCTGACCAAAAATAGGGATGGGGAATATCTACTTTATAAAGTCACTTTTACTTGCCATGTCTCCCTTATCTCAAGATGCCAATTTCATTGCCACCAGAAATTACTTTCTCACTGAACTTCATCTCTCCTGATGCTCAGTTACTCATGCAAAATGAACAACCCATATAACCTTCGTGTTTCTGCTTAATTGTCCCCTCCTCACTCAAAACCTTCTCTCCCGCCCCCGGCCCTGGGGCCAAGATATTCCCTTATACAAGTATAAACCCTTTCAGGATCAGAGAGGCAAGACAAACTACTAGGACATTAGACGGTTGATACATTTATGTCTCATAATCCTCACCAGGGGCCTCAATATTAGATGTACAAGGAATGCTTCTTGATTATTATTTTTAAAAATAGGAAATAATGTATTTTCAAAACACCATTCAACTTTTTTTGGTAAATATTTATTTTTTAGTTGTAGGTGGACAGGATATCTTTATTTTATTTTTATGTGGTGCTGAGGATCGAACCCAGTGCCTCCCGCGTGCTAGGCGAGCACGCTACCACTGCGCCATAACCCCAGCCCAAAACACCATTCAACTTTGTACTGCAAAATCCCTAGTTTCTCCAAAGCCTCTTAATCTGTATTAAACAAACAAACAGACAAAAAAACCTCACAAATAATTAGAACTAGACTATGTCATATACAAATCTGGCACATCTGTGCTCAGAAGGAATTCCTAATGCATGCCAACTTTTTTGGGGAGGCAGGGTGGTAACTGGGAATTGAACTCAGGGGCACTTGGCCACTGAGCCACATCCCCAGCCCTATTTTTTATTTAGAGACAGGGTCTCATTGAGTTGCTTAGCACCTCACTTTTGCTGAGGCTGGCTTTGAACCCATGATCCTCCTGCCCAGGCCACTGGGATTACAGGCATGCCCCACAACACCTGGTGCATGCCAACTGTTAATGTAAAAAGTCTGGGTATTATTCTCTCTCTCTTTGGGAGTAAAGCCCAATAACCAAAAACAGGTGAAGTATATCAGTAGTTGCTCAAAGTCCTGGATGGAAAGAAGGTTTAGTCACCCCTCTAGGTATATTATGGGTAATGGTAAACAATGCTGTTTCTGTACAATATTTGAATAGAAATAAAGTCAGTATAATATGGCAGTAAAGAGTTTAGGGTCTGGTGTAGAACAAACCTAGGTCTTTTGTGGGATTAAATAAGAGAAACTCACGCTGAGTATTTAATGGTAACCGCTTAATTATGTTAGCACATCATCTTTGTCACTTATGTACACATTAATTTTGCATGCATTTTTCTATCTATATGACCCTTATATAAGCAATAAAATCATTCCTACTTTTATAAAGAAACGATAGGCTCAGGAAGATAAATGACCTGGTGAATTTCACTATAGCCAGGCACTAGAAGTTTAAACTAACACATACTAGGTCTTCTATTCCCAAGTACAGTGTTTGGTCTAGTTTACTATGAGTACATACACCAAAAGGAAGACAGGGAGTTATTTTTTACTGAGCCAGGCAAGATTTTATTTCAACTTTATAACTAAGGAAAAAAGCGAAGCTTTGCAAAATTAAGAAACTTGCCCAAGTTCACACAACCAGTAAGTGGGCACGTCTGTTGTTGACAAAGCCCAAATTTTACTGCACACTACTACACACTAAAAAACTGGTAGGAAAATGGTGAGATAAAAAAATAGAAGGACTGTGTCCATTATTATACTACTGCTTTTCAGTTAACAACAACAACAACAAAACCACCTCCTCTTGTATTTGTACACCTGGCTTTGTGATGCTGGAGCTGAGATAATGCTAACGATGTATTTCAGTAACTGGCTCCCTCACTGGCTATGCCAACGGAAGAACTGCAGAAAGCTGAAAAAGGTGAGAAGGACTCCTTTCTTTCCCATTTGGTTACTGTTCCCATCAGAGTCACCAGACCAGCACTGTTCCCAACTAAAAGCACTGGTTGAATGAGTTCCCAGCTTCCTTCCACAGTCGCAAGTCACACACAGCAGTCCTTCAGATCCAGTGGTTCCTACCTCTCAGGGTCTGAGCTCTGGCTCCACAACACCTTGCTCTGAGCTCCTTAGTACCAGCAATAGGTGGATCCAGAGGTCCCCCCACAGAGGGCTGGGTCACACAGGTGGATAGGAACACACTCTTTGCAAGCTTCTGGGATTTGAAATCTAAACCTCTTGGGGTAGGTGGTAGCTACTTCCTATCAGTACTATTTCTGGGGTTTTTTGTTTGGTTGGGGATTTTTTTGGCAAGGGGGGATACCGGGGATTGAACTCGGATACTCGAACACTGAGCCACATCTCCAGCCCAATTTTTTGTGTTTTATTTAAAGACAGGGTCTCACTGAGTTGCTTAGCACCTCGCCATTGCTGAGGCTGGCTTTGAACTTGCGATTCTCCAATCTCAGCCTCCCAAAGTGCTGGGATTACAGGCGTGCACCACCGTACCTGGCTACTATTTCTGTTCAATCCCAGTGTTCCCTTAGCTTTTCTAATTCTCTAACACCCATGTAAACCAACTCCCTGTATCAAATTCTCTTGTTAAACTAACCACTCTGGCTTAATTTTTCCTGACTGGACCTTGACTAGCACAAATAGTTTCAGTTAATAGATCTGGTAGAGTAAAACTGAAAACACACACCACACACACACACACACCATGAACATACTTTCATACAGACTTGCTTCAAAGAACCACCAATAATATGTCTAATAGCCTTACAAAGTAAGTTTTAATGTATACTCAAAGTGTATCAAAAGTATTTTGACTTTAGGAATTGAATTCTGCCAGATTCAGTACATTTCACTTTTTCTCACCTCAGGTAAGTTTAACCTATTCAAGTTAAAATGTGAGAAACTTGTTCAAGATTGGTTGGATTTTCTAAACTATGTGAACCAGATCAAAATGGAAAGAGTACCAAAATTTGGCTATAAAACAGATTTCTCTTTTCCTTAAGTAACACTACATTTAATCAAAGACTCAATGTGTCTTTGCAGTTAAAAAAAATTAAATGCTAAATCAATCTTTAGGGGAAATATATCTAACTTCTAGAACTAGGAATAAAAATCGACGTAGAACATTCATAATAACATTTAAAAACCCCCTATATTTCATGCAGGAAACCAAATCAAAGTATATCAGTTTTTATGTCCTCAACCTGAAGGAACAGGTTGATACCATATCCTTCTAAGAGGATGTAGAAATATGCAAACGGCTCTTGATGGGATAATGTGTGGGACATGACAGGACATACACTGACGAGAGACCAAGGTGGAAAATGCAATGCAATGGGCAGGGATAACCACTCAAAACAAAGAACTGTCTCAAACTAACATCAACAGTGCCCTCCTTGTTGAAATATACTAATTTTTGACTGGTATGAAGCAGCTGTCATTATTTCACAATTCCCTAAAGGTTCCTCTGCAGTTCCAGCTGTTCAAGTGGCAATAGTTTCAACCTCTAAGAAGAAATGTTACTTTTATTAAACTAATGTCTACATCCAATTTTACTTTTCTTTTGTTCTCACCTGACCATTTTAAAAAGGAATCATTCTTTTTGTGTTAACCAGTGCTTGTACAATGAAAAAGTGATTTTAAAAAAATCAATCATTTCTTTCCACTTTTTTTCTACAACTTCTTTAAAATTCAGAGTACATCCTTATCCTAAACTCCAAGAATCAGAGGCTCTGTCCTAGGCCAAGCCAATACACACATTCTGCCTTCCATGCCACAAGAAAAAGTTCAGGGTTGAGCTGGTCTAATATAGGCTCAAGAATCTTGCTGGGCCTACAGGGACAAAATCACTCTTTCATATTAAGTATGATAAGGAAACAGCAGTCTCAGAAGCTGCTGGCAAATAGGTTGAGACCAGAAGGGAAATCAGAAGGCAGTGCCAGGAAACTCTAAGGATCTAGGTCCTTGGAGACATGGATGAGCTACTCAAGCAGTGCTGTGGTGAAGTCTGAATTACTTAGGGACTTTTTAGCTAAGAGCCATTTTTTAGGTCTTAGAGTCAGTTTTTCTGTGATAACCAAAAGCATACAGTTGATATGAGAATCAAAAGGAAAGGCACACATCAGTATTCTAGCTTAGATTAGCATAAATTTAACAATTCTGACTAAAGCAAAAAATTGGTAACATGTATAAGAAAGAGTAAATTATTTTAAAGATGACTCAAATAGTATAAAAAGCTACTTAAACCAACACATGCCTGTAATCCAAGTGATTTAGGAGGCCAAGGCACAAGGATTCCAAGTTTGAAGCCAGCCTGCCCAGACCTTGTCTCAAAATGAAAAATAGAAAGGTTTGGGTATGTTGCACAGTTATACAGCACCCCTGGGTTTAATCCCCAGTACCAAAACAAACAAACAAAAAAGTGACTTAACAATGTTATCAGCAGCTATATAAATGTTACTTCTGATATTTCTCATCCCAGTCCTCCAAATTTGCTAGACTCTTGGTCTTTCCCACCTCGGCTAATAGCTTCTTTACTCTTCTAATTCCCTAGGCCTAAATTCTCGGTCATTATTGACCATTCCTTCCCATTTCTCTATACCAATTTCCTCTCTCTCATCAAATCCATTGGGTCTACCTTCAAAAGTCATCCAGAACCCACAAGCTTCTTACTGCTGCCACTGCTATCGGTGATCCAAGCCACTAAGATTCTTTGCCTGGATTATTGAAACAGCCTCCTAATTGGTTTCTCCTAATTATCTACCCTTGCCCTACCATACATTCTCAACACACGGAGCAATTCTAATAAAAAGCACAACAAAACCATGTCACAGCTCTGTTCAAAACCCTTCAAAAGTGCCCGACTCACTGAGTAAAAACTAAAGTCTACAAAGATCCACATGACTCTATTTGCTCTATTCCAACTAGGTCTACACAACCCTGCTGCAGGACTAGTATATTTGCAGGGCCCTCTGCCTTTAACACTCTTTCCAGGACATCTGAAATGATCTGCTGCCTTCCTTCTTCTGAGTTTACTCAAAATCTCCTTATGATTTACACTGTTCCCACCCACCCTATTTAAACTATAAGGGCATCCTCTTCACTGGCACTCCTATCCTCCCTCCTTGCAATTTTTTTTTCCTCTTTAGCATTTGGCTGTAATCTGTAATCTGATATATCATTTACTCTTTGTTTACTGCCTGCCACCCGCTCCAGAATGGAGGCTCCAGAAGGGCAGGGCTGTCTGTTTTATTCACTCTGGATCTGTAATACCTATAACAGTGCTTGGCATACAATTGGTACGAAGTAAATATCTGCTCAGGGAATGATTGAATAGGGCAGCAGGAATTAAAATGCTATGCCAATTCCTTTTATTTTATATACAAACCAGACTTTACCAAAAGAGAGGGCAAGGGATAAACTCTCATTTTCTTATCTTAACATAACCAAAATGATACAAAAACCATACCACTTCATTTTGCTCACTTCCAGTCCTAACTTGTGACAAAATCCAGTGAGGAAAATCTTGCACTGTTTTCATGCACAGTCTCAGGTTTGAAATATAAATTAAAAGGTCTTAATAAAGGCTTATACATGTAAACGTAATTTCTCCAAATCTACAATATTGCTTAAGGCAAACAAATGGCTTGAGTTCTGTTTTTACAGTACAACATAGTTATATAAAGTTAAATAACTGTGGTAATAATCATGGACAAAAAGAAAATACAGCCCTTTCTTTGTACAAACCATGTGGTCTGACAAAGGCAATGTCAAAGCGATCCACAAAACTATAGGATATTAAAACCTCACAAACATGCAGCTAAAAAAGAACACTATCAAGGGGCTGGGGCTGTAGCTCAGTGGAAGAGCGCTTGCCTAGCATGCGCGAGGCACTGGGTTCGATCCTCAGCACCACATATAAATAATAAATGAGTAAAATAAAGATCTATCAACAACTAAAAAAAATATTAAAAAAAAAAAAAAGAACACTATCAAGATTACAAATTCCTGCTGTATAAATGTGAAGCCCACGGAGGTTTTCTCCTTGTGGATGAAATATCAATATTTTATCTTCTTTAATGTGTGTCAGCACAATTGGTCAGGTTAAAATGTGCTGGTTTAGGGTGTTTTCATTTACAAGTTCTGCGGCACGGAATGGGCTTCACATTTACTTGTTCTGTTTATCTTTTAGTATATTTAAGCTCAGGTACCTTTTTGATTTTTTTTCTGAGATAACTAAACATTCATGAACTCGTCTTTTTAAGAAAGGACTGTACCCAACACTTTGGGAGGCTGAGACAGGAGAATGGCGAGTTCAAAGCCAGCCTCAGCAATGGTGAGGCGCTAAGTAACTCAGTGAGCACAAGAGGGCTGGGGATGTTGCTCAGTGGTCAAGTGCTCCTGAGTTCAATCCCTGGTGCCAAAAAAAAAGAAAGAAAGAAAAGAAAGGACTGTAAGTAGCACATAACGAACACTACTTTACATATTTTTTAACTTTCTATAGATGTATGAAAATACTGTTCTGTATGTAAGATCCTATATTTTTTCATACATTGTGAGATACTTCCATAGTAGGTATGAGCAGTTCTTTGTAATTTATTTTCTATGTTTTATAGTGTTCCATCATAATATTTCACAACTATACTTGCCCATTCTCCTGTTGATGGACATATTAGCCATTTCTAACATGTTGGTATTATAAGCAATGCTGCAATAAATAAACTTGAATAGATGCTTTTGTAGTTGATAGGTTTGGGGTAGACAAATCTATAGGACAGATTCCCAGAAGTGGAATTCTGGGTCTAATGATAATTCTGGCAGATATTTTAGTAACTTTTTTTTGAGGGGGTGTATTGGGACTGAACCCAGGAGAACTCTGCTACCGAGCTACATCCCAGTCCTTTAATTTTTTACTTCAAAACAGGGTCTCCCTAAGTTGCTGGGGCTGGCCTTAAACTTGCAAGCTTTCTGCCTCAGCCTCCAGAGTTGCTGGGATTATAGGCATGTGCCAATACATCAGGCAATTACTTCATTTTTTTTATTGTACCTTTTTGTATTTTCCAAATGCAAAATACTGATGTAAGCACAATTTTAATCCACACCTGAAGAACACAGAATAAACTTTGTAACAAATGGAAAGACATTCTGCATTATGAATAGAATGTCTCAATATCAGGTATGTCAATTGCTCCTAAGTTAATTATAAATTCAACAATACTTTTGGGCTGGAGATATAGCTCAGTTGGTAGAGTGCATGCCTCCTATGCACAAGGCCCTGGGTTCGATCCCCAGCATCATTTAAAAAAAAAAAATTCAACATTTTTTATCATCTAAAAAAGTTCCCTTCTGTTCTTAGTTTGCTAAGATAGGGTTGTTTTGTTTGTTTTTTTTGGGGGTGGGGGCACATACCAGGGATTGAACTCAGGGATACTCGATCACTGAGCCACATTCACAGGCCTATTCTGTGGTTTACTTAGAGTTGCTTAGTGCCTCGCCGTTGCTGAGGCTGGCTTTGAACTCACAATTCTCCAGTCTCTGCTTCCCAAAGTGGCTAAATTAGTTTTTATCATGAATGAAGCTGAAATTCATCAGGTGAATTTTTTTCTCCATTTAGTTATATGATCACAAGGTTTTTCTTCAATGTCAGATGAGTTAATAACTCATAGTAAGAGCTTTCTTAAAGAGTAAGTCACCTCTGTAGTGGGTTTTAAATATATCTACACATATTCTTTCATATTCCTCTCTTCAAGTGGGGGTGCAATGATTTAGATGTGGTCTGTCCCCACCAAAACTCAATATGTGAGATTTAATCCCCAATATAATCGCATTGAGAGGTGGCAGGATATTTAAGAAGTAATCATGCCATGGGGCTTCACCCTTGTGAAGGGATTAATATAGTTCCTAAGAGACTGGGATGGTTTAATTAATTAAATTTTAATTAAATTTTTAATTAATTGGTGCCAGGAATTAAACCTGGGCACTTAACCACTTAGCCACATCCCCAGCCTTTTTATTTTGAGACATAGTCTCACTAAAATGCTAAGGGATTTGCTAAGTTGCTGTGGCTGGCTTTGAACTTGGGGATCTTCTTGCCTCAGCTTCCCAGGCCACTGGGATTATAGGTGTGTGCCACCACACCGTGGGTTAGTTATTGAGACAGAGTTGTTATGAAGTGAGTCTGGCACCTCCTTTTGGTCTTTCTCCCCTCACAGATAGACCCTCCCCAGAAGCTGAGATGATGCCAGTGCCTTCCCAGCCTCATAAAACTGTAAACTAATGAGATACCCAGAGCTGGAACCTCCCAGATAAGTTGTTCCTAGTTAGTGTTTCAAATCATTACATTCTGAGATAAAATGTTATGCAACAATGATGATTAACACACTATTCTTGGGATTCCTGAGATAATTTCAGTTTGTCATTACTGTATAATAAATAATTTGTTTGGTCTTTGCCTGTAGTTCCTGGGAGAGAACCTCTAAATTCTTGGATTTCCTGGGTAATAAGAGTCCAGGATCATTCCTCAGTTTATACCAACAAGATGTTTCAGCATGGAGGCTGGTCACCAGAAAGATGACCATGCATTTAGGGCTGGGGCTCTGAATTAGCCAGACTCTAAAGAAAGTAGAAAGCTAATGACTGAGTCACCTAGCCATTTATTCATGCCTACACAAAAACCCTGTGGATACTATACTATGGCTCAGGTAAGTTTCATGATTAATGAACATATGTTCAATGTTCTGGCAGGGTAGTAAGTCCTGATCCCAGGAAAAAGGGCATGGAAGCTTCACATCTGAAATCCTCTCAGACCTCACCCTGGCCCTGATCTGGACCTTTTATAATAACAATGTAATTATAAGTATAATACTTTCCTGAGTTCTAAGAGCCACCTTAGTGATTTACCTAATTTGAGGTTATTCATGGGAACCCCTGGATTGCAGTCAGTCTGAAGGGCAAGTGTAGGACTAACAAACTTATAACTGGCACCTGTAATGAGGACAATATTTTTATTTTTCAAATGAGGGGAGTCTTGTTGGAGATTGTGCCCTTAACCTGTAAGGTATGATTCTGTCAGAACTGTATTACAGTCACTATGGTACATATTATATTTAACATTTAAATACAATACTGGATTTGTTTTCCCAATGTTTTGTTAGGTTTCACATAAGACTGTAACTTTTTCTTCATATTAAATGTCTGGATTTATTATCAAGATTATACTAGTCTCATACAATAAACTAAGGAGCATTCCTTATTTTTCTATTCTCTGAAACAGTCTACATAAATCTGGACATTTCTACCACCTGAATAGTTTGAAAGAACTCACTGTTAAAATCATCTGGGCCAAGCGTTTATCTGTAAGTGTATGGGAGCGGGTAACTCTTTCAATTACAAATTCAATTTCTCTAACAGTTACAATACCTAGGTTTTGTAACTGTTAAGTCATAATTCATTTTCATTTTATTTAAGTTGTAAAATTTGTAGCATAAAGTTACTCCAGGCTATTTTCTTTTTTTTTGGTACTGGGGATTGAACTCAGGGGTACTTGACCACTGAGCCACATCCCCAGCCCTATTTTGTGTTTTATGTAGAGACAGGGTCTCACTGAGTTTCTTAGCACCTCGCCGTTGCTGAGGCTGGCTTTGAACTCGCGATTCTCCTGTCTCAGCCTCCCTAAGTGCTGGGATTACAGGCTGGAGCCACCGCGCCCGGCTCAGGCTATTTTCTTATTTTTTTTAAAATATTTTCTATATCTGAAGTTGTAGCTATTTTATATTCCCATTATCTATACTTTTTTTCCTTAATCTTTCAAATAATTTAAATAATTTAACTCAAATAATTTAACTTTCAAAAAAAAAAAACACCCTTCCACTGTACATTGTTTAAGAATTCATTAATTTCAATCCCAGTTTATCACTTATTATTTGGAAGCTTGGATCAGTTTCTCTCTATTCCAGTTTTCTCCTCTGTAAAGCATGTATCAAATGGCTGTTGTAAAAATTAAATGAGATAATCCTTGTAAAGAACCTGGAACTGTGTCTCCCTGGTACCCGGCAAGAGCTCTGTAAGTACTTGTTTTTATCTTCATTACCTTCTGTTTCACTTTGCTTGAATTTATTCTACTGTTCTTTCTCTAATTTAGATTAGATTAGCTTAATAATATTTAATTATTTTAAATACAAATGTGTGAAGATTTAGTATATCACAAAGGTTTCAATATGTTCTAATTTTCTTTCTTTATCCTTTTTTTTCACTTATTCTAATTAGGTTTACATGACAGCAGAATGTATTTTGATTCATTGTACACAAATGGAGCACAACTTTTCACTTCTCTGGTTGTACACAATATCGAGTTACACCTTATGTGCAGTCATACATGAACCTAGGGCATTGTTGTCCATTGCATTCTACCATCTTTCCTGCCCCCATGTCCCAACCCCTTCCCTCCCTCCCCTTTGACCAAAGTTTCTCCATTCTTCCCATGCCCCCTCCCACATTATGGATCAGCATCCACTTATCAGAGGGAACATTCAGCCTTTGGTTTTTTAGGATTGGCTTTCTTTGCTTAGCATAATGCTCTCCAAATCCATCCATTTACCTGCAAATACCATAATTTCATTCTCTTTCAATGCTGAGTAATACTCCATTGTGTATATATACCACTGTTTCTTTACCCATTCATCTATTGAAAGGCATCTAGGTTGATTCCATATTTTAACTATTGTGAATTGTGCTGCTATAAACATTGAAGTGGCTGCATACTATAGTATGCTGTTTTTACGTCCTTTGGGTACAGACAGACCAAGGAGTGAGATGGCTGGGTCAAATGGTGGTTCCATGCCAAGTTTTCTAAGCAATCTCCATACTGTTTTCCAGATTGGTGGCACCAATTTGCAGTCCCACCAGCCATATATGAGTGTGCCTTTTCCTCCACATCTTTGTCAACACTTGTTGTTTGTATTCTTGAAAACTGCCATTCTGACTGATGTGAGGTGAAATCTTAGAGTAGTTTTGATTTGCATTTCTCTAATGACTAGAGATGGTCAACATTTTTTCATATATTTATTGATTATATATCTTCTTCTAAAAATTAAAAACTGTTTCTGAGATATGTAGATTGGAAATTACCTTACACATAGTTTAAACTATAAAATAGCACAGAAATAAATTATTAGGCAATAATATAAAGTTTTAAGTTGAATATGAAAAGATGCTGCTATGGTTTGGATGAGGGTGGCACTATTGAGAGATGGTAGAACTTTAAGGAGGACCTTCCAGGAGATTCTCAGGTCTATAGGGGCATGTCCTAGAAAGAGACTGTGGGACTTAAGTCTCTTTCACTTTGCTTCCTGGCTCATGGGTGAGCAGTTAGCCCCGCCAGCCATTCCCCATTATGATGTACTACCTTCTCAGAGATCCAAAACAATAGGGCAACCTGATCTTGAACCAAGACCTCCAGAACTATGAACCAAAATAAAACTTTTCTCTTTTTAAGTTAACTATCTCATGTATTTTGTGATAGTAATGGGAAAATGGCTAACACATGCGCTACTAGAAATCTTGAGACATGCTCTTCCTGTTGTATCCTATACAAATATAAATTCACAAACAACTTGAATCTAAAAGCAACCAAATTGGAGAGGAATCAAATAAGTATATCAGAAATACATTCACCAAACTTAAGAAAAACTATAATGGTATTTTAAAAAGATTAAGGTTGTAAGGAGGCAGAAGAGAGTGGGAATAAACTTTTCTCTATCTTCCTTTCTGGAAAAGCACAATAACTAAAGAGTCAAGATGATGTTTCTGAGGCTCCAAGTTCCATGTTTTCCACAGGAGTGAGTGGGAAGGTAAATTTTCATTGGGGCCCAAGAAGAAATCAATATAGAAAAGACATACTCATCTTTCTATAAGCCTAGGGCTACACTGCTTTTGTGCATTCTGGCCCTCAAAAGGCTACTACATCTAACAGATCTCAGCAGACCTACAGGCAACCCTCACAAACTACATTACTGAAGAATCTTGCATGTGGGAGTGCCTGGAAATACTGAGGACTTGTCCTGTAGCTTCAAGAAATGTATAAGTTTGTTAGCTCCTTTTTTGTCAGTCCACAGGAGAAAGAACCCTTACTTCCAATGTCTACTACAAAAGAGGTGTCTATAGCCAGAACTAAATAAGTGCAAAGGTAGCCCCAAAACCCTAGGAATGGGCATAAAACTCATATAACTCCTTTCAAAGGAACTCAATAACCAGTAGGAAGAGTAAGCTTAGCCAGGTGCGGTGGTGCAAGCCTGTAATCCCAGCATTTAGGGAGGCTGAGACAAGAGAATCGCAAGTTGAAAGCCAGCCTCAGCAATGGTGAGGCGCTAAGCAATTCGGTGAGACCCTGTCTCTATATGAAATCACAAAATAGGGCCGGGGATGTGGCTCACTGGTCGAGTACCCCTGAGTTCAGTCTCCAGTACCAAAAAAAAAAAAAAAAAAAGAGTACGCTTAAGATGAGAACTACCTATGCAGAACTAACAGAAGACATCAGATGACTCAGGGGCTGCTTGTTTTGACTAGGATCAGGCCAAACATATTCAAAGGCCCTAGAGGCTCAGTATGGGTTGCTGTACGAGTTTTTTGGCCAGTCCCTATGGAAAAGTTGCAGCACAACCTCTTAGGTTTTCTGAAGCAAAGACAGCTTCCCCCCATTTTTATTTTTTTGTGGTACTGGGGATTGAACTCAGGGGTACTCGACCATTGAGACACGTCCCCAGCTCTATTGTTTGTGTTTTATGCAGAGACAGGGTCTCACTGAATTGCTTAGTGCCTCGCCATTGCTGAGGCTGGCTTTGAACTTATGATTCTCCTGTCTCAGCCTCGCAAAGCACTGGGATTAAAGGCGTGTGCCACCACGCCTGGCCAGCCCTTCTATAACATTGTTGGAAAAGTAGCTCTTGACATGACGATAGGCCTTATAAAGAACTCAAATAAAAACATCAAAGATTTTGTGACTAGAGCCACCAAGTTACAAGGTCAGCTTTAGCAGCTATCACCATATGGCAGACACAGTATACTTGGAATAAGGCCTAGGCTGATCCACAGGGCACTAGTAAACTCCAAGAGGTGGCCCAGAACTTCATATTACCTATTTTTACCACGCTAATGTCTCTAATTTATGTTCTCATATGAATAACTTAATAGTAAGTTCCCAGTAAGCAATTACGAAAAAGAAAAGCTTGTGACCTGGTTAACAGATAAAAGCCAAAAAATGGACCATTATTGTTCCATAGCCTACTCACAAGGCTCTGAAAGACAATGAGAAGGGAGTGAGTACTGTAAAGGAAGAAGAAACCAAAGAAGAAAATACATTCGTTCCTGGGCAATGGAGAATGGTTTGGCTGGCTGGGGGAATGGAAGGGTCAAGTATGAAACTAAGAGATAAGGGGCTGGGATTGTGGCTCAGTGGTAGAGCACTTGCCTCACACGTGTGAGGCACTGGGTTTGATCCTTAGCACCACATAAAGATAAAATAAAATAAAGATATTGTGTTCATCTTTTAAAAAATCTTAATTAAAAAAAAGAAAGAAAATAAGAGACAAGACCTTAGAGAAAATCCATGTTGAATGGTCCTAAAGGAGTCAGCCCAAGATGTCACTACTACAAAGCACCAGTCATAGAAGAGACATTTAACTACATTACAACCACAGATAGATGACTCATCATCAAAGCTATCAGCCAGCCGGTTTTTATATGGTCACCTCAATATTGGAGCAACGGTCCCATAAATGTAGCCATCATACTAACAGAGGAAGGAAGGTTTTACCTAGGCACAGCAGTACAGGCTCCTTTTTATGAAGGCTAACGTAATTACTGCTGATGTTGAGTGTTAACTAACATGTTCTCACTGCAGAACAGACACTCCAGATGTGTATTTGCCTTCCCTGTCCAGTGTACATCCTATTGCCGGCACCACTATATGAAGGCCCACAGAATACCTCATGGTGAATATCAATTATAAGCCTCAGGATCAGCTGCAGTAGTGGGAAATGTAGCTTATTCCAGTAACCCTCTTGTTTTGGATATCTATCTATCTATCTATCTATCTATCTATCTATCTATCTATCTATTTATTTTTGGCACCAGGGATTGAACTCAGGAGCACTCGACCACTGAGCCACATCCCCAGCCTTATTTTGTGTTTTATGTAGGGACAGGGTCTCGCTGAGTTGCTTAGCATCTCGCCATTGCTGAGGCTGGCTTTGAACTCGTGATTCTCCTGTCTTAGCCTCCCAAAGTGCTGGGATTACAGGCGTGTGCCACCGCGCCTGGCTGGATAGTTCTTTTTGTGATTATAACAAATCACCACTTCGAAGGTAGATTTAATGGGACAATAGGTAGTCTGAGGGATAAATGGTGGAGACCAGCAGATACTTGTGATGCTCTTCAACACTTCCTCTCCACCTCCATTTTGTAACTGCATCTCTGGTGGGCAATTCTACTCTGTATGACAATATGTAACATCCAATGTGAACAAGTGCATGGCTCACTTTTACTCCTCAGACTTCTCCAAACCTAAAGACTGTTGTGCAGTCCAGAGGTACAGCAACAGAAATACCAGTGCTAGGGCTGGGATTGTGACTCAGTGGTAGAGCGCTTGCCTCACATGTGTGAGGTACTGGGTTCAATCCTCAGCACCACATAAAAATAAAGAAAATAAAGATAATGTATCCATCTACAACCAAAAAATATTTAAAAAAAGAAAGAAAGAAATACCAGTGCTAGAGCTCTAGAAGAACCCTTAATGAACAACAGATAACATTCCTGGGATAACAGTCTTTTGGTGGGGCAAGACTGAGGTACATTCAGAGAGTTCTCAAAACTGAGACTGTTTCCCATAGTGGTAACTAGCTCATTAACATACAATGTATATATTTACCATCTATCCATTTTTCCTTTTCTCTCACTTTCTCTTCTTGTTTCATCGCTCAAATAAACTACCCATTTATTAGTTCTTTTCTCTGGCCTTCCTTTCTTTCAAAAGAACCAAAACTAAGAAGTAGTAAAGTCAGGATTTAAACTGAAGCAAGCTGGCTCTATTGCCTTGCTTTTGAACAGAGTAGAATGCCTTTTTAAAATGATAAAAACTTTATGTGATCTGGAATTTCCTATTACCTATTTTTACCACGTTGATGTAAATCTAAAGTCAGAAGCAATGAACAAATGTACATACAGCAATATAAAGAGATTTTTCCAGTATTAAAACTTTTTAAGGGCTGGAGTTTTGGCTCAGTGGCATAGTGCTTGCCTGACCTGTGTGAGGCATTGGGTTCAAGTCTCAGCAGCACATATAAACAAATGAATAAAAGTCTGTCAACAACTAAAAAAAAAAATTAAAAAAGACAAAATATTTATAGTCAAACCTGATTGTGTCAATCATCAATGTGATATGTTTTATAAAAATACATTCATGGTAGCACACACCTGAAATCCCAGCTACTTGGGAGGCTGAAGCAGAAGGACTTCAAGTTTGAAGCCAGACTCCACAAGTTAGTAAGAATCACTGAGACTGCAGCACAGTGGTAGAACATTTGCCTAGCACATGGAAAGCCCTGAGTTTAATCCATAGTACTGAAATAAAACAAGCAACAACAAAACAAAACAAAACCCAGCAAACAAATAAGAGTGCTGTCCTATGGCAAAAAGAGAGGAAAGCAGAAGCAAGGATCAAGAACAAACGTAATGCCCAGCCTGAAGGTGCACGCCTGTAATCCCAGCAGCTTGGGAGGCTGAGGCTCTGTCTCAAAATAAAAAGAAAAAAGGGCTGGGGATGTGGCTCAGTGGTTGAGCGTCCTGGGTTCAATCCTCAGTACCGGAAAGGGGTGGGGTGGGGGGCGCGGTGGTTTAAAATAAATCATCTGTGGGGCTTTATAGAGAACAAAGGAAGTTGACTGTATGAACTGAAGGTATGATTAACCCAAGTTTCTGAACCATAGCTCAAAACAAAGAAAGGGCAAAGCACTGTCACTACCTTAAGTAGAAAAGTGAACAGAAGGTTATCAAAACAGACATGAGCCTATTAAAATCTTTTTCTTCCCCTAGTACTGGGGACTGAACCCATGGGTGCTTCACCACTTAGCAACATCCCTAGGTCTTTTTATTATTTTTATTCTGAGACAGAGTCTCTCCAAGTTGCTTAGAGCCTCACTAAGTTGCTGAGGCTGCTTTTGCTTCTGAACTTCTAACCCTCCCGCTTTAGTCTCTCAAGTCGCTAGGATTACAGGCATGCACCACCACAACCAACTCAAAATCTTTAAAAATTCATCTGTATAAAACTAAAATCAGGCCAGGCACAGTGGCAAACGCCTATAATCCTAGCAGCTTGGGAGGCTATTCAGGAGGATCCTGAGCTCGAACCCAGCCTCAGCAACTTAGCGACGCCCTAAGCAACTCAGTAAGACCCTGTCTCTAAATGAAATATAAAATTGGGGGGGAGGATATGGCTCAATGGTTAAGTGTCCCTGAGTTCCATTCCCAGTACCAAAAAAAGGAAGAAAGAAAATTAAAATCATTTTAAATGCTACCAGCAGTACATTCCGCATGCTTTGGGAAACACTATTTTGACTACTAAGATAATAGTGCTAGAGTAGACTGATTGATTGATAGATAGGTTAAAATAGAGAGGAAAGCCCTGCAATTTTCCAGTATAATGTCACATAAGGCCCTAAACCTGGATGATCGGGAATTTGAAAGTAGGTGATAAAATATCCGTGATATGCTATAGAGATAAACACTAATGGGAGTTGATCTATGACTAGGTGTAGGATGCAAAAGATGAGGAATCAGATCTAGCACTGAGACTTTTCTTGGGTGACAGAGATCCATTAACAGAAGGGAAACATTTGAGGCCAGGCTGGCCTTGAAATTGAGATCCTCCCACCTCAGCTTCTAAAGTAGCTGGAATTACAGGTGTGCTCCATCACATCCAGCTCTAAAAGAATCTCAAAACAATGAGCTGATTCCCTCCAAATATTGTTTTAGAATGATTTCTTTCCTATTTCTGGCATTGCTGCAGTTTCTACTTCTTTAAACTAAATTCTATTTCCAAAGATCTATTATTCAAGGATATTAAAAATCTTAACTAAAATGTGTTAAAATTTCAAAATAATGTAAACATTCATTTTTAATAGTCTTCCATTCTGAACTCTGCTTTCCAATCTTAAAGGGAAGAAATAAAATCCTGGAGGAAGAAATAATGCTTACTTTTTATAATTAGAGTTAAGAACATGGCATTGATAAAAAGTATTTTTCACTCCTGAAGAAGTTCAATATTTACAAGAGAAGGAAAATACATAAGAATGACTTATGAACTCAAAGAAGGTGATTCAAGAAAGTAAAAAAGCTAACACAAAGTTGTGGTGTTACAAAGAAACTAAAGAAGCTCAAATAAAGTTGCAGTGGTGACATACAAGGACTATTTTCAATTGTTAAGAAAGGAAAATTTTCATATTACTCTATTATTTTCTTAAAAATCTTTTCCTTACCTTGGAGATGTGGCTATAAAACTGAACTTCCAATTCTCTCCAAATAGCTTTGACCTATGCTTCCATCTCATGAATTCCAAGACAGTATTAAGCTGATGCATATTTTCATAAATCTGGGGGGAAAGAAAATTTAAGATAGAAACAACTTTTATTTGTCAGAATAACACGTGTAAAAGCAATACTAAAAATATTTCATGTGTAAATTAACACATTTTCAAAGTAAAGACAATGAAAACTTCCAGTTGTTTAGAAACTCATCACTTTATTTTTTTCCCAATCTCTGAACAATGAAACATATTAAGTTAGTTTTGCGGGAAAAAAAGTATATCACCTATAAATTTTCCATGTTAAAGTTTTGAGAAAATTTTCATCAATTTGAAAAAAATAACTGCTAGAAATAGCACTGAAACTTGCAACTAAACAATATTCATATTCTTAGAAATCCATTGGATTAAACAAAGGGGAATGAAGGAAAGGGAGGGGGAAGGGAAAAGGAAAGACTGGAATTAACTGGAATTAACTAGCCTTGTATTTGAATACATGACCAGGGTAACTCTGAATCACGTACAACCACAAGAATAGGATCCTAAATAGACTGAGTTATACTTGTATATGTATAATTTGCCAAACTACATTCTACTGACATGTATAACTAAAAGAACGAATTTTTAAAAATACACTTGGTTGCAATAAACAGTCAAACCTACCAATGGAGTCTACTGAATGTAAATTCTAGCTAGCCAGGCGCAGTGGTGCACTCCTGTCATTGCAGTGGCTCAGGAGGCTGAGACAGGAGGATCGTGAGTTCTAAGCCAGCCTCAGCAACTTAGGTCCTAAGCAACTCAGTGAGACCCTGTCTCTAAATAAAAATAGAAAGAAGGGCTGAGGATGTGCCCCAGGGTTCCATCCTCTGTACCAAAACACAAACAAAAAACAATTGCGCTAGCATTAAAATATCATTACAGTAAAATAAAAGCATTAACTAAGTAATAACAATATTCATATTCTTACAGACAAAAACATATTTGACCACCTAGCACTTCCTTTGCACTTTTTGAATCAAGTCTCATTAACCAGTTTTAATTTAATTCTAACTTCTACCTGGAATATTAGGATTTACGAGGGTGAAGAATTAATTGCACTGATTGGATTGGACCTATGTTAATACTGTCATTAGAATCCTACCGTTTCAAGGAATAATCATTCTAAACGATGGAAAATATTAGAAATTTTAATTTACTTAAAGACGTATGGTATTTTACTTGTAGATTTAAAAAATAATTTTATCTAGCCAGGCGCGGTGGCACACACCTGTTATCCCAGCACTTTGGAAGGCTTAGACAGGAGAATCCTAAGTTCAAAGTCAGCCTCAGCAACAGCGAGGCACTAAGCAACTCAGTGAGACCCTGTCTCTACATAAAACATAAAATAGCACTGGGGATGTGGCTCAGTGGTCAGAGTACTCCTGAGTTCAATTCCTGGTACCAAAATAATAATAATAATAATAATTTTACCAAATGTATCTTTTAATTGAAACTTCAAATAGCAAAGTATTCTGTTACATATTTTTAAAACTGTATGAACATTACCTATATCCCACTGCAAGGTTAAAGGCCTTGTCTTCAAGACCAATTAGAAGTATAATTTGTGTCACACTAGGGTTTAGTAGTCTTGGCAATAAATTCATGTAAACCAGGGCAACCTGCAATGGTCTGGCATATCAGATAGCAGTCTTTGTTAAAGACAAGACTCTCCCACTCAGCAGGCAGGCAGCCATGGGACTATGCTAATCTTTCATGGTCCAAGTAAAGACAGCCTGACCCTGAAAGCAATTAGTAATATTTTGTGTGCATTTAGGAGCCGTTAACAGTTTTCTGGTATACTAGTTACCCACAACATGACCAGGTCTCTAACTTTTTTTGGAGTACTCATATGACTATAAAACTCTCAGATTATCACTAAGAAAAATGTAGGATGATAGGAGACTTCATGGTTTTGTTTTATTTTCTGAGACATTCATAATCTTTAAGAATTTCTAAGCTGGGCGCGGTGGCGCAAGTCTGTAATCCCAGCACTTAGGGAGGCTGAGACAGGAGAATCGTGAGTTCTAAGCTAGCCTCAGACAGGCAAGGCGCCAAGCAACTCAGTGAGACCTTGTCTCTACATAAAACACAAAAAAAATAGGGCTGGGGATGTGGCTCCATGGTTGAGTGCCCCTGAGTTCAATCTCCAGTACCAAAAAAAAAAGAATTTCTTTTATCCAGTGAAAAAATAAATGCATTACGTTTCCACTTTAGAAACAGCATAAAAATTTTCCTCCAAAGTCATTCTTTGCCAACTACACCATACCTCCCTAAAGGCGTGTACAAAACGAGAGAGGAATTAATCACCATATTAAACAAAGCTCAGATTAATCCACTTGCACAAAACCAAAGAGAGCCAACAGAGATGGCCTGATTCTAATTTTAATCAGATACTTCCAATGGATCAAATGGTAAATAACATGTAAACCACTTACCAACCATTGTTTATTACAACACTAATCATTACAATAGTGTTTCCTTGGCTTAAAAAACAATGTAATAGCTTTAGGCTAAATCTAAAGTTAATTTTTAATAAAAAAGGAAAAATAAATAACCAAAAGAAAATTGACCCCTAAGATTGCGAAGGAAAATCAAGTAAGGTTTGACTTCATTAATCAGAGCTAAACAAAACAAGTCAGAGGAAAAATGTGCTTCACAGTACAGGTCTGTAAATAATTTCTTAAATATTAGAAATTATATAAATAAAGTGAAGATTAGGACCTTTGTATACAGTGCTATAGTTCTGTAAGCACAAATCTATAAATATGCACACATAGAGGCAGAAGTAAGATTTACATAGACAAAATGTTCCAACAACTTCAACCACTTAACTTACAAGGCAATTTACAATAGTCCGAGCACTGTAAACTTGTATTCAACAACCATAGGGATGCCAGTCAAAACCAACCACCAAATAAGTATTTTTATACCAAAGATTTCGTGTTTAAAATTTTCAAGCATGTTAACTGTAGAAAGTACATTAAAGAGAAGGTAATTCTTTTACAAACATATCAGTTTCTTGGGCTGGGATTGTGGCTCCGTGGTAGAGCGCTTGCCTCACATGCATGAGGCACTGGGTTCGATCCTCAGCACCACATAAAAATAAAGATATTGTGTCCATATCAGTTTCTTAATGACTTGAAATAAATGAAAATCAAACCTAAGTATACTGTTTTACAATTCAGAGCTAACATTAGAATTTACTCAAGTTAATTATTTGCAAACAAATGTGAACAGTTCATTTCATTCCCACATTTTCCTTTACAAAACACATGTTCCTGCTACCAAGAGGTACACTTGGTTGTTTGGGGGGTTTTGTTTTGTTTTGGTATTGGGGACTGAATTGAAGCACTTTAATCACCGAGCTACCTCCCAGCCCTTTTTTTTTTTTTTTAGTTGTTGATGAACACAATGTCTTTATTTTATTGCTTTGTATGTGGTGCTGAGGATCGAACCCAGGGCCTCACGCATGCAAGGCAAGCGCTTTACCGCTGAGCTACAATCCCAGACCCCCTCCCAGCCCTTTTTATTTTTTATTCTGAGACAGGGTATCACTAAGTTGCTTAGGGCCTTACCAAGTTGCTGAGGCTGACCTCAAACTTGTGATCCTCTTGCCTCAGCCTCCCAAACTGTGGGATTTCAATTGTGTGTCACTGTGCCGACTTTCCTCTTGGTTTTCAAAATTATTTAAATGGTTAAATCTTAAGCCACCAAGATACTTTAAGATCACTAGAGGTTGCAGGTAGAGCTAGCTCAGTGGTAGAACATTTTTGCCTAGTCTGGGGTTCAATACCTACCCCCCGCCCCACACACACCCCATTCAGAACCCAGAATCCATCAAGGACAAACATTATGGGTATTACTGTTATCTTCAACTCTAAGGTGTCAGAATATCACCATTAATTCCTCTATTAAGTACAATGTACTTAATAGAAAAAAATATAGTATAAGTCTGTTTTTGATAAATACACTCAGTCAAAACTGAAGCTTAGGATTACTTTTTGAGTTTGTGCTAGTTATCAAAATGTAGTGAAATTTTTAGCATTCGGACTTAAGTGATATTAGATTGCACATTTTTCCTTTTACCACTCCCAATTCCCTCATCCTTAACTTCATTTCTTCTCTCTTTTCAACATCCATAAAAGTACCCCATCTACTATACAAACACTGTTTACTATATAAATACTACAGGTGAATTCAAATAATTATTTGTTTAAAAATCAGAACCAAATTATAAAATTATCTTTATTTTACAAACATTTCAGTTGGGATCTTAAGTGCTATAAGATAGCACTGTTAAAATCTTCAATATGTGAACTAGAACACTCAAACATTATACTGCAGAGAAACAACATGGTTTTTGCTTTAAGTAACTCAAATGAACAATATAATTTAGTTTATTCACTCATTAGTAACCAAGTAACACAGGTAGGGAGGCTCAACTTATGAACAGTTGTGTTCTAAATGTTACAAAAGTTTATTTATCAATTGAATGTCAGCTTGATTTTGAAACTAAAGATGACTTTTCTCATAAATCAAATGATACAAATAATGGTATTAAACATGCCTACATATACATATATACATAAATACATATATTGATATAAAGTACAAATGAATTTTAGGGTATAATTCTTCTGTTTAAGCTATTTCCATATCAAACAGTTTCTTTTCTTATAGATTCATTTCTGAATCCTAAAATCTAGCACAGTTATGACATAGAATAGGATTTCAGTAAATATTAGCTGATTTGAAGTACCCCAAAGTAATGATTCAATAAGAAACTGAGTTATCTAGAAAATCTAGCCTACCTGAAATACAGAAGAGAATCAAAGACAAGAGGGAAAAGTTTCTCCTAGAAGCTATACCAGAGAAAGATTCTTAGGCTAGAATGCTCTGGGCTAAGCCAACTGTGGTAATTTCCATTCCGGACAATAAGACAAAGAGTTCATTTGCTAGGAAGCTTATGGGAAAGGTTTTACTGGATGAAGCAAAAAACTAGATGACCTGAGTGTGGTGGTTCATGCCAATAATCCCAGTGACTTGGGAGGCTAGGGAAGGAGGGTCACAAATCTGAGGCCAGCTTGAGCAACTTAGCAAGAAGACTCCTCAAAACCAAACAAAATGGGTTGTTGGGATGTAGCTTAAAGTAGACTGCTCCTGCGTCTGATCCCCAGTACTGATCCCAAATCCCAGCCAGATGAAAACACACATACACATTTTTTTTGCATACATTCTGGATAGAAATGTGTCAGCCAGGGGCTGGGGTTGTGGCTCAGTGGTAGAGCGCTTGCCACGCATGCGGGAGGCACTGGGTTCGATCCTCAGCACCACATATAAATAAATGAATAAATAAAGGTCAATCAACAACAAAAAAATTAAAAAAAGAAAGAAAGAAAGAAATGTGTCAGCCAAACTGTGGCATTCGTCGTAAGATCATGAGCAAAGAGACTGTGTAAGAGAACACACTCAAACAGAACAGGAATGGCAGAACTAAAAAAATGGAAAGAATCTGGATCCTTGGTGATATTATGCCTTGCCTGAATACCTAGAACCATCTTAACTTGGATCTTTGTATTATATTAAATCCTCTTATTGATTAAATCAATTTCAGTTGCTCAAATATAGCAATTTAGGAACAGACACACCATTTATTTCTACGAATTCAATTATTACATATACAATAACACCCCTAAATTTTGATTTCAGCTCAGATTCATCTTTTGAATGTATTTCCAAACAACTAAAAAACTCAAATATTTATTACAGTGGCACATCAAGAAAATAGAATCAATATAAAAGCCATGGTCTACCAACACAATACACAATACAAAAAAAAAAGATGTTCACACATTCTTTTGGCTAATGGCTGCACTATCTACCCAACTGTCAAAGTTTAGAAATCTTGGTATTACTAAATTCCACCTCCCTCTGCCACACTGATTATATTTAGGCAACTGCAAAATGCTGCCCATTCTAATGCTAATACAACTTTAGAATCGATCTTCCCAAACTCTATATACATCCTCTAGTATAGGCTCATACTTTTCACGGAGCCCACCTTCATTCTTACCTCTATTCAGTGTATCTGTTGTTTTGTTTTCTTTTTTTTAAAAAAAATATTTTCTTAGTTGTCAATGGACCTTTATTACTTACTTACTTACTTATTTATTTGTTTATATGTGGTACTGAGGATCGAACCCAGTGCCTCGCACATGCTAGGCAAGCACTCTACCACTGAGCCACAACCCAAGCCCGTATCTGTTGTTTTCAAAACACAACTGTGCTTCATTAAAAAACAATGATCATAATTCATTATGAAAATGCAAGGTAGAAGCACAACAAGATACTACAGTTAACAGAATGTTTGTATAATCAAAAAGACAATTAATACCAAGTGTTAGGACACAGAGAAACTGAGACCCTCACACATTGCTGACAATAATGTAAAATAATAATAGTGTTTGGGGGAACAATTTGCCAATTTCCTGAAGTTAAATAAAACAGAAACTTACCATATGATCCAAAATTTTCTCTATGGGAACCTACTCAAGAAAAGTGAAAATGTGTCCACATAAAGACTCAGCTACAAATGTTCATAGCAGCATTATTCATAATAACCCCAAACTGGAAACAATCCAAATATTCATCTCCTACTAAATGGATGAACGATGTGGCATAACCACAGAATGGAATACCACAGGGGAATAAAAAGGAATGAAATACTGACACATATAACAAAACGAATAAACTTCCAAAACAATAATTTTGGTCAGGTGGTGCCGCACTCCTGGAATCCAAGCAACTGAGGCAGGACAGTTCCAAGTTCAAAGCCAGCCTCAGAAACTTAAGCCCTATCCAAATAAAAAATTAAAAGGGCTGGGACGTGGCTCAGTAGTTCAGTGCCTCTGGGTTCAATCCTTAGTATCCAAAAAAAAAAAAAAAATCTAAGTGAAAGAAGCCAGATGCAAAAGCCACATATTGTACAAGTCAATGTACATGAAATCTTTAGAAAGGACAAATTTAGACACAAGAAGCAAAGCAACAGTTGCATGGAGCAAGAGATAGAGTCAGGTAACTGGGAGAGCTGATGGAAGTAATCTGAAATATTCACAATTCTAACCATTTAAGAAAAATTAAAAAATAAAAGTGCACTTAATTTTTTTTCAATGATTTCCAGTATGTACAAATTGCAATGTCCCTCCACCACCTGTGCCCCCAGTGCTGGGGATCAAACTCCAGAGCCTCATGCATGCTAAGCAAGCACTTTACCACTGTGCTACACCCTCAGCCTGAAGTACAGATTCTTTAGGAGGACATTTATAGACTACTATAGCCAGACTGCTATAATCTGTTTTCAGTCTATTTAACCTGCCTTGTCTTCTATAATTCCTGCCCCAAAGCCTCCTGCTGGCCGTATGAAACTACTTGCTATTTCCTAAAGAGGCCAGGCTATTCTATGCTTTTACTTTTCTTTACACTTGGAATTGGAATTCAAAACTCAAAATGTATTTATCTTTATCTTCTGCCAAGTGAACTTCCATCTTTCCTCACAAAGTCCCATCTCAAATATCTGTTAAATTCTCTCTACTCCCTTGCGTAGTTATCTGTTCCACAGAATTCTAGTAAGTAATAAATGGTATGCTTACATAAAGTGCAAACATTTATATTTATCTTCTTTAAGAGGAAAATCCCAGGACAACAGCAATAGCATAAGTGAATGATAAACAACACTGAAGCCTAAAAGTATGTAAAATGAGCTCTGCATCAAAAAGGCCCTGTTTAAGAATCTTTATTGCCACATAAGAAAAACAGGAAGTCACTCAATGACACCTAAATGTTTATCAGTATGAGATCAATTACATAGCCACAATGAACACTAAACATCTAATAAAAAGAATGATATATATTGTATATATTTTTATGGATATGGAAAAATATTCTAAATATCTTAAATTTAAAAAAATCATTGTCATCCTTCATTGTTTAAAAAAGGAAACAAAACTATATACATATATAGAAGTATATCTGTGCATGTATGCATCACACATGATGGAGGTGGCTGACACACATGCAGCTCTTCTCCTATAGGCAGAAAAGTGGAAACAATCTGTCTTAACTGACAAATGGGTAAATAATGTGGTCTATGAATGGAATGGATATTCTTCAGCCTAAGAATAGATGAAGTCATAAAAGAACTGATTCATGATACTACATAGATGAACCTTGAAAATATGCTGAATGACAACCATAAAGAAAATAAAATTATGCAGGAAAATGTATGGAACTAGAGATCACTGTGTTAAGAGAAATAAGCCAAACTCTCAAGGTCAAGGGTTGTTATGTTTTCTCTCATGTGGAAGCTAGGAAAGGAAAGGGAAAGAAAGTGATGGGGGGTGGGAATATTATAAAAATCAAAGGGAAATCAGAGCAAAGGGAAGGATGGGAAGTGCTGGAGAGTCATACTGGCCAAATTATATTGTTACATAGTATGCTATTGTGGATATGTAACAACAACTCCCATAATATAAAACTACAATGCATCAATTAAAAATGTGGGAAGAGAAAAAAGGTCATTAAAAAATATGCTAAGCCAGGTACGGTGGCTCACACTTGTAATCCCAGCACTTTGGGAGGCTGAGACAGGAGAATCTTGAGTTCAAAGCCAGCCTCAGCAATGACGAGGTGCTAAGCAACTCAGTGAGACCTTGTCTCTACATAAAAACACAAAATAGGGTTGGGGATGTGGCTCAGTGGTTGAGTGCCCCTGAGTTCAATTCCTAGTACCAAAAATAAAAATAAAAATAAAAAATATGCTGAATAAAAGAAGACAGAAGCAAAAGGCCACACACTGCAGAATTCCATTTAAATGAAATAGCCCAAAAAAGGCAATCCCATAAAGACAAAAAATAGATCAGTGGTCATCTGGAGCTAAAGGTTGGGAGTAGGAATGGAGAATGACACTAAAAAGCATGATTCACAAAAGAAACATGATAAACTTAATCAGAATTTAACACTTCTACTCTGCAAAAGATCCCATTTAGAAGATACAGACTTAGGGAACATATACATACTAAACCACCTCAAAACTTAACAATAGAAGCTGGGCGTGGTGGTGCAAGCCTGTAATCCCAGCACTTAGGGAGGCTGAGACAGGAGAATCACAAGTTCAAAGCCAGCCTCAGGAAGACGAGGCACTAAGCAACTCATTGAGACCCTGTCTCTACATAAAACACAAAATAGGGCTGGGGATGTGGCTCAATCTCCAGTACAAAAAAAAAAAAACCCTTAATAATAGAAAGAAAACTTCAACTAGAAAAAATATGGGCAAAAAATATGAAGACACATTTCACTGAAGAGGATGTATGAATGGCAAAAAGCACATGGAAGATGGTCATGGTCACTACTCAACAGGAAATGCAAATTAAAACTGCTGAGATCATAACTACACACCCACTGGGACAGCTAAAATTAACAATAGTGATAATACCAACTACTGTCAAGAAAGTAAAGGAAATGGATTTCTCATACATGACAAATGAGCACATAAAATGACACAGCCACTTTGAAAACCCTTCAGTGGTTTCTTTAAAAAACTAAATATACATTAACATGTAACCCACCAACTGCACTCTTAAACACTCACAAATTATCCTATACCTAATGTTTCCTTTTAACAGTTTTCTACCCACCAAGCCCCAACATGCTCACTGGCTCTTAATTCCCAATTGCTTACGCTGTATTTAGAGTTGAATGCAACCTTTCTCTTTTACTGCACAACTGCTGCAGTGGTCCCTGTACCTACTTACAGCAATGGTCCTGAATAAAGTCTTCCTTTACCAAAATTCACCAAGTGTCAAAGGCTGAGCTTGCGCTCAACTCCAAATATTCAGTAGTTCATTTGCTAAACATTTTGCCTCATTGGCTTTTTGGGATTTTTTTTCTTTTTCTTGCTCTCATAATAAAAACATACACACTTTCCTGTTCTGAGACATTTGAAGGTAAGCTTTAAATACTTAAACCCTGAACATTTCAGCAGGTGTATCCTAAGAACAAGGTTGTATCCCACAATTTGCTAAAAGTATTTCATAATTAATATTACAAGATAAAATTCTTTGGGGCTGGGATTGTGGCTCAATGGTAAAGTGCTTGCCCCACATGCGTGAACCCACAGAGGTTCGATCCTCAGCACCATATAAAAATAAATAAATAAAATAAAGATATTGTGTCCATCTACAACTAAAAAAAAATTTTTTAAAGATAAAATTCTTTAAATAAATTCAATGTAGATGGTGCATATTTTCTGTTACATTACAATGGAAGGTGAAATAAAATTATTTTCATTTTTTCTTCATTTTATAATAGCTTAATATCTGTTTTAAGGTATGAGGTATTGCAGTTAATGATTTGTGATACAGTGTTCTTAAATTTCAAGATAGAATTCTGTGGTACTTTACATTTAATTTTTTAAAATTATGCTATGTTCTGAAAATATAAAAAATAGTAGAATAGACATGTCTACCTCATATCCAGGTTTTTAAAATGTTACCATTTAGCTATATTAGCTTCACATTAAAATAGAACTTTTAGCCTAAAATCCATTCTACGTACAAGAGTATATAAAATATAGATGTACATTTTAAAGAAGGGTAATAAAAATGAATAATTCTGTCCCATTTCTATGTAAGAAATGTATTGGCAGCTTTGACCCCTCCATGTCTCAGGACAGTTGCTTCTTCCTCTCCAAAGGTAACTACCATTCTAAATTTGGCATGATTCCCTTACTTTTCCTTACATTTTATCACACTGGTATTTTCCCTTTAATATATATTTTAAATTTGTTCCTACTCTGGAGCTTTATATGAACAGTTATACTATATATGTGTATTCTTCTTTGTTTCTTCATTCAACATTATAATTTCAAGATTTTGTTCAAGTTAGCAAATAAACAGCTGAACATGGTGAAAGAAATGTTTACTATCCATTTGACTTTTCTACCAATTCATAAATAAAAGTAAAAATTTGGGGAAATAAGTACTTTACTATATCCAAATTATAATTTTATACAGGGTTGTGTGTGTGTGTGGTATTAGGGATTGAACCCAGAAGTGCTCTGCCACTGAGTTATATCCCAGCCCCATCCCACCCCCTTTTATTTTTATTTGTTTATTTATATTTAAATTTGAGATAGGGCCTCTAAGTTGCTGAGGGTGGCCTTGAACTTGGAATCCTTTTGCCTAAGCCTCCCAAATTGCTTGGATTAGAGGTGTGTACCACCTTGCCTGGCAACATTGTTTAAGTAAACAATGTTGATGTGACAGAAGTTATTAAAATCAAAACTGATGGATCTATAAGGAAGTCCCAAACAGCTTTCTTTAATCAGAAAATTTTTAATTTTCTGGAAATTTTGAATTATAAGTTAAATGAAAAATCAAATTGCACTTAAAAGGTCAAAGACTGTTTCAGCAACAGAGCAACAGATTGTGTAAGCAATCTAAGGGCAAGGACTTCTTGGCAATGCAATTATACTACACGTAATTTATAAAGAATAGATTTACTTTCAGCAGAGTGTGTTGGCACACAGATGTAATCCCAGCACTTTGGGAGGCCCAGATAGGAGAATCGCGAGTTCAAAGCTAGCCTCAGCAAGGGCGAGGCGCTAAGCAACTCGGTGAGACCCTGTCTCTACATAAAACATAAATAGGGCTGAGGATGTAGCTCAGTGGTTGAGTACCCTTGAGTTCAATACCTAGTGGCCAAAAAAAAAAAAAAAAATTTTACTTTCTAATAACACATTCTGAGATTCTGTTCTCCGTATTTTTTCAGAGCTGGGCATGGTGGTACATGCCCATAATCCCAGCTACTCAGGAGGATTGTAAATCTGAAGCCAGCCTAGGCAACTTAACCAGTCCCTGTCTCAAAAATAAAAAGGGGGGGCTGTGGCTGTGGCTCAGTGGTAGAGAGCTTGCCTAGCATGCGTGAGGCACTGGGTTCGATCCTCAGCACCACGTATAAATAATAAATGAATAAAATAAAGATCCATCAATAACTAAAAAAATTTAAAAAAAAATAAAAATAAAAAGGGGGAGCTGGGGCTATAGCTCAGTGGTAGAGCACTTGCCTAGCATGTGTGAGGCACTAGGTTTGATCCTCAGCACCACATATAAATAATAAATGAATAAAGATCCATCAACAACTAAAAAAAAAATTTTTTTTTTAAATAAAAAGGGCTGGGGATATAGCTCAATGGCACAACACTTGCCTTAGCATGTATGAGGCCCTGGGTTCAATTCCCAGTATCACCAGCAAAAAAAAAACTTTAATTGCCAAGCTACAATAAATTCCTTTACATGGATATATTTTCCTAAAAATCTAATCACATTTCATGAAAAATGGATAAACATCTATCAGATATCTTGAGGATGTACTGGTTATGTCAGACTTTATTCCAACTAATCTGTCGTAATATTCAGCTTAATTATTATTTACTAAGAACTTAAAATTACCTTCATTAAAAACCCAATTGTGGCTCAGTGGTAAGGTGCTCGCCTTGCATGTGTGAAGCACTGGGTTCGATCCTCAGCACCACATAAAAATAAAGATATTGTGTCCATCTACAACAAAATATTTTTTAAAAATCCAATTTTCACCCTTCTAAATGTATACGTCAACAAGACCAAACTAATAACATTCTAAAAATTACAGAAAACTAAATCAGTTGAAAAATCTATCACTTGTACAAGAATATGCAGACTAATCATTTCTAATAGGAGGTAAACATTCTAGAGATGCTTCCTTCCTCCAAAGACCAGGTGAGGGACAGTGTTGCTACATGTCCATAGGTGGATAAACACTTGGGAAAGAAAGTGTTAGCTAGGAAGCCTTCATTTATGTTCTCATCTCTATATGATGAGAGGGAGGTAGTTAATTACTGTCCTGCGCTGGTTTCAAATCAGTGAGTCACATGCCTAAGGGAAGGGTCTGTACACAGGATGAGCATCGACTAGGACAATCAAGGAAAATTTCAGAAGGAAGCAACAGGTCTGAAAGAGTTTCAGACAATCAGGAGCTAGAGTCATAGCTCAGTGGTGGAGTGCTTGCCTTGCACATGTGAGGCACTGGGTTAGATCCTCAGCACCATGTAAAAATAAATAAGTAAAATAAAATTATTGTGTCCATCTACAACTAAAAATATATTAAAAAAAAAAAGTTTCAGACAATCAGAAGCAGTATTCCAAACATAATGCACATAGCCCAACACCCTAAGGACTACCTACCTTCTTACAAACACATACCACAGACCTCTGGAACTGTTTGGGAGACTGAATATGTTTGAATTTCAGAGAACTATTATCAACAGGAAAGAGACTGAAAGAAAAATATTTATACACACATACACACCTCACTTGCTAACACTTCCAGGAGTACTGTAGTAAATTTTAAAACATTTAAGATATAGTTTCCTGTCTCAAGCAACATTTAATTAACATATCAAGTCAAAAATACACTAAAACTGAAATAATGGTATCAAATGATAATACAAATGCTGTCACACTACTACACATGAAAACTATGTGACTCCACAGAGAAGTAATTTAAGGTGGCCTCTCATGGACTGGCAGGATTTGACAGTATTCAAGGAAGAAATAGTTCAGGTTTAAATGAACATTCCAAGAGGCCCAAGAAGTGTGCCCTGTGACTAGCCCTGGTCCCACCCAGAGTCCTCATTTTAGGCTGATAGAGCAGAACCATCAAGGTATGATCTGATCCAGATGGAAAACAAAGCCGTGCTGAGTCCATGCCCAGAGCAGACATCACCACTCAGTTTAGTTCTTGCAAGCAAGCACTAAACACCTCACAGTCCTTTTCAACATAGAACCTCAAGCAGACAAGACATCAAGATGCCTAAAAATCCATGAACTGTTCTTTTAGGAAGAAGACAGTACTGATAAAAGCACAGGGATAAGAGCACGGGCTCTGTACCCAGACTGAGAGCCAAGGTTAGAATACTGGCTCTATTATTTACCTGTTATAATCCTTTGACCAAGTTGTTTAACCTCCTCCATATCCAATCTGTAAAATGGGAATAATAATTGAATATATCTGAAATGTGAGGATCAAAGGAATTAATGAAGGTACAGCATTTAGAATAGAGACAGGCAAATAGTAAGTACTTTCTAAGAGTAAACTACTAATACTGTTATCAGAAAACATTCAAAAACACTGACAGAACCACCATTAAGTATTTAACAACAATGCCCAACAGCATCAAATACTTGCTAGATGATTTAAGAAAAATATGGCACCAATAACAGCTTTATTAAGCTCATTTATTAAATACCACGTGTCAATTATGTGCTAAATGTTTATTATCTTGTTTAGCCCTTAAAATAAGCCTGTGGGGCAAGGACCACTACTAATTCCACACTACAGATAAGAAAACAAGCTCAGAATGGTTAAGTAATCCACCCAAAGTCACACAAATATTAAGGTAGACCTGGGATTCAAATCTATCATCCAGACTCCAGACACAGCACTTTTAATCCAAATGTCATATTTTCTCTTCCCAAATCCTGTACCAACTATCTACGATATAAAGAACTGAAAAGAGAAATACCATTTAAAAATAAAAGTTATAGAGGAGTGATAGTGAAAGGGTATGGGGTTTCATTTGGAGGTGATGAAATGTTCCAGTATTGACTGTTTTGATGGTTGTACCTATCTACGAATATACCAAAACCCATTGAAGTGTGTCCTTTAAATGGGTGAATCATGTTATGCACATTATCTCAGTAAAGCTATCTTTAAAAAATCCTACCTTCCAAAAAAAAAAAAAAAAAGTAAATCAGACTACGAGGTAATTAAGAATTTTATCCACCTACAACCGGGCACCAAAATAAAGTAGAAGATTCAAATTTATTTAGATAAAATATGAGTATTTTCAAAACAGAAAGACTCAGAACTATTTCTACATATCTTTGTGCATATCTATACAGGCTCTCATTCTCTCTCCTTCTGAAGCTGGACCTGAATGAAATGTAGATCAAGAAATATTTGTAGCTAACTTAATGTCACTGATCCCTTTAAAATCAAGTACAATAAAGGAAAAATCACACATTCATCATACCATTGCTCACGTTAAGCAAGGGAAGCAGCACAAAAGGCAGTAGCATGAAGATTTCTTGAAAAATATAATGAAGCTAATGGTCTCCTGTACAGTCCCATGAGGTTAAATGAACATAACCTCTCTAGAGGGTAATTTAGCAACATGTATCACATACTCCCTAGCCCAATAATTTTACTAATAAAAATCTACACTTAAAAAATAATGATGTGCATCCACTACAAGGATGGTCTCACAAGTGAAAACAAGTAATCTAAATACATTATAGTACAGTCACATAATACTGTAACAGTTAGTATTTATTGTCAAGAATCATTTTTTTAAACTTTTTTTAATAAATTTTTTTTAGTTGTAGATGGACACAATATCTTCATTTTATTTATTTATTTTTTTATGTGGTGCTGAGGATCGAACCCAGTGCTTCACACATGTGAGGCAAGCGCTCTACCACTGAGCCACAATCCCAGCCCCAAGAATCATTTTTTAATGTATTATCTTATTTGCCGCATAAAGGAATCATGCCAGTTAGATAAGAATATTCTTTGTTTTCAAGACCACGACATTAAAATCCAGAGTAGTAACTGGCCCTAGGTCACAGAGCTAGGGAATAATTGAAGCCAGTATTTTAAAGTGGACAATCTCAACAGTGCCAATTTTTATGGCTACTGTTATACTAAAGAACAACAAGTGATTGGAAATATACTCACAGTGTATTAAAAGAGAAAAAGATCAGGTAACAAGAAAGTAAGCAAAGTATTTTTTAATTTAATGCATTAAAGAGAGATGCAAAGGATATACTCCTAAGTTTAATAATGAATATTTTTGGCATTATAGTTGATAATTTTCTTCTTCTTCATACTTCATTGTATTTTTCCAATTTCCTATTACAAGGTAAATTTTTTAAAAATTTTTTTAGTTGCAGATGGACACAATATTTATTTATTTTTATGTGCTGAGGATCAAACCCAGTGTCCCACACATGTGAGGCAAGTGCTCTACCACTAAGCCACAATCCCAGCCCCTACAAGGTAAATTTTTTTAAACAGAGGTTTTTAAAAAACTTAAGTGAGTAACAAGATGATAATGTGAAAGAGGTTAAGTAATAAAAAACATGGATAATTGGGTAAAAACTAGTGATGCAAAAATGGCAATGGCAAGAAAGAAGTACATAACAAGTGACTGGAGCGATAAAGGTGAGCACAACCATTCTGAGAAGTCTGGAGGTAAAAAGGAGAATGGTATGTAGCCTCACGGCAGTAACAGAGAAAGAAAGGTTTTGCTAATTTATACTGTTTTTTATCTGTTCTAATTGGTAATACATAACAGTAGAACGCATTTTGACACATCATACATAAATGGAATACAACTTCCCAATTCATCTGGTTTTACGTGATGTAAAGTTACACGGGTCATGTAATCATATAGGCACATAGGGTAATAATGTCTGATTCATTCTATTATCATTCCCACTGCCATAGCCCCTTTCCCTCCCTTCACTTACCTCTGTTTAGTCCAAAATAGCACTATCCTCTCTCCCTCCCCTGCTTTGTTGTGAATTAGCGACTGTATATCAGAAAAAACATTCGGCCTTTGGTTCTTTGGGATTGGCTTATTTCACTTATCATGATATTCTCCAGTTCCATCCATTTACTGGCAAATGCCATAATTTCATTGTTCTTCAAGGCTGAGTAATATTCTTTTATATATATATATATACCAGAGTTTATTTATCCATTCATCTGTTGAAGGGCACCTAGGTTGCTTCCACAGTTCAGCTATTGTGAACTGATCTATAAACACTGATGTGGCTGTATCACTATAGTATGCCAATTTTAAGTCCTTTAGGTATAAACCAAGGAGTGGGATGACTGGGTCAAATGGTGGTTCCCTTCCAAGTTTTCTGGGGAATCTCCATTCTGCTTTCCAGAGCAGCTGCAACAATTTGCAGTCCCACCAGCAATGTATGAGTGTACCTTTTTCCCCACATCCTTGCCAACATTTATTGTTGCTTGTATTCTTGATGACTGCTATTCTGCCTGGAGTGAGATAGAATCTCAGTGTAGTTTTCATTTGCATTTCTCTAATTGCTAAAGATATACTGAATTTAAAGGAAATTTGACCAGGTTTGCCAACAAACTGAAAATAGCCAAGGAAGGAGAGAGGGACAATGAAAGGAAAATCTCAGGAGATAAGAATCTAGCCTTAGGAAAAAAGGAAAACTTGTGAAAAAGAAAAAAAGGGTTCAAAAAGATATTTGGGGTTAGGAGTGTGGTTCAGTAGCAGAGTGCTCATCTAGCATGCACAAAGCCCTGGAGGTTTGATTCCCAGCACCACAAACAGAAAAAGAGATCTTTGAGGTGGATGGACAAGAAGAAATTAAATATCTTAATTTAGGAAGTAGAAAGTGAAGTCATCTTCCAAAACTAAAAGGGTGGGGATGAGGTATAGGGTGAGAAGCAGGCAGGAGTAGGAACAGTGCTGAAAAGCTACTGGAGAAATCATCTGCCTATACAGCACAATTAATAAACTCCTCTGAACAACTCATATACAAAGTACCGAAGGAAGCTGGGTAAATCATTTTTTTTCCACAGTCAGCATGCACATAAACTACACTACTCAGAAACCCAGAGAATCTATGGTATGCCTGGAGGCTGTTAGCCTACTGGTAATCTCAAGGACAATTACTATAATAATCTAAGAAGGTAGTGTATAATGCTATTATTTTTAGGAGGTGAGATAAGTGGTCAAAGGAAGCCACACAGTTCAAGTATATGTTTCTATGGTGTGATAAGGCAGTTTTCTAGGAAAACTCAAATTGCAAAAATCTTAAACTATTTTTAAAAATTGAAAAGTTTCTCAATATAAGCACACTGTTATAAAACATGGTATTCTTAATATATAAGAGATCTTTAAAGATACAAATGTTCCTCCTTCTTTGGAAAGTCTGTGTAAGACCTGTTAGTTCTTTAAATGTTTAAATAGAATTCACAGTGAAGCCATCAGGTCCAGGGTTTCTGTTTTGTTTTGTTGTTTTGTTTGGTACCAGGGATTGAAATCAGGGGCACTTAACCACTGAGCCACATCCCCATCCCTTTTTATTTTGAAACAAGTTCTTGCTAAATTGCTTAGGCCTTGCTAAGTAGCTGAGGCTGATATCGGACTTGTGATCCTCCTGCATCAGCCTCTCAAGTTGCTGAGATCACAGATGTGCACCACTTCCCCTGGCTATTGAAAGATTTTTGATCACTCACTTAGTATCCTTTAATGGTTAGAGATCTATTCAGATTTTTTTCATTTTTTCATGTTTTAGGCTTGGTAGCTTTTCTGTCCATTTCATCTAGTAATCCAATTTTCTGAAGTACAACTTTTCCCAGAACACTTACTTGTACACCTGGGTTCATGGCAGCATTATTCACAATTGCTAAAATATGGAAGTAACGCAAGTTTTCATCAATCGATGAATCAATAATCAAAATCTGTTACATATAGTCATGTACTGCCTAATGACATTTTGGTCAAAATTGGCCAAATATTCAACAGTGATCCCATAAGATTATAATGAATCTGAAAAGTTCCTGTTGCCTAATGATACTGTAGTCTTCATAATGGCAACAGTGCGATACATTACTCAAGTTGTGTTAGTCAACGTTTCCTTTCTGTGACCAAAACATCTGACAAGAACAACTTAGAGGAGGAAAAGTTTGTTTTGAGCTCAGGTTTCAGAGATTCAGTCCAAGGTTGGCCAATTCAATAGCTATGAACCCAAGATGAGGCAGAACATCATGGCAAAAGGATGTGATGAAGGAAAGCTGCTCAGTTCTTGGGAGCCAAAAAGCAGACAGAGATAGAGACAGAAAGAGACAAAAAGAGATATCAAGGAGCAAGGGATACAATATATAATCCTCAAGGGCGCATTATATAATTCCCAGTGACCTAATTCTTCCAGCCATGCCCCACCTGCCTATAGTTACCTACAGTTAAACCACTCACTATCTACTCAAATTAACTCATCAAATGGATTAATCCACTGATGAGGTCACAGGTCTCATAATCTAATCACTTCACCAGTGAACATTCTTGCACTGTCTAACATGAACTTCTCAGGGGACACCTCAAATCCAGACCATAACACATGCTTGTGATGATGCTGGTATAAATAAACCTACTACACTGCTGGTCATATAAACGTACAGCACATACAATTATATACGTTACATAATGCCCGATAATGATAATAAACCACTATATTACTGGCTTATGTGTTAACTATACTTTTATTATTTCAGAATGTACTTGTACTTATAAAAAGGTAAAGCAGTATGCTGTGTTACAGTAGCACCTTCATACATTTTGTGTTTATTACATCTCAATTGCATCAAGAAGCCAAATCAAGTGATTGACCTGTGCCATCTAAGTTTGTGGAAGTACACTCTATATATGGTGTTTGCACAAGAACAAAATCACCTGACAACAAATTTCTCACAACATCATTTTCAAATGCATGCCTGGACATACAATGGAATACTATTTAGCCTTTAAAAAGAAGAGATTCTAACATATGTTACCACACGGTGAACCTTCAGGACATTGTTAACTGAAATAAGCCAGTCACCAAAAGAAAAACACTGTATGATTCTATTAACATGAGGTAATTAGAGACAGAGGTTGGTTGCCAAAACTGGGGAAAGGGGTAATGATTGTTTAATGAGTTTAATTTTCATTTTATAAAATGAAAAGAAATCTGGAGATGGATGGTAGGGATGGTTATAGAACATTATGAATACTTTAATAAAACTGAACTGTACACTTAAAAATGGTTAAAAAGGTAAATTTTATGTATATATATATTTTACCACACTGAAAAAATTGGCGGGGATGGTGGTGGAATATGGATGTTGGAGGAGAGCTTAATCACAAAGACGATGCACTAATTTTCTCCTTCTATTTGGACTCTTATTTGCTTTATCTTAATATAGAAATGGACTCATTGCTACAGTTATTATTGTCTTCCCCCTAACCAGTTTCATGAAGTTCATGAACCCTGACTAGATATTCTCTGGTTGAAGTTGGGGCTAATAAGTTGGTGGGCTTCACTTTAAGGTAGTTGGACAGTCACCTGACTGTACTGATATGGAGACCCTGAAATGTCAGGCTCTGTTGATCTCTTCCCTGGAGCCATTCAATTTCTTAGAAGAGTCCTCCAAGCTCCTACATGGAGCATATACTTCCAGGGCTCTGCAAACAAATACAAAAGGGATATGGGACAGAAATTAAGAGAAGAGGGTACATCTCCTCAATCAGTAGTAGGCTTTTGCTTAATATGTTTACAGTGTATTGATTTTCTGTTCTCTTTCCAAGTCTGGAGCCCCACTGGTTCGGTTTCTCTAGATAAATAGCTACCATCTTCTGCCAAGAAGAGAGCGGGTACTGATTCACTCCATGTAGGGTCAGTGCTATTCAAAGAAATGTAATACCACAGCCAGGCGCAGTGGCACACGCCTGTAATCCCAGCACTTAGGGAGGCTGAGACAGGAGAAATTGAGTTCAAAGCCAGCCTCAGTAACTCAGTGAGACTGTCTCTAAATAAAGCACAAAATAGGGGTGGGGATGTGGCTCAGTGGTCAAGTACCCCTGAGTTCAATCTTCGGTATGTATGTATAAATAAATAAATAAATAAATAGATAGATAGATAGATAGATAGATAGATAGATAGATAGATAAATAAATAAATAAAATATAATCATATGTATGATTTTATATTTTCTAGCAGTGCAGCCTCAGGGGAAAAACATTAGAAAAAGAGCTGAAATTAAGTTTAATGTTTTTATTTAGCCAAGTGAATCTAAAATGTTATCATTCCAATATGTAATCAATATAAAAATTAAGAAGATATTTTAGTCTTTGATACTTAAGTCCTCTAAATTTGGTGTATACTTTAAATTTACAGCACATCGCAATCAGGACTAACTACATCTCAAAGGCTCAACAGACACATGTGGCTGATGGCTATCATATTAGATAGCTGTGGTTACAACTCCAAAATTTCAATGGCTCAACATAAGAAAACTTTGACTCATGTAATATGTACAATGACATCAGGCAGGTCTATTTCCAGTCATTCTGGACCATCTTGCCCTGTACCAAATGAATCACCTAGCTAGGTACCTCCTAAACAAAGGAAAAAACAAACACAAAAACAAAAAACAAAAACAGAATCTTCATGAACTTTTTACTATGCCAACCTAAAAGTAACACAATTTCCCCTCAAAATCTAGTAGCCAGAATCAGTCATATGATCCTATCTAACTTCAGGGAGTGAAGGAATTAAATGTTCCCTCAGGCTTAGCATGAAAGGAGAACAACACATGGACAGCATGTAGAAAAGAGGCTAATAAGTCTTATATCCAGGGTATCACTGTTTCTTACACAGATTTTAAATCAGTTTTTAGGCTGAACTGTTACATCCAATTATAGAGGAAAGTGATACCTGCGATTTTGGGGCCTTGATAGGGTAAGAACTACTTTGTCTCTTTCATGACCTTATACAAGCAAAACAGCAAGTAAGTATTCTCTGGAATATTCAATGAGTAAATGTGAAAATGCAGATGAAAATGAAGAGAATAGGAGAGTTGATCAATTCAGTTGAAGCTGATGGCAAATGGCCCTAGGGGTGTAAGGTTTGAAGTGCATGCAGTGGTCAAGTCCTTTTAAACTTCAAAAACGACCAACAAGACCTCCTTTGTAGGACAAAGTCTTGTGCCAAAGGAAAACAAATTTGAGCAGGAAAGATAAAACAGAAACAAAGGGAAGAGGTGGCCTACATAAAAGTGATGCACAGTTAACAGAAACAGGAGATCTGGAAAGGCAATCCACCATCTTTTAACTATCACCCCAATAATTCTGTGAAGTTAGAAATGCTGTCCTGCATCACTATGTCTTCTCCAAAATTGTCAGGAAAATTTATTTTCAATAAAAATGACCCATGAAAGTTTTCATATCCACACTCATAAAAGTTATTATAAGAATGCGAAGTTGAATAGGTAAACAAGGAAGAAAATGACTTCAGACAACTGAAGCATTCCAGAAGGGCAGACACACAAAACAGTTAATATAACCTACTATCCCCAAACAAAAAATATTAAGATTATATAAAACATGAAAACAACACATTAGAAATAGAGAAACTCAGAAATATGAGAATATAATTCAATCAATAATTAAAAATAATAAAGATTATGCTAGAAATGAAAAATAAAAACAAAGGAACAGTGAACAATCATAATAGATAATGTCTTAAGAAGAAATGGAACTTGAGGAGAACAATCCCTCCAAAAAACTTTGAAATGAATAAAAGGATTTTAGTGAGAGTGGCAAAATTTTTTCAACATTTTATGTAAGAGAAATCTCTGAAGAAAGACAAAGCAGGAAATGGCAAATACTAAAAACTATAATTCAAGAAAACTTTATTAAAATAAAAAATATTAGAAACTACACACTTCAGGTATACACTGCATGTTTTGGAATACTGAACCAAATTAATCAACACCAAGGACTGGGGATGTAGCTTAGTGGTACAACACTTGCCTACCATGTGCGAGGACCTGGGGTCAGTCCCCAGCATCACAAAAACAAAAATAAATAAAATAAACCCCCCAGTAGAAAGGCCAGGAGCCTGACATGACCTATACCTTTAAAAAACAAAAATAATCAACACCAAGATATATTATAATAAAATTACATTATAATAAAATTTAATTAGTATATTAAAGAAAATACACTAATCAGGCATCTAGGCAAAAGCACTGAATAACTTGTTAGGAAAAGAAAATAGAAACAAAGACTACCTTAGCAGCACTTGAGCAACTCTACAGTCCTGATTATGATTTTGAAACACCATTTCCTATTGAAAACAAAAAACAGACAAGGCTTCTTAGAGATAATCCAGGTATAAGGCAGAAATTCTATATGCTCCCGGAATGTCTCATCTCATTTTATAATGCAGTGAGGTAACTAATCAAAGAGCTTTAAGTCATGGTAAAAAGATTAAGGAGTAAACCTTAAAGAGGCTCCCAATAGCCAACAAGTGTTAAGAATTACAATGGACTGAACTCCAACAAGTATGTTTAAATCTATGAGTTCATAGCAATACCGACGAGAGAGAGGGAGAAGAAAATGAATCCTCTTCAGAGAAGCCAGAGACTGCCAATTCATTATTTTAAAAATCATAACCCTAGGGCTGAGGTTGTGGCTCAGTGGCAGAGCACTTGCCTTGCATGTGAGGCACTGGGTTCGATCCTCAGCACCACATAAAAATTAGTAAACTAAGTAAAGACACTGTGTCCATGTATAACTAAAAAATATTAAAAAAAAATCATAACCCTAGTCAGGCATGGTGACTTATGTCTGTAATCCCTGATACTCTGGAGACATGAGGCAAGAGGATCTCAAATTCCAGGCCAGCCTGGGCAACTCAGCGAGACCTTATCCCAAAATAAAAAACAAAAGGGCTGGAGATGTAGCTCAGTGGTAGAGCACCCTTGGGTTCAATCCCCAGTAGCACACACAAGCACATAAAAATCATTATAATTCCAACTATATGACATTCCGAAAATAGTAGACTATGGAGACAGTAATAAGGACCTGTGATTGTCACGGGCTGGGGGCAAGGGAATGAATAGGCAGAGCAAAGAAACTTTAGGGTAGAAACCACTCTGTATAATAATATAATGGTGGACACGTGTCATTAAACAATTTGTCAAAATGTACAACATTGAGCGGGATCCTTAGTGTAAACTATAGACTTGACTTTAATGACCTGTCAATGCAGCTTCATTAGTTCTAACAAAGATACCACTCTGGTAGGCAATGCTGATGGTGGATCAGTCTATACCTATATAGATCAGAGAATACAAAAGAACTCCCTATATTTGCACTTTAATTTTGTTGTGAACTTACACACTCCTCTAAAAATTAGTCTATTACAAAATATACTGGAGATAAGGGTATAGATCTGTGGTACAGTGTCTGCCTACCATAAGGCCCTGGCTTTGATTCCCAGCACCAAATTGTTAAATTAAAAAGACCAACTAAAGCATTTATTCTGCCTTTCCTATTCCTTGAAAAACCAATTAACACATGAAATGTCCAAATAATACAGAAATACCTCTTTGTAAATTCCACTCTAGCAATCCCATTTCTAGGTATGTATCTAAGTGATACATATTTTCAAGCAAAAATCCATACATGAATGTATATGGGTAGCTATATTCATAATTATCAAAAACTGGAAACAATCCAAATGTCCATTGAGAAGTGAATGGTTAAACGGCAGCACATGCATTCAGTGGAATACTAACTGGCAACAGAAAGGAACAGAACTATTAGTATACAGGACTGTAATGAATCTCAAGGCATTAATACTAAGTAAAAGAAAAAACTATAATGAGAAAGAATATATCAGTGGCTTCCAGGGGTCAGGGATGAGGGCCAAGTTGTGACCACAAAGGAGTAGCAAAAAGAAGTGTTTTTTCAGGTAACAGAACTGCTCTGTATAGTACCCATAATGGTTAAATTATTTGATGGATATGTTAAAATTCATTGAACTTTTATATACTCCAAACAGGTCAATTTTAACAATGTATTGTTTATAAATGTGTAAACAAAGTTCATCAGTTATCACACAATAATAGAATTAGAATATGACATGTTGGCAAACTCTAAAGAAGAATTAATCAGCTGATAATATAGTCAACCACACATTGCTGCCTTCTGACTTCTTCCTATAGGATTGACAAAGACACTTGACAATCTGATCAAATCTCTTGATCTAGCTGCCAATTTTCAGGAAATACAAAAATAGAGGGACAAGTTGCACTGTCAAATCAAGACATGATAATATGCACCAAAAAAAAAAAAAAGAAAGAAAGAAGAAACATAAAATGTACATCCTGCAAATTAGAAACTTATACTTCAAAGGGCAACTGTTAAGAAAGTAAAAAGAAGCCGGGCGCGGTGGCTCAAGCCTGTAATCCCAGCACTTAGGGAGGCTGAGACAGGAGAATCGCGAGTTCAAAGCCAGCCTCAGCAATGGCGAGGTGCTAAGCAACTCAGTGAGACTCTGTCTCCACATAAAACACAAAATAAGGCTGGGATATGGCTCAGTGGTCGAATGCCCCTGAGTTCAATCTCCAGTACCAAAAAAAAAAAAAAAAAAGAAAGTAAGTAAAAAGAGGGCTGGGGTTATGGCTCAGTGGTGGAGCACTCGCCTAGCCCTGGGTTTGATCCTCAGCACTACATAAAAAATAAATAAATAAAGACATTGAGTCCACCTACAACTAAAAATATTTTTTAAAAAAGAAAGCAGGCCACATGCAGTGGCGCACACCTATAATCCTAGCAGCTTAGGAGGCTGAGGCAGGAGGATTGTGGGTTCAAAGCCAGCCTGAGCAACAGCACCATGCTAAAGCAACTCAGTGAGACCTTGTCTCTAAATAAAATACAAAATAGGGCTGAGGATGTGGCTAGGTGGTTGAGTGCCCCTGAGTTCAATCCTCAGTACAAGGAAGGGAAGGAAGGAAAGGAAGGGAAGGAAAGGAAGGAAGGGAGGGAAGGGAAGGAAGGGAGGGAAGGGAGGGAAGGGAGGGAAGGGAAGGAAGGGAAGGAAGGGAAGGAAGGGAAGGAAGGGAGGAAGGGAGGAAGGGAGGAAGGAAGGAAGGAAGGAAGGAAGGAAGGAAGGAAGGAAGGAGAGAGAGAGAGAGAGAGAGAAAGAGAGAGAGAGACAACCCACAAAATGTGAAGAAAAATTTCCAAATCATATATCTGATAAGGACTATATCTAGAATAAAGGACTGTTGTAATTTAATAGTTGAAAAAAAAAAACCCTATTAAAAATGAGAACAAGAGCTGAACAGATAGTTTTTCAAACAATATATGCAAAGAACAATAAGCACATGAAAACATGATGAGAAATATTAATTAGGGAAATGCAAATGAAATCTACTTAATACCCTCCAGATAGCTATAACAAAAAATAAGTGTTGGCAAGGATGAGGAAAAACTGGAACCCTTACACAGTACTACCAAAAATGTGAATGGTGTAGCCACTACAGAAGTCTGGTTGTTCCTAAAATAGTTAAACATAGTTACCATATGACCTTGCAATTATACTCCTATACATCCAAGAGAAATGAAAACATATCTCCACATAAAAATTTTTTAAGAATGTTCAAAGCAGCATTATGCACAACAGACAAAAAACAACCCAAATGTCCATCAACTAATAGATGAATATCTACAATGAAATAGTTCAACAAAAAATAAAACTGATATTACATCATCAATGAACCTTATAAACAATATGCTAGGGGAAGTAAATGAGGCAAAAATATGATTCCACCTATATGAAGTACCTAACAAAGACAAATTCATAGAGACAAAGAGAGTAGCAGCTACCAGGGACTGGAGGAGAGAGTAACAGGGATTCATTGTTTAACAGGCAAAGTTCCTATTTAGGATGATTTAGTTCTGGAAATGGGCAATGGTTGTACAGCAGTACAAATGTACTTAGCAACACTGAATTGTGGCACTTAAACATGAATGAAATAAAATTTTATTATATTTTACAATTTTTAAAAAATAGGAGCGAAAGGCAGAAGATTGATTTTTTTTTTCCTTCATCTGTCACTGAGATTTTCATAATGAATGAACTATTTATAATTAAAGAAAGTGAGGGCTGGGGATGTAGCTCAGTTGATAGAGCATTTGCTTAAGGTGCTGGGTTTGATCTCCTACATCAATCAATCAATAAGACAGAAATGAGGTAAAATGATAGAAGAGCACCAACTTACTCTATGTGAGTTCAAGATCTGTTGTTTGTTGTTTCAAGACAGAATTACAATTTTATAATCCAAGTATTGAGAAAACCTCTGGGGTAGACAGCTATAACTCTTGTGAGTAACCTGTGATGAATCAGAGAAATGAGAGAGATTACGGAAGACTGACAGATAATGTCCTGATTAGGGTGATGAGAAGAAACTGGGAGGAGGCAGAGGGTTTTTTTAGAAATTGAAGACGAGAAATCTTGACCATGAATTAAGGCAAAACTTCAAAGGTGACTGTAAAGGAATAATTTGTGCACAGTTAAAGAAAGTGACAATACAGTATTATAACAGTAGCACTTCATAATTTAAAAACAGGTTTTTGTCCATATTCTAAATGAATGTCAAAATAATCACATGTATTAAAAAAAAATGGCTGGGTATGTGGCTCAGTGGTACAGAGCCCCTGGGTTCAATCCCAAGGAAGGGAGGGGGAGGGGAAAGGAAAAAAGAAAAAGATTGATTCTCTAATAGGAAAGAAAGAAGTCAAATTATCACTCGTTGCAGGTGATATGATCCTATAGTTAAAAGATCCAAAAATGTGCATGAAAGACTGCTAGAGCTAATAAATTTGGAAAGTAGCAGCTTTCCTATATACCAATAATGAATCTGCTGAGAAAGAATCAGGAAAACAATCCCATTCACAATAGCTTCAAAAAAATAAAAATAATGCCTAGGAATAAATCTAACCAAGGAGATTGAAGACCTCTACAATGAAAACTACAGAACACTGAAGAAAGAAAATTGAAGACACAAGAAGATAGAAAGACCTCCCATGTTCATGGTCAGGCAGAATTAATATTGTTAAAACGACCATACTACCAAAAGCAATATACAAATTCAATGCAATCCCAATATGAAAATACCACATTCTTTGTAGAACTAAAAAAAAAAAGGTGCTAAAATTCATATGGAAGAATAAAAGACCCAGAATAACCAAAGCAATTCTAAGCCAAAAAAGCAATGCTGGTGGCATCACAACACCTGAATTCAAATTATACTACAGAACTCTAATAACAAAAACTGCCTAGTACTGGCATAAAAACAGATACATAGACCAATGGCATAGAATAAAAACCCAGAGACAAACAACACGTCTACAGTGATCTGATCCTTGACAAAGGTGCCAAAAACACACATTGGAGAAAAGATAGCCTTTTAAACAAATGATGCTGGGAAACTACGCAACTCCTAGAAAAAAACATAAGGTCAACACTCCAACATATAGGCACAGAAAACAACTTTCTCAATGGAACCTCTAAAGCTTAGGAAGTAATGCCAAGAGTCAATAAGTGGGGGTGGGCATCAAATTAAAATGCTTCTGCACAGCAAAAAAAACAAGAATGTGAAGTGAGAATCTACCGAATGGAAGATCTTTGCTAGCTACTTTTTTTTTTTTTTGCTAGCTATTCTTCTGACATTAGTTTCTAGAATATATATAAAGAACTCAAAAAATATAATAATAACCCAGTTAAATGGACAAATGAACAGACACTTCTCAAAAGAAAAAATACAAATGGCTAACAAATACATGAAAAAATGTTCAATTAGCAATACTAATCATTAACAATTAGGGAAAAGCAAATCAAAACTACACCAAGATTTCATCTCACTCCAGTCAGAATGGCAACTATGAGGACTGGGATTGCAGCTCAGTGGTAGAGCACTTGCCTAGCATGTGTGAGGCACTGGGTTCAATTCTCAGCATTGCATATAAATAAATAAAGGAATAAAGGTCCATCAACAACTAAAAAAACATTTTTTAAAATGGCAGCTATGAAGAATACAATCAATCATAAATGCTGGAGAGGATGTAGAGAAAAGGGAACAATTTTATGGTGTTGGTGGGACTGTAAATTAATACAACCAATGTAGAAATCAGCATGGAGGTTCCTCAAACGACTACAAATGTAACCACCATATGACCCAACTATATACTACTCCTCGGTATTTATCCTAAAGAATTAAAGCAAGGTGGTGCATGCCTATAATCCCATTGGCTCAAGAGACTAAGGCAGGAGGATCACAAGTTCAAAGCCAGTCCCAGCAAAAGCAAGGCCCTAAGCAACTCAATGAGGCAATGTCTCTATAAAATACAAAATAGGGCTGGGGATGTAGCTCAGTGGTTGAGTGCCCCTTAGTTCAATCCTTGGCATCCCTCCCCCCCAAATTAAAGTCAGCATAACTATAGCAATACATGCATAAATGTGCTTATATTAGCAAAATTCACAGTAGACAAATTATGAAGCCAGCCTAGATATTCATCAACAGATGAAGGGATAAGGATAATGCAGTACGTATACAAAATAGAGTTTTATTCAGCCATAAAGAAAAATGCAAATTATGTCATTTGCAGGAAAATGGATGGGAATTTGAGAACTCTGTGTTAAATGAAATAAGCCAAACTCAGAAGGTCAAGAGTGGTTATGTTTTCTCATATGTGGAGGCTAGAGAGGAAAAGGAAAAGATGGAGGTGAAAGGATTCTCATAAAAATGGGAGGAAGATTAGCAGAGTAGAAAAAAACGACAAGGAAGAGAGTGAGAGAGAGAGAGAGGAGGAAAATGGAAAATACTGGGGAATGATATTGGCCAAATTATATTGTTATATTATGTGCCATGTATGAATATCTAACAATAAACCACACATATTATGTATAACTATAATGCACCAATAAAGAATATGGAAAACGGGCTGGGACTGTGGCTCAGTGGTAGAGCACTTGCCTCGCATGCATGCGCCGCTGGGTTCGATCCTCAGCACCACATAAAAATAAATAAATAAAGATATCGTGTCCATCTACAACTAAAAAAATATTTTAAAAAAAGAATATGGAAAACAATAGCTTATATGTAAACTATATATAATAATTTATGTTTCAATACACACTGCTATTTTTAATACATTAAGAACTAGTAGTTCTTTTCTCAACTTGAATTACACAACTTACAGGTTTTTGTTGTTTTGAACATGGTGGATGCCCTCCTGCCTGATCTTTGATGAGTTCCCTTCTGACTTTGAAGAATGTTCCACTGTCTTCTAGCATTAACAGAAGACAGACCGATAGGATTTCTATCTCTAGAACCTGCCTTGCTTTTGCTGCCTAGAGTTTTGGTGTATAATTTAGAAGAAGAAATGAAACAAAATGTTTCAAACACAAAAAAAAAAGAAAAAGAAAAGAAACATTCTCCTTCCATTTTCAAGTGGGGAGGTTCAGACAGCATAAGTGGTTTGTCAGTGAGCAGTAGAATTAGGGTTCAAACTCAGGTCTTGGCTTCAAATCTCTAAACTCTTTCAGTTATATTGCACTAAGGCATTTGATTCATACAAATTGCTGCATGTATCATTGGTTTATTCCCTTTTAATGCTAAATAACATTCCATGGTATAGATGTACCAGTTTTTTGTTTTAGGACTGCACTGAAAATTAAACTCAGGCGCACTCTACCACCGAATTGCATTCTTAGACCTTTTTATTGTTTATTTTGAAAAGAGGTCTTGCAAAGCTGCCTGGGCTGGCCTGGTACTTTGCAATCCTCTTGCCTCCGTCTCTAGAGTTGCTAGGATCATAGGCATGCTCCACCACACCCAGTTCGCCAGCTGTTTAACCATTCATCTATGAAAAAATTTACAGCTTGTTCCCAGATTGAGGCAACTATGAATAGAAGTACTATGTATATTCATACAAAGGTTTTTGTGCAAAAATAAGTTTCATTGCACTAGGATAAATATCTAGAAATCAGAGTGCAGTTATATTTTATATAGGTATATTTCCCCCACCATTTAAGCATTTCAACCATTATTTGGTTTTCCAGGGAATAAGAATATCAGGAATAAATGTTTCTTTCATTTTTACTTACCAGTTTTTAAAATAATGAATTGGGTCTCTATCTTCCATGAAGATGAAAACAAATAATAAACACAATGATGTAAACGCTTTAAGTATTTAGTGGGAAGGTACACTATATTAACAACTTACTTTGCAACACATAAAGTAAATTGAAGCCTGGTGTGGTGTCTTGAGCCTGTAGTCCCAGCCACTTGGAAGGCTGAAGTAGGAGGACCACTTGAGCTTAGGGGCTATAGACTAGCCTGGGCAACTCACTGAGATTCAGTCAGTGTCTATCTGTCTCTCCCTCCCTCCCTCC